>CM068581.1:53037170-53484670 GCA_035048485.1 Pteria penguin
TGTTTTTAATTTTTCTTGTGTAGTAAAAGATGGATCGAGTTTCGATGGATGGCGTAAATATAAGAAAGTGCGGGAGGAAATTAATACCATGACTGAAAATATTGCATTATTCTCTACTGAATTTGAGAGTGAAAATCATGATCTTCTTCAAAACAGAATAAGTAAAATGTATAGCTATTTAGACATGTATTTTGAAGGGGAAAGGGTTTGGGAGTTACATAGTAGGTTTCACCTGAATCGATTACAAGAACATGCCAATACTTTTTTGTGTATTTTTGGAATGAGAAAAGAACAAAGAAAATGTAGCAGAGTTTACGAAAAGTGCCGGATTGCCGGCGATCTCCCGTAGTTTTCTCAAATGTCCGGTAGTTTTCAGACCTGAGCCGGACAAAGTGTCCTGTGGATTTTTAACATTGGGAATAATGAAATTCTAATTCATATTTTTCTTTTATTAAAATAAACCTCCAATGTTATTGAATTGGAAGTCAGAATTTGAGTTGGAGATCTTTCGGTATTGTTTGTATGTAATATCTCTAACTCCAATTCTGATTGGCTGTTCTGAAAGGTCATCCTGAGATGACCTCGAATCGGCAGTTGTAAGATCTTGTACATGGAGGGTATCGTAGAGGAGCGAAATACAAGTCGCGTTTTAATAAGATTGCTAAACCTCGTATTGAATCGTTCTTAGCTGATTTCTTTCGTCTCGATATACGCGGCATTTATTGGATTGTAGCAGTTTAATCCGGACCGGACTTCTATTTTATATTTCACGTATTCATTTCCGTTATACGAATTCGTCCGGTGTTGTAGAGTGGCCTTCCCCCATAGCAGTTTTTCCCCCCGGAAAACTGGCTATATAGTGCGATTTCCCCCGGGGGAAATCCTACTATATAGCCAGTTTTCCGGGGGGAAATCCTACTATATAGCCAGTTTTCCCCCCATAGTAGGATTTCCCCCGGGGAAAAATCGCACTATATAGCCAGTTTTTCCCCAATGGTAGGAACCCCCCCCCCCCCCCCCCCCCCGGAAAATCAAAATCATACTATATAGCCAGTTTTCCCCCCATAGTAGGATTTCCCCCTTTTGAAAACTTGTATAATATTATATAGCTTGGGTGAAACAGTGAATAATCACAAACCGTATGTTATAAAGGAACTTATAATAAAAGGCGAGTGAATTCAATTATCTTCTATGCTTAAAACCCAACCTCTCTCTCTCTCTCTCTCTCTCTCTCTCTCTCAAACATAGTCATGGGATCGATTCCATGATCGGGAAACAATATTGATGAAATAAATGAGATTTTAGAGGACAATTATAAACAAAGTACATGTATTAGGAATCGAATACACACATGGCCACCATGTCGTACCATAAATTGTCGGATGCATGGCAGCTAGATTATTCAAAACCATAAATTGTGGGTTCGAATCCCAGATCGGGAACGAACATAGTGAAAATATAGACTATCCTGGTTTATGTAATTTATGTGGGCTATATACGTTTATCAACAGGCCTTCTCTGCTGATATGCCCTATGGACATCAATTGCTCGCATTTGTTCTCTCACGTGTATATGGTTTGTGGTATGATGACTCTTGTCTTGTGAAAGAAAATTTTCAAATCAGGCGGAGATCTGTTGTGTCACTATCCGAGACGATTGTACGAAACGATTGTACGAAACGATTGCAATTTTAACCGTACATTGATCTTAATTGTAAAGGATTCAGTCAACCATCAGGCTACCATCAAAGAGTTAATGAATAAATTGACACAAAATAAAACAAACAAGCACAGAAAACAAAAGGAAGACTGAATTGTCACGAATACTGCCTTTGTACAAAATGTCGAGACTTTCTTACATTGAGCGTGAACGAGCCATTTGCATGTTGAGTACAGGAACCTCAAAACGTCAGGTTGCCCGTATCTTAGGATGCACTAAATTTACCAATAACAATCTGTGGATTCGTTTTCAACAAACAGGGAACACTGCTGACCGTCCAAGAGCAGGGCAGCAACGTAAAACGACAACGCAAAATAACGAAGCATTCCAAACAACGTCATACGTCATCTAACGTAATCGTTTCAAATGCATCATTTGGTTGTTATTTATACTTGGTTTTACTTTTATGTCACTAGTTCACGAGTAGGTTATTGCGAAAACGGAGGAATAGATAGTTATATGTGCCACCTTTGGGGCGGATACTGCCGGGGCGAGTAACCCCCCCCCCCCCCCCCCTTTACACCCCATTGAATCCACCGCTGCATTTTCAAACTCAAAAATCAATTATTTTGAGTATTTATGTAAGGATATATTAATCTATAATTCTATTTCATAAATATGAATGAATATAAAGCAAGTTCTTCGGTACATGCAAGCATATTCGAATGATCACAACAGATCTTAAGATATATGGAAACTTCATACTGTTACAAGACATGAACTTTATATTTGAGTTGCTGGCAAGGTTTTTTTCTTTCGATACATGTACAATGTACATATATTACTCATGTACATATACTATAGTACATTTATGAATTAATACTGCGCATGAAATAACACATACATGTACATGTACGCATGCACTTCAAAATTGTGTATTCATTTGCGTTTTGGCATAAAGGGCCCTACGCCGCTTTATATTATGAGGGTTATTTCGTTCGAAGTGGTCATAGTCATTGAAATTAATAAGTATTAGAATATGGAAGATTTGGAGAAAATTTTATTTGTTCAACAAACCGTATCTGTCACTTAACACATTGATGATCTAATTCCATATGCAAATCTTATGAAGAATGTAAAAGAACCTCATATTCATTTATCATTTGAACGTAATATTCTTTCAAATCACGAACAACTATACGTCATGTTCAAAGTTTGTTTCCATTATGAACGTCACTCTGTAGAGGCCATCGTGTGGTGCTCCTCCAAAATGCTCCCATATCCATGTAAATTATGAATTCCTCGAAATGTTCCGACAAAGTTGAAATATGAGGAAGGGATGTAAATGTCCCCTGGAACAAAGCCTTTCAAATGGTCTTCAATATCCAATATCAAATCCATTAGCATGTCAGTGAGGTCATGTCCAGTTGGGTTCAAATAATTACATGCAAGTTTCTCTATGCAGTTGTATACAATATCTTGAAAATGGACGGGTATATCGTTCTCACTTTTTCCAATGAGTGTCGTAACTAGTGTGTCTCTGCAGGAATAAATCTGGGTTTGATACAACGGATTGTTTAAATCGTCAACCGAAAGATCCATGAGATAATGTAGCAATTTCTCCCTCCGGCCTGTTTCAGAAGTTATTCCTCTCATTTGCATACCAAAAAACTTTACAATATACGCCATGATGGTATTCTATAAACAGGATCTTTGTAATGCTACTTAAATGTAAAATATACTCGGAAAAGCAATGACAACTACTGGGGGGAATTCTGACTATATAGTCAGATTTCCCCCTTTTCCGTTGTATTACATTTTCCGGGAAAACATTTCGGTTATCAACTTCTCTTATATAAACGACTAAAGATCCCGTCACAGTTATAGTCAACACGTGTGAGAAACTCAAAATGGAAGACATAGAAAGATATATCAAGTCAGGGAGTTATCCAGAGGGGTTTTCTAAAGATGATAAACGAAAACTTAGAAGTAAAGCGAAACGGTACACGGTGAAAGATGGTAATCTTTTTTGGTTAAATAAAAAGGATCAGTTGCGCCAGGTCGTGTTTTGTGAAACCACAAGACTAGAGATCATTGCATCGTTTCATGACGAAAAAGGTCACATGGGCGTCGAACGAACATATTGCTCTATAAGTGAACGGTACCATTGGCCAAACATGTACAAAGATATAACAAATTATATTGTTTCCTGTGAAAAATGTCAAAAATGTGGAGTATTCACCAAAACTGTCCAGGAGCTTCATCCAATTCCTATCGTATCGCCCTGGTACCAAGTTTGCATCGACATTGTCAAGATGCCCGAATCGAAGTCAGGGAATAAATACATCCTGACTTTAGTGGATTTTTTTACCAAATGGCCTGAGGCTATACCCCTTAAAACTAAGTCCGCAAATGAAGTGTCTATGGCGTTGTACAAAATATTTCTTAGACTGGGGTTTCCGAGTGTAATCAGCAGTGATCAGGGAAGAGAATTCGTCAACTCTTTGATGGAGGATCTATCAACAAAGATGAAATTTCGACAAAAAATTTCGTCTGCGTATCAACCGGAGTCCCAAGGCCTAGTTGAAAGATTCAACAAAACGATACAAATGATGTTGTTAAAGCAATCGGCAAGTGGTGAAGAAGACAATGAATGGGACGAACATATAGACGAAGTTCTATTCGCCTATAGAACACAGCGCCAAAAAGCAACGAAAATGAGTCCGTTTCAAATTATGTTTGGCCGGAAACACGAACCCGAACTTGAAGACCATCATAATGGACAGACAGACACATCAGATGCAATGGACGAAACCTTGGCACATTTGCATGAAATCAGACACGCGATACACCAAACCACGAAAACAAATGTCGAGGAAGCTCAAAGGAAAATGAGAATACAATTTCAAAGGAAAACATCAATGAATAATCCCTTTAAGATAGACGATAAAGTATTACTTTATAATGCAAAGAAAGCGGGGAGGAAAGGTTCAAAGATGGAGAGCACATGGCTCGGTCCTTATTTCGTGGCTGACACAGCAGAGAAAGGAACTGTTATTCTAAGGAAAGACAA
Organism: Pteria penguin; assembly: GCA_035048485.1. Classification (NCBI taxonomy): domain Eukaryota; kingdom Metazoa; phylum Mollusca; class Bivalvia; order Pterioida; family Pteriidae; genus Pteria; species Pteria penguin. The sequence continues at coordinate 53,041,903 of CM068581.1, forward strand.
CGGCGATGTTTTGAAAAAAACATTACAATGTTAAACTTCTCAAGCATTTCAATACTCGCAGTCGTACTACAAGGAAGGCGATGGAAATACATACACCAGTATCAATAACAATGCACGTAATGACGAAGAATATGATATGGATAGAACAAAACAATATAAGAATAAAAACAAAGAGGAGGCTAGTAATAATGTTGCTATCACTAAGGAGGAAGCTACTCAGCGATTCTTTCACCCAGTCGATAAGTACTGGCAACGGAGGAAGATATGCTTACTTGGAGGAACAAGTAGCATAAAATTGGAACACAAGTCGCGAAGAAAAACACCTCTGACGAACCAAATCACCCGAATACCAATGCGAGGCGAAGGGAATTGTTTCCTCCGGTGTATCAGTTATTCTATAAGTGGTTGTCAATCTTATCACAGGGAGGCAAGAGATATGGTTATAGAATGGATGGCTTCAAACAATGACAAAATCAACAAACAGTTTGGAGAAGGATACATCGGGAAAAGTGGTATGGTGGATTATGGAGTATGGGCCACAGAGGCAGAAATACTCGCGTCAGCTGCGATGCTACAAACAAATATTTTTGTGTACTGTAAAGTCGGGGACTCCATGAAGTGGAATGAGTATGGATCTCATTTAATGGGTACCAAAAGTGAAGAAAAGCGGGGATTTTTATAGTGAATGACACAGGGAATCATTTTGATTATGCATGTTAAATATCCCTTTCTTGTATAAACAAACTGATGTTTGAATTTGAAGTTTATTTTAAAATCAGTTTATTGCTTCAAGATATGAATGGCAATGTTCAAAATAAAACTTTGTTGTTTAGTATTTTGCTTGTTGTTTTGTGGAGGCATTTTAATCCTGAAATGTAGCTTCTTTGTACATTGCTATCAAATATTTAAAGAACAAGAATCATAATTATGACGGAAGTATCCACGTTGTCTATATAAGCGAGAACAGAAATCCATTCGAGCATTCGATGGCTCATGACTAAGAAGGTTCACGGCAACTTTTGAAGTCAGTGCATGACTGCATGGCCTTTAAATTAAGCCGGAGAGTTATTGTGAAAATTTGAGCCAATTTTTAATCTTATAGGGGTAATTATTTTTCTTATGGGGTAAAGAAAATACCATTTATTTTACTATAAATAAATAACTCCTCCACCATTTAGGCAAAAATTAAATAAACATTTGGCCATCCGTCTAAATTCCATCTGAAATAAGGCACAGGCTCATTCCTCTTCATCCTTCCGTCCGGTGGTTCGGTCGCACCGTGTGTAGCATGGTAGTCTATTCCTGGAACTATCGCCGAGACTTCACGACCAGCCGTGCACTTCGTCACAAGCCAATATTCACTTGTGGCACCCGGTGACCCTAGCCGTAAAATAAACGGCTGCCGTGAGATAAACGGCTATAACCTGGTATAAAGTCCTCTAAGGCCTTAAAATCCAGGACCAAAGTTACCCGACACCATTCCTCCTTCCCTCTCTGGGTGTAGGACGTGGGGCAAGGTCCCAATTCGGTAGTAGTAGTAGTTGTAGTAGTAGTAGTAGTAGTAGACAGTGTATTAACGCCCTGAGCGAGGCTGTTGCTGCGTAACTTGGCTTCAGTTTTGCCTGTGCATCGTGCGCACCGACTAGCCCACTGACCAGCGACCAGCGCACTAGCAAGCGCATTGCCTGTAACTGACGTTACCTTTGCGCAATCGACCTAAGCGCATTGGTTAGAGAAGCATAAATTGTATATATACTTCCCTTTAGTTCAAGTTCTAGTTAGTGTCAATCATTCAATCATTTGTGTATATATACCGTGATTCCTTGTAAATTGAGATCTTGTATGTTAAGCGCATTGTGCAGATAGCTTCGGCGATGACAATTATTAGTTATTCCCTTTAAGCATCTTTAGTCTTGGCGTGCCGAGCGCGAGCTTGGTATCGGAATCTTAAAACACCACTCGGACCGTGACAATACTAACTGAAATGCTGTTGAAAGAGACGTAAAGCTGTAATCAACCAACTAACATATCTAGTGTTACTCATATGCGGATGCAGAGAGGTCAACAGGAGGGGTTGTATGGGTCCCATGGAATCCAAAAAAATATCCAAAAATTATATGGTGGCATACTTCTGCCATCTATCTTGCATGTTGACATAAATAAGTAGCATGTTGACATAAATAAGTTGCATGGTAACATAAATGTCATATGTGGGCATAAAACAAACATTATTTATTGCTTTTATTTCCTTATTTATATCTTGCATGTTGACATAATTATCTTGCATGTTGACATAATTATCTTGCATGTTGGCATAGATAAGTTACATGTCAACATAACCGGTAGGACAGTAACTCGCATGTAGATGGCAGATGTATGCCACCATAAAAAGGTAATATTATCGGCATTTTGGGGGTTGGAATCTACGAAAGCCGATTAGAGTCACTAAGAAAAAATATATCGAGATCTTTTATCGTTATCTCGAAATAACAAACACGTCAGTTCAAGATGTTTTGAGATAATTAACTCGTTATTTCGAGATAATTTAAAACTCGTTATTTCGGGATCTCCTCTTATAAAAACATAATATCTCAAAATAAAGGGTAAATTATCTCGAAGTAACGAGTTTTAAATTTTTTCAAAATGTATAACGAGTAAACATATTGAAATAACGAGAAGACATCTTGAGTTTTTCTGCTGCACATGGACGCCGACAACGCCATTCTGTCCCGACGAGCTAAGAAGCCGTTCCATTGAGCTACAAACGCCTTTGAAACGAGATAAAAAGGTATTTCGTAAAGATAAAATTCGTTCCCTCCAAATAAAATAAAGAGTAGTACGTGTCACCTCTATGTCACCTAAAACATCTTAAACTTGTCTTTTATGAATTGACAAAACACACAGACATCGCTCAATGAGCTACAGACAAACATACCTTTTCAGTTATAAAAGGGGAAAACTGGCTATGGGGGAAACCTTGCTATATGAGGGGGGGGGATCGTACTATAAAACGGGGGAAAAGCTAATATATAGTATGATTTCCCCGGGGGAAAAGCCACTATATAGCCAGTTTTCCAGGGGAAATCCCACTATATAGCTGGTTTTCCGGGGGGAAAACTGGCTAGGGGGAAAGGCCACTATATGACACCGGTCAAAGCATAGTAATTCCATTTCCCCATAGGGTTCCATGTTAAATTACCGAACTTCCAGCAAGATTTACACAACATCCTACATTTTAGCTATATATAATCCACATATCAAAATGTTTGTCAGACCCTCCTCTATCTCTATCAGAATTTTAACAGTTTACCATAGGTTATCCACCTTAATTTCGAGAAAATCATGCTGGAAGGGGGATACCCCCCAAAATTGGCCAAAATTCAAATGTAAACAACCACCCCTTTTTAGGTCATTAAATGTTTACATTAGCGAAATGAGATAAAAATTCATGATTTTACAGCAGAATCAATCTTTATTTATACATAGATCTAATAATTTCATCCAATCACAGCTCCTAATACATCGAAATAGTAGTCCCTCTCTTCCCTACACCACATCAGCCAATCACGGCTGTCGTTAATTACCTTTCTTTGACCGTCCTTCTGTCGTTCTTATCTTAATTAAAATCGCAAGATGTCTTGGCCGATTAAATGGTCAGTTAAAGCCTCATCGTCTGGTAAGCAGGTAAAACGGATGCCAGAGAATGATACTGAAATTCCTGAAAGGAAAAAGCTTGCTCGAAAATTTAATCCCCAGTGGTTAATCAACAAGAAGTGGCTGCGATACGATAATAATAATCAGTTAATGTTTTGGGATCCGTGTACTGAGTACGTGAAAAGTTGTAAAAACAAAGGTAACTATACTGCCAGTTTTGTCAGTGGTACCGCAAATTTTAAAATATCTGCACTAACAAATAATAATGATTAAACCAGTTGTATATTGAATTTGTTGTTTTAAATATGTCCGGTAGATTTTGGCTTTGTCCGGTGGATTTGGGGAAATTTCATCAATCCACAGGACACAATGTCCTGTGGATTTTCATGCTCATTCGTAAACTCTGTGTAGAGATTTCAACATTTCCAGAAACAGGTCAAATTATCCACATGACATTATATATATACCATTGTCATTGAATATTTACGAAGTAAATACAATTTCATGTTTTTCTGGCCTTTTCTAAAGAATGTTCCCATACAACCCAGTTTTCCTGAAATTAGCTAGAGTTATCTCCCTCATTGGAGTACAACCCTCGGACTTTATCCATCACTGCTCATACAAAACTGCTCGATTAAAATAACTTAATTTTGTGATATAATCACATTGAATATCTAATTGAAAATATTCAACTGATTGATTATATTTACTGAATAATCGAGACTGAAGTCACAAAATCTGCCCAGATGATTAGTAAATTTCTCAAAACTTTAATGAAGTTTACATGGTAGTAATAGAAAAAGTCCAGGAGCTGTACTCCAACATGACCGTTAATGTACATGTAAGTAGTGTGACATCAATGTTCATTGGAAATAGCCTTGCTTTTCCTATGACCTTGAAATATTCAGCAATCAGAATGCTCATTCTGTATACCAAGTGATTTGAGTCTGATGTATAAAGATTTCAAAATGACAGGGAGAAAACATGACTATGACCTTCTATGGAATCCTCACCACTCTGCTTGTAGAAGATTTTGGCCTGATTTTGCACATAAGCACAAAGCAAAACTTCCTCTGACTCACTGAGTCTTCCTCATTCCCCCTCCTCTTTCAGAAGATATACAACCATAGATTCTGTCACCTAAACAATGAAACAAAGGCATTTTAACTACATTTTGTTGGTAAATAAGTATTCCATCTTTTCATGTGTTCAAACACAATTTGATATTTTATCATATTTAGAAATTTCTAATTTATTTAAAGGAGGCTTAATTGTACATTAAAATGATGGTTTCACTTGGTTTGTGCAGTAGTGATTTTGTCAACCATCTAAACCTGTGTTGTAATGTTTAGGAAATTTTTAGACTATTATGTGTGTAGATAAATTTGATATGTTCGTTCTTTATATTTTGATATGAATCTTTATTATCTTCATTCATGGTGGACAATTTGAAATACACTACAGTCTGGGTGGAACTTTGAATGCCCACTGTCCACAGTGGGCAGTCCACCTGAAATTTCAGTGGGCATTAGGAGTGGACATTTACATGAGCTATCAAGCTGTCCACTTACCTGTATGTTAATTCCCACTGGCTCTTACAAGAATGTTCACTGTGTTCAGTGGACATTTTAATGCCCACTCTAAAAATGCCCACTATGACTAGTTGGCAAATTAACTTCCACCGGGACTGTACTGTAGCAACATTATTTACTATGATTTATGGAGTATTAGAGTTCTTTACACACACATCTATTAAATTATCATTTATGTATGTATATTACCAGTCAGTTAGCTATCCAGACTTTGTAAACTATACATTATAATTATTTATAGTATGTGATAGAATGTCAGGTATATTTGTGAAACTTTGTCTTTATGTAAATTTCTGTTTCTGATTTACAGCATGTATAGGACATGGGAAACAAATGCAATCGAATTTCTGGATTACTTGAAAATTTTCATACAAAGTTTTCGAGAATTACGACCAGGAAAAGCGGCCTATACACGATTGTTGGAACAATTTACCAGACTATGCCTTCTTTTTCCAGAGTAAGTGTACAGACCTATCTCTGAGATTTTGTGTCATGGTAGTTGTGTCATAGTTGGCTGTGTCATGGTTGGTGGTGGCTTGTTTGGTGGTGGCTTGGTTGGTTTTGTCATGGTTGGTTGTGTCATGGTTGGTTGTGTCATGCTTGGTGGTGGCATGGTTGATTGTGTCATGGTTGGCTGTGTCGTGCTTGGTGGTAGCATGGTTAGTGGCGGCACTGTTGGTTGTGTCATGCTTGGTGGTGGCATGATTGGTTGTGTCATAATTGGTGGTGGCATGGTTGTGATGTAGTAACTTATAAGGTTTTCAGCCTATAGATTTCATATTTCAAATAGAGATACATAATAGTTGTCAAGGTCAAACAGTAGGACCTCTCATAACTTTTTCAGTTTTCTGAATCAAATAAGGTTTGATGTACATTTGAGCTGGCATAATTCAGTGGGTTAAGTGCTTGGTTCATGGCTGAAAGGCATTGGGTTTGAATCTCATCTGCAGATTGTCAGTATTCAGTTTTTGATGAGACAGTATAAGATGCATTTTCATGTCACAGAGGATGAATGTCAGTCTGCAGACTGTAAAAGATCCTTTTCTGCCTTTGGTGAGGTATTGCATACATGTAGCTCTTAATTTCTGTGCAAGGCACTGCGAGTGCCATCGCCATGTAAATGAAGTATTTTTGGTGTGATGTTAAACCAGAATAAACAAATCCAAAAAAAAAAAAAAAATTCCAACAAAATGAAAAATATGCAAGTGGATTGCATACAAAATGTAAGTCTAAATTTCATTTGAATGCAAGGCAGATGCCATCACCATATATAAGTGAAATACTTTTTGGCATAATGTGAAACAAGCAAAAAAAAAAAAAAAAAAAAATAATGATAAAAAACAATTGAAAAATATGAGGTCGTATAATGGTTTTATTAGATCAATCAAGCTTTTGTCACTTTTAAGAAGTATGAAATTGGTAAAGTGATTACAGTGCTTTTATTTATGTATAACTACCTGACTATAGAATTTAATGCTTCAGATTTGGAGAAACTGTGGAATTAAGATCTTGGATAAAAGGAAAACCTCTCACTGCAACACCTGATATACGTTTCCCATGTCTTATAAATGATGGTCAAAGCTTGATCGTTACAATGGCTGAAGTAAGTAAAAAAAAAAAAAAAAAAAAAGAAAAACAACCCTGAAGAGATATAGGCATTTTTCATTTATTGGACAATTCATGATTAATTGTATTTCTAAAGTGTACAATTTTGTTTTTAATATAGAGGTTTAGCTTACTTTTTGGTCAACATAATGTATTCTTATTTATTTAATCAATACTTTGGGGAAAACCTTAACATATAGCTACTGTATTAAACTTGTCATACATCATACAACTTCTTGGTGCAGTTTCAAAAAGAGTAGAATAATTGCTTTAATGCAGAGAGATTTAAATTTAGATGTTTGATGTGGTAAATGCGGAAGAAGAAGTAAAAATTATGTGTACTATAATGCTACTTAGAATGGAAATTGCTGATTTAAAACAGGGTGTGCTAAAGTCCGTCAAATGTATAGATATTAGTACTAGGTCCAGTTAAAGTAAAAACTCAAATACATAATGATAGCATACACGCTGAGTAATGTATAAGCAGACTTTCAAATGACTGAATTTACAATTGAAACAAAAATATGAATAAAATGGGTATAATGTCTTTCATTGTGTATGGTGAACATCCTTTTATTAAAGGATACCAATAGTTTGACAAAGTTACCCACAAAATTTAACTCAGATTTTTGCAGTGTGAAGTACCTATTCAAACTTACAGTCTGTTGTTTTTCATAATTGGTATGAATTTTATTGGAAATTTCGACCGAGATAGATACGATAAATGAAAAATATTAGAAGAATAAATGTGAATTAACTTGTAATTTGATCTGGATTTTAACATTATCAGAAAAATTAAATGACAGTAGTGACAATGATATGATAGGATTGACAATGAAATGACAGGAGTGACAATGAAATGACAGAAATGACAAACACTAGACAGTAGAACTCTGTAACACTGAAAAATAATATCATTCTTTTCTAGGGAAGTAAATGTTTTTGTGTATATTTCTTCTGATATTGCTCATCAATAAAAGTCTACATTGTAAAGTTTATATTGCAATTTTAATGGAGTCATTTATTCTGGTATGCGGAAAAAGGGTATATAATCACACTCGGACATTGTTTCTTGCAGACTGTCATACTTATCTGATTTACTGTGAGCTCAGCTTCCAGGGCCAGTAAAACCTACATGTTGTCCCATGGTCAATTTGTTCTTTGATTGGATTATGATGAAGTTACCCCCAGAATGATCACTAGATGTGAATTCAGATTTCATAGTTGTCTGACTCTTTGGAACCCCTGAACTGGGCCACTCCAATAAATTTTGTAACTGAGATTCTAGAAGGACTCTAATTAAACATCCTTTAGGTTGAGCCATTACTGGTCATATTTATACTGTCTTAATCTATTCATGCCACTTTATTTTTACAGCTTTGTTTTGTTGACTATACTTGAATAAGCTAAATCTTTGATCATTTGGAGGCAGTTTGATTCCAGGTCATAACCATTTTTCCTTTTGACTGAAATCATCAACTTATTACACTTAGACTTTCCTTGAGATGAGGACAAACTGCATAGATGCTACTGGATATTGATACAGTAAAGCAGTTCAGGGCTGTAACTCATTTCATTTCCGCCAGGAATCCCCAAACTTCACACACAGACTTCCCTAATCAGTATTGGGCATTGTTTAGATTTTGTGATTACCTAACGTAGATACCCAGAGTAAACCTTTCACATCTCTGACTTTTTCAAAATCAGAATTGTGCATTGTAAATATTGTTGCTTCTTTGGGTATCAATGGTTCACAAACACATCTTCTTCTCATTTATAAAGGTTAAGCAGAAGAATATTGACTTTGTAGACATAACAGAAAAAGATAATTTCCATATTGGAAATTTAACAGATGGAATTCTTGGCCAGCATGGATTAGAACTTCTTTTAGAGAGAAAAAAGTCTTGTTTCCTTCCAGTCTCACCAGGTCTTATCTGCATAGGAACAAAGGTACAAGTATCTGTTACCATTTATTATAGAATGAATTACCTATCAACCATGACTGATTAATATATACATGAAAATGCCAGAAGTCTATAGATGAAACCATATATGAAGTTAGTAATACATTGAAAAGTATTGGCATGTTATTTAAAGTAAGTAGAAGTACCTCCATATTTTGCAGTTGGAGACTGTTATTATCTTAATTTTTCTTCTTGTTTAAGAGAAGGCCCTATTGCAATATTTTATCCCCAACTCTACCCTCTTGAATGAGTGACCCTTTTCTCCAGAGGAGCAATTTAGTATATTCTTTTATTTGGCATAAATTTTTCTTAACAACAATTAGTATCAATCATATTCCTAAGAAGGCCTTGCTGCAATAATAGCCCCTGGTTGATATTCAGTCAAGTATTGGGAGTAATTTCATTCAATTTAGGGGTGGTTTGATTTGATTTCTTTTTTCATCTTTGGGCCAAATTTTGAAATTTACCTCTGATGATAATATGTAAAATTCAACAAATCCTTTATTATTTCTTTTTTTTTTTTGATTAGAGGGAATTCCTTTATCTATGTGTCATCTGATATGTGTTGATTAAAGCATTTCATCTGATTAATTTCTTCAATATTTTCCATTACATATGCAGCTATTCAATTTCATACTTTTTCTATTGCCAAGATTTATTAGGGGCAGGCGTGGTGTAGTGGTTAAGCGCTTGGCTTGCGGCGCCGACGATCCGGGTTCGATTCCCGGGTTGCGCCACTATGTTTAAGAGGTTGGTAACCTCCTGCTTCCATATCGCGATATAACTGAAATATTGTTGAAAGCGACGTAAAACACCAATCAACCAACCAACCAACCAAGATTTATTACTCTCTATCCATGTGCTGGGGATGTAACATGCTATAAAACACTCTGGAGTATTCTATAAGATATTTTACATGTAATATTCTTCTTTATAGTTAATATTCACCATTCTTGATATTGATGGGGAACCCTATGGTAGACTACTGACAGATGATTCCCAGGACGACAGTTTGAAGTCAAATATTCTATACACTAGGCCCTATGACTATCTTGATAGTTGTGATCGGAATGAAATTCTGGAGATATTATTTTGGCTAGGATATTTACAACGTAATGGAGAGAAATGAAAACTTTGCCTTTTGAGGTTTAAGAGAGCATCTCAAGCTTTACTACTGTATGCCTGAAATCTTGTGATTCCCCACTGACTTTTCAGAAAAGTTTGTGTGCACAAGGGATGAGATATTCCATTCATGGCTAAGAGGTCTTGAATTCGATTTCTGTTAAGGGCACATTGGTATATTTTGGTGAGACTGAAAATCTAGGTCCCATGTATATAACATGAAGTTATATGATGAAAAAGGGTAAGGATCTTGTTCACCTTTCAGTTAAAGGTCTAGTTTAATGATGGTATTAGATTTTTGGAAAACTTGTGTTAAATGTGAGCCATACATAGTAAAATGTTGTGGCAACATGTACATAGAAAATATTTTTAAAAGGTTTCATTTTGTTTTGGGTATTTGAAATTTAGAAAGATTAAAATCAATTATTTTAAAATATTAGTAAATAAATGTTCATTTGTTCCTGTGTGAATAAAGTCTAAAAATTAGAATGTATTTTTAGAATACTTAATTAATGATGAGTTTAATGTAAAACTTGCTGGTTTTCATTGTAAATAATTCTTGATGTAAAGATGATGGATAAATCCAAACCACAAGTCCAAAAATCATGAAACCATAGGACATACAAAATCAGTGAAAATGAAAAACAAATGGAAAATAACAAAATATGTCTACTTGAAGAGCATATGTGAACCCCTGTGATGGAGTGAGATCAGGTGCCCGGGGAGAGTGAGCATCTCCTGCTTGCTAGCAACACCCGTCACATATACCCCGTAGAAAGAGTCAAATCGTGTGAATTCCATATGTATCTATATATGGAGAAGTCGAAGTAGGTAACCTTCTAGTATAGAAGGTGTCAAATCTGTGTAAAGTGATCGGAATCGGTCTCAGTCCAGAATATCATTTAAAAGTCTGGATAACGAGATATCATATGGAGTAATAAGAGTCTCGTAACGATTGTAGAACTTCCTCAGTGACGATGCTAGTCTAGCACATATATAACCCTGGTTGAGCAGCTTAACTGAAAGTCGCCTAGCCCTCAGAACAAAGTCATTGTAATTTGAACATGCTCTGGAATAACGTATTAACTGAGATATGAATACGCCGTATGCGGGCGATGATGGAATGTTGCTACTTATGAAAGGAAAGTTTGTGATAGCGAAATTGAAATCGTCACGTTTGTCATAGAGTGAGGTGTTCAATTGACCATTAATGTCGAAAGACAACATAATATCTAAATACGAAGTAGAATTACTAGTTTCTGTGGTTTCTTTGACCTCCAGTTCACTTGGATAGATGATGCTAAGGTAATCCGCGAATGAAGGATTATTAATTGAAAGCAAGTCATCTATATATCTGTAAGTAAAATTGAAGCCAAGAGCCAATTGTTTTTTTCCTTGCGAAAGCAAAGACTGAATGAACTCAGCTTCGTATGAATAAAGGAATATGTCAGCCAGAAGCGGAGCACAGTTAGTGCCCATTGGAATGCCGACAATTTGTTGAAAAACCTTACCTCCAAACACCACGAAAATGTTATCGATAAGAAAGTTCAACATCTGAATGACAGCTGTTTCAGTGTATTTATTTTTGGAATCAGAATTTTCCCTAACAAAGTAATGTTATGTAATGTAATGTAATGTAATGTAGTAATGTAACAAAGTTCCCTAACAAAGATGATAAATGTTTTAATTCACTATAGTTGAGTGGAGTTTTGCTAGTGATCAGAATAACTGAACATTTTGCATGAGAATTATTTTGCATGACAATACATAGCAATCTGATTGCTCAGCTATAGTATTGTTAAAGACAGTTGAACTTTAATAACTCATATGTCAAATATCCTTGCAAATTTGAGGTAATCATGCAGTTCCTATGATGTTTTTTTGTTTTGTTTTGATAACAACCTTGAAATTTTGAAAACTCAAACCTGCCAAAACCTACCAAAAACTAGAAGTGATTTCAAAGGTTGCTTTTAGTAAATATATCGAAGTTTGTTTAGCTTGCAAATCACAAATTCAGTAATTTTGTTGAATATTCTGAATACTCAGTATTCTGAATATCAGTTCATTTCTACATAGAAGTGTTACTGTTAATTTTGTTTAATTGCTTTCTTAATCTTTGTTCATATGTGTTATTTTTCTACTTTATTTTGTAACATTAGTCAATCTTTTAGTTTCATATGACTAGTTTTGTTTATATAAAAAGGAGTTCCAATTCTGACTTTGTATTTAAATAGAAAATAAAATTGTATTGATATGCCCTGATCACAGGGCTTTGGGCAGAATGAAGTATAATGACCTCAGTATCAGTCTATATACATGGTACTTAGGCAGCATATGGCAGTCTAAAGATCAGATATAATGACCTCAGTATCAGTCTGTATATATGGTACTTAGGCAGCATATGACAGTCTAAAGATCAGATATAATGACCTCAGTATCAGTCTGTATATATGGTACTTAGGCAGCATATGGCAGTCTAAAGATTAGATATAATGACCTCAATATCGGTCTGTATATATGGTACTTAGGCAGCATATGGCAGTCTAAAGATTAAATATAATGACCCCAATATCAGTCTATATACATGGTACTTAGGCAGCATATGGCAGTCTAAAGATTAGATATAATGACCTCAATATCAGTCTATATACATGGTACTTAGGCAGCATATGGCAGTCTAAAGATCAAATATAATGACCCCAATATCAGTCTATATACATGGTACTTAGGCAGCATATGGCAGTCTAAAGATTAGATATAATGACCTCAATATCAGTCGTTATACATGGTACTTAGGCAGCATATGGCAGTCTAAAGATCAAATATAATGACCCCAATATCAGTCTATATACATGGTACTTAGGCAGCATATGGCAGTCTAAAGATTAGATATAATGACCTCAATATCAGTCGTTATACATGGTACTTAGGCAGCATATGGCAGTCTAAAGATCAAATATAATGACCCCAATATCAGTCTATATACATGGTACTTAGGCAGCATATGGCAGTCTAAAGATTAAATATAATGACATCAATATCAGTCTGTATATATGGTACCATGTGGCATGTCAACAAATCACGGGCTATAAAGATAAAATATAATAAACTTCAATACGAGTCTGTATATATGGTACCATAGCAGCATGTCACAGTCTATAAAGATAGATTATAATGACATCAATATCAGTCTGTATATAGTACCAAGGCGGCATATTACAGTCTATAAAAATAAAACATAATGACTTCCATATCAGTCTGTTTACATGGTACCATAGCAGCATATCACAGTTTATAAAGATTTAATATAATGACCTCGATGTCAGTCTGTATACATGTTTATATGGTATCATATAGTAGCATATCACAGTCTATAGACATACAGTAAAATGATCGTATATTGAAGTATTTATATACATAAAGTATTGAAGTTATGTGCATTGCACGATGGAATATCTCGGGGCCTGTTTGGATAGAATACAATGTCGGCATCTGAGTTTTTAAGGCGCCGAGCATTTGCTCGACAGTCTTCTAGCTATCGTAAAAATTTTACCTCTGCAGCGCCTTTTTAATTCACGTAACAAAGTAGTACCTTCTTTAAAGTACTAAACGTAGTAATTAAAAGTTCTTGCAAAACCGGCTTTGTTATCCTTGTTATTGAAATTTCATTGCACAGAAATAGGTTTAAGCATAGGTCTGCTTAACTTAAATTATCACTATATTGCCCTAAAACACGTATTATTCTGTCGCTTATTGTGTGTGTTAAAATATTCATTCGCCGTGATGACTCAAGCCGATTATGAATTACAATCGCACTTCATGGGAATTTTTCCAAATATGGGGAAGACCACGTGACATATTGCCTTATTTGGAGAAATCGTAGTAGAACGCTTGTAACACACGCGATCAAGGCCTAATTTGACATTAAGCGCCAAAATGGAAACCGATCGCGCAATCTTCGAAATATATATGATAATATAAATAATATAATAATAATATATGTGGATATAAATTTCAGTCTAAAAAAGAACAAATAAAATATTTCATAGAATCCTAAATGCGTATCACAAAGATATCTAGACAGGTGACCACTAATTCATAACGAGGCTGACCTAGGTTCAAGTGACGCGTTATCGGTTATTTTTATCTCACTGGATTTCGCTTTGTTTCATTCATTTAATCTAGAATCAACAAATATCGACAAAATTAATAAATCAAGGCTAAACATCACGAGCCTCTCGTAAATTACATCAGGTACTGTATACCTATGCTGTGTATGCTACTGCAGACGAATTTTAAAAGGGGCAGGCGTGGTGTAGTGGTTAAGCGCTTGGCTTGCGGCGCCGACGATCCGGGTTCGATTCCCGGGTTGCGCCACTATGTTTAAGAGGTTGGTAACCTCCTGCTTCCATATCGCGATATAACTGAAATATTGCTGAAAGCGACGTAAAACACCAATCAACCAACCAACCAACGAATTTTAAAAGTAACTACACGCATTGTGTACAGCTTCTTATCTGCCCTTACCGTCTGTGCTATAAATAACACTTGCTGGACAGGGAATAGCCTGTACAAAATGGCGGTGGTCACTTGTCTCTTCACGCAGCGATAGCAAGCAAGAGCAGGTAACTCTAGTCTATCTTAAACAAGCATAGCTTTTTAAAAAGTTTAAGTTGTAATCGGAATAGCATTAAATGATCAAGATGTTGGTCACAAAGCCAAAATAGCTTTACGTCAATGGGAATTACTTGTTTTTGCGCAGTTGTGAATTTTCCCGCTAAAATTTCTAAAACCACGCCTCATTTTGTCCTTATTAGGGAAGTAGCATGTGTATATATCACATGGTCTTCCACATATCTGGAAAAGTTCCCACGAGGGCATGAAAATTGGCAGCCGAGAAAGTTTTCAAATCGCCTACAAAATTTAATGCGGATGTAAATGATAGCATGGTTTAGACAGAATTTTAGTTTGAATGCATGAAAAATAAATCACGAAGAACTTACATGTGAAGATTTTATTCCAAATCAACCGATAAAGTGCGATTGTGATGCACAATCGGCTTGCGTCATTACGGCGAACGGCATGGCGTTGTAGCCCTTACACGTGCACATACAATAAACGACCGAATAACTAGTGTGTTTGGACGATATATAGAAGCTGTTAGCCCTAGTGTCAGTGTTAGTAGCGTAGACAAAAACATTAACCTAGACCAATCTTAGAACAAATTAAGCATAAGGCTTCCATATTTTACAGGCAATGTGACAACTCGTCCATTTCTATCTTTGTGAAAAAAAGGCAAAGGTGTTCGATTTATTTCACATGTACATTCTTTATGAAAAGATATTTGACATATTTCTGCAAAAATGATGTAAAGAACAATAAAATGCTATGATGATATATTATATGATATATGGCTGTTGGTCCTTAAGCTTTTATTTTTACTCTATTCAAAAAATTATCGGAATTCAACAAAAAAGATGAACACGACTGGTCAATTTCTGCTACTTTTGACAGCTTTAAATCAAATTTAGCTCGACACCTTTGTGGCTCTTCAAGCCTTTGATTATAAAATAAGGGTTAACATTGAATATCCACAGTCTATTTATGGTAAGATAGTCGCATATCATGTCATCACATTATATATATAAATGCAATAATTATACATAGCACAGTCTATACAGAAGCAATACTATATATAATATTGCAGACTATATAGATTTAACACCATTCTAGATCTGATATCGGATTTTTAAAGTAAAGCGCAACTGCCGCATAACACAGATATTAGATATGAATATTACACCATGACTCCATCCTACAGTCCATGAACATGTTTTTGGGGTTTTTTTTTTGTAGTTTTTGTTTGCTTTTTTGCTTTTTGTTTGTTTGTTGATGTATCACTTGTATGACCTCCTTTTAAATGCCGCATGTCTGTCAGTATCAAGGCTGCGTCCGTTGATATGGTGGTTTCTAGGGCATCCTAAATTCATACATATAAAAAAATTGTTGAAATTCCTAATCGTGTGGGTCTTTTTGGTTCATTATTTGCAACTGGATTCATCTTCATGTTTTACACTTTGTTTGTTTTAAGGATCGCATACGAAGGTTTCTTTTTACCCAAACATCCGCACATGGTCTATATTGTACCGGTAAATACTGAGGAATATTGTAAAGGTTTTTTTTTTATGTTATTGTATATTTGAAGTTTCATTAGATCTAGTACATCAACCGCGTATCCCAGCCTGTATAGTGATATAGCATCATGACTGTATCTCACGATCTACACAGAAACCGAGATATGAGCATACACCAAGATTCGACAAACTGAGTTCTTGGTACTTTTTATTGTAAAATATCAAATTAACAAAACATAACCCGTCTGGACATCTTCTAAAGACACTTTCTGAAGAGAAACCTTTAGATATATAATACCAAACGTTATTTATCTGCTAAATGTATTTGTTATTTCCATTGTAATATATATCATTGATGTTAATACATCATTAGTTCTAGATAACTTTGTAAGAAATTAACTCATTTCGCACATGTATGGGGTCGTCGTATCACAAGACAAATCATTCCACTTGTAGTCCCTATTAAATGGTTGTTTATGGGCGCAGTTTTCATGATACCGTCCATTCGGTTCATGCGGTCCCCAGTTAGTATAGCTTGCAGTTCGCCCACTGTGGTCCCAATGCCATTTACCTTCGGTGCCAAAATCTGTCAAACCTATCCAGTAGTAAACATACTCTAAAAACAAAAGAAATTTTACTTTTTGTTAATGAAAGTTCAACACTTAAAACATGATGCATGGTAATAATGTTTAATGCAAGATACAGAAATAATTTGTCTGTCACTTTCGAATAGTAATCGTACTCGGTTGGAGACTAGAAGGTTGCTGATTGAAAACAAGCAAAATCGTTTATTATATTGATTACGGATATGTGTTTATTCAGTATCAAAGATGAATCAACCCCCCCCCCAAAAAAAAAAAAACAAAAAAAAAATAAAACAAACAAAAAAAAACAAAAAACAAAAAACAAAAAACAAAAAGAAAAAAAAAAAAAAAAAAAAACAAACAAAAAAAAAAAAAAAAACAAAAAAAAAAAAAAAAAAAAAAAAAAACAAAAAAACAAAACAAAAAACCCCGACCTGGTTGTTCGAAATATTATTCAACCACAATAGAGCTTTTGCCAATTTTAAATGATGTAAGGGGTCTTATACCGGACAAACCACTTTTTGCCGGAATTTTCACTATGA
This sequence comes from Pteria penguin, assembly GCA_035048485.1. Taxonomy (NCBI): domain Eukaryota; kingdom Metazoa; phylum Mollusca; class Bivalvia; order Pterioida; family Pteriidae; genus Pteria; species Pteria penguin. Next base: position 53,059,100 of record CM068581.1, read on the forward strand.
CATTAATGCTTGGAATGTGACGTCACAGTAATATGACGCAAATCTAAGCGGCAATTTTGTATTTGTCCGGTATTGCCCCTTACATCATTTAAAATTGGCAAAAAGGTTATTTTGGTCAATGGTTTAAAGTTTTAGAGTATCAAACTGTGCATTGGTCCCACCAGACCTACCCAGGACAACGTCCCACTTAATTATTATCGATTTTAGTTTATACCTGTAACGCCCAATACAAACAACTTACTGTAATGGGCATAAGTGTAGTTGTTGATGAAATGTTCTTCTTCCTTCGTTTCAAAAGAAACCAAGTGCCCACCGTTCTCTATGCATTCTATCTAAAAGAGAAGGCAAAAATTCATCTGACCAGGCTGTATGACACAAATCACCAAGGACATGCACATAAAGCAAGATAATATGGTAATAGTGAAAAAAAAGCACAGAAAAGGACATTACAAAATATTCGATTGAACTGCAATTAAGATATCAATTTAGGACGGTCAATTAACAAACGTCACTCAATTGGTATGGTTAACCAGTTTACGGGCGCTCACCTTACCACTCACCGCAAAAGCAGCACAATCAAAGGACACGCATTAAACATTTTTATAAAGATCCTCCATATAAAGAACGAAGAATAAGTTTCGATAAATTCTGGTTCCATATATTATGATTACTATTTTTATTTAGGTTCAAACGGGTTTTAAACAGAAATTTTATCCAAGAGGCAATACTATTGCTCCATAATAGAAAGTGACTTCTAAAGAAAATGGACATACCATTCGGTAAAATAGTCGTTGGTTGCCTTTTACACATCACAAAACTGAATTGCATACATACCATATTTATGAAATAAAACTGAAATCATTTTATGACGGATGTAGCTAGCCGACATGAAAGGCCGAATAATTATAGTTGCAATGAATTTGTCATCGCTTGATGATCAATACTTTTAGTACCGGCCATATATTGTCAACAAAAGTAATTGATTTGCTCTTCAAATATTCATACTTTTGGATTTACGTTGTTTCGAACTTGTGCATCACTGAAAAGAACTTAGTTGTCGAAATGTGCATTTGAACTATGTATCCATCACTTAATATGTATTGTTCCTTATTTTGCATAACGCCATATCAATTCTCTTGCAAGTTGACGGCATCTGTGTTATGAATGTCAGATAGATTCAGACCCATATACCAACGGTCCCACACAAAGCATAGAAAATAATTAATTTAAGTGCAACAACTGCCATGACACGCCTCACTATCTATCTCATTTTAAGAGGTCACGGATACCATATCAGCAGTGAGTTTCACTAAAGTTCGTAAGCCCAAACGTAGACGTAGACATAAATTCTCCGACTAAATTTACGTGTACGTCAATTGAATTTTTCTTAAAGTCCATTTTTACACTTAATTACATTGGTAAACGTTGTAAAAGGTGTACGTTTCATTTGGAACTCTTTAGGTAAATAATTAGATAAATATTTCTTAGCAAAGTTTACGTCTACATTTGGGCTTGTGACCTTCGGTAAAACTCACCCAGGATATTTTGGACACTTTTAAAGCACCTCACGGATCAAGGTACACCCTTCAATTGATGGTAAAACTTACAGGCAAAGATCTAAAAGGAAAAGGAAATTGATTTTAAACACAAAAGTATATTACAAGTACAATTTCACTATGACAATCACAAGAACGTATCACGGTAGACATTTATGGAAGTTTGGAAGGCAGAGCTGAGCAAAGTGTCTTTTACAACTAATACGGTAGACCAAAAAAAAAAAAAAAAAAGAAAAAAAAGAAAAAAAGAAAATAAATAAATAAATAAAAAAGAAATTCGCAGCTGAATAAGGAGTGTTATCTGCTCTTCTTTAATTACGTAGTCTACTGAGTTAAAATAACTTGTATAATAATTGTGCATTGAGTGTTTATTTAAACTATTCTTCTTGTCTGTGTTGTCAATTAACCATGGAGTGCAGTAGCACTAGTCTACATTTAATATATCACCATGGCATGCAGAAAGCGATTAATTCTTTTCAAGTGCGGACAAATAATTCGTTGAATCCTCTTCATACGTGTGACTTTGAAAGTAACTGATGCTATGTAACTGTTACACTTACAAATATGTTCTAATGTGGACATTTTTTATGGACGTCAGAACATCAGGGGTGAGATAAGGTGTTTGGAGAGAGTAAGTGCGTCCTGTTAAGCTAGCAATACCCGCCACATATAGATTAAAATGTTATACCCGTGATTCACTCCAAGAAAGACGTTCAATGTGACCCATGTAATAACAAGAGTTCTCGTATGAAAATTTCCATGGTGGCGTGCAAACTCGACCAACAGCAGACCCTAAAGGTAACACAAATGTTTATTTATAATCCACTAAATGTTAATTATAGAGAATTGAAAGCGATATTTACAATTTAACACAATGTCTGTTACTATTTCCATTGTCGATAACGCTTTAAACTAAATATTTATTTAGCATTTTTCTTAAATATATGTAGGCATTTACATACATGAAGTATCTTCAACAAACCTTTGCTTATATTTTGTCAACTGTAATGGTAACTGCATCAAATATGTACTTGTAATTAGCGAATTAAATCTCTATTTCTTACTACTGGGTCGATAGCGCTACTGGTGGACTGACAGTTCCCGAGAAAAGAACAAGAAAATTATTACCAATTGTTATCACTGGGTCAATACAACTGTCGGTTCCTGAGGGTGCCACCAGCGCAGACACTAACACAAATTTTATACTCCTATATGTTTTAGATAATACCTTACATGAATACTTTTAAAAACATATGGGTGTCTTCCTCATGCATAACTCTGCCCTGACAGGATTTTAAAGCTCTCTGTATTAAGTTTGTTTGGTACATAATTTTTCTACAAATGTGTGGATCTCCATTGTTTTGTTTGTATCATTGAAAAGTCGACATAAACATCTTGTGTAAGGAAACTGTACAGGTATCATAGACTTATTATAATTATTTTTCTTGACAATCATTTTGTATTTTCAAGATACCTCCTTGAACATCAATATATCTAATTGCGCATTCGGTGCACTGAACCAAAAATAGGCATATGTATGCAGAACTGAGGGAAATCTTTATACATGCATTTATACAATAGCTACACTCTACTTTAGCATTTACTCTAGAGTAATTTATTGAATGCTATACCGAGAGAATATTAAAAGAAAATAACTGAAGTCCTTACGCATGCAATAAGACATAGATAGAAATTCTTACCAATTAACAAGAAGAGTAATAGAATGTAGGACTCCATGCTTAACACAAGGCATGCTACAAGATAACGATTACATGGTATTTCTTAGTGAGTCCTTTGGATGGTTGAATAGATTATTAGTGGATCCATAAGGGGCCAAGTTTACAGAAATTACATATTGAGGCTTAACTAAATGATTATTGGTGGCAGTTTTAGGGAAAGAAGAAATTACCATGACAGCATATTTCAGTCAATATATGCAATTAGAAAACCGCAAATAAATTTAATATAGGTGATATACAATACGAACATTGCATATTGAAGTCTATATAGATATAGAAACTTTAATCTCTGCATGTCACTGGTTATGTAGAACTGTCACAATGACCGCATTTCATGATCTATGTAAATATTTTACCATGGCTGCATCTCTATATAGGGTCTTTTCGTATTACAAAGTTATTTTCCAAATGAGAAGATATCTAACGTCATACCATTGTGACGTCAAGAGGTTCTATGGGAAATTACCGGTAATGATATAAAACCATGACGTCATATGATATCAGATACCTACTCATATGGGAAATAACTCTGTATAATGAAAAGAACCAATATTAAGACAATGATTATATATTGCAGCCCTAATGAATTAAAAATGTCATCGCCGTTTAAAAACATATATATTTGTCGAATAATAGTCTTGAAAAATGTATACAATCGCTATATATCACAGTTTATGCTAGATATCACACCTAAGTATGTTATTATAGTTTAAATAAATAATAGAAAAAAAAAAAGAAGAGAAAGATGAAAATAATAAAAAGGAAAACCTTTACGACCACAGTTTAATGTTTTCATTGATATATAAACATGACAAATTTCAGTTTATCTGTATATAGAATACCGGTTACATATTACAAGGATCAGCTATTGAACTTTCTTTTCCAAAACGTACAAAAGGCAAGAATCTCGCGAGTTAGGTTAGGTCGCCCCATGGTTAATTTGCCCCATAGTAAAATCGCCCAATATCGGTCAAGTCGTCCCACGATGTCAAGTCAAGTCAGCCAAAGTGATTTTTTCAAACACTATTTATGTTAATTATCAATCATCTCAATGTTCTCTCCTAATTGTACTAGTTAACATTTGGTCAAAAGATGTTGGAAATAGAGGAAGTACATGTACTGATGGACATAGAAAAGATGATAATAAAAGAAGAGATTTAGACTGAATAACATACATGTACGTAGAATAAATTTTGTTGACCAAAATCCAGCAATCATTACAATAAAGAAATAATTTTCAATAAAATATAAGAAAATTCATAATACTTTATTACTATCAATATTGATAATACAAATCTTTCTATTCATTTGTACATAAAACATATCACAGAGAGAGCGACTTAACCGATATAGGGCGAAGTTACTTTAGGGCGACTCAACCGTAGACCGAAACTCGCTTAGCGTTTATTGACCAAAACACATTTATTTGTTTTTATTACAATGTTTACAAGTTTTGAAACCCTGCATGTATCCTGTTATATTCTTCTTTATCACATTCACATAAACAATTTTATACTGTAGATTTAGTTCATTTCACACATATAAGCCGACATTGCGTCACATCGCAGATCATTCCACTGGTAGTTTCTGTTGTATGGTTGTTTACGCCCACAGTTTTCATTATACCGCCCATTTGGTTCATGTGGACCCCAGCCAGTGTAGCTCGGAGCTTGCCCGTTGTGGTCCCAATACCATTTTCCTTCGGCGCCGAAATCCGTAAGGTCTATCCAGTAGTAATAATATTCTAGAATCAATATATGAAGACATTGTAATAAGCATCGGGATATATAAGAAATATTAGGATATATACATATATCAATTTAGTGCACCATAATCACACTTTCTATCAATTTTCTAAGAAGATAACGCCATGTACCACTTTCAATTCCACTTAATCAATAGTAGTGATTTCCTTGTTTTATGTTCTAACTCTCGCAAAGGATCTGAGGGCTAGAGAGGCGAACTAATCTGCCATGTAAGAATTTTATGTACTATTTTTTATTTAATTTGTTCGGAGAATATGTTTTCCAGGCAAAAACTATCATTTGTAATCTTAAAGGCACTGAGGTATTAATCAGAAAGTTTATTGTCTCTTTTTTCAGGTATACTGTCTAGTTGTGTATGTGTGTATTTATTTCGGAACTTGGGTTCAGAAAAATGTTTGTAAACTATTTCATTTCATATTGATTTTGATGAAAGGTACAGAATAATTTTCTCTGTAAACTTGACGAATAGTAGTAAAATGTTTTCAAAATCGAATATTACTAACAAGGCAGCTGTTTAACGATAAATTTTCTCCCATTTGTTAGAACTACTAATTTTGTTGAAACTGTACAAGGAACATAATCTTATACCTGACAAATTTCAAAGAAATGATGATATATACATGCTATCTAACATGGCTGAAACGGCGGACATCTTAAACAATTCCTATCTCAATTTAGTACCTTAGTTAAGCAGAATTATTGCAGAAAGAATACTGGAATGTACTCACGACTAACTACAATACTGTATTCCTACACCAACTCGTTGCTATTTTGACTTTCTTAGGAAATCTAGAATTTCAAACTAGGGAAAATTCACCATATAGTAGTTTTTCCTCGGGGGAAAATGGATATAAGAGAAGGGGGATGGCTATATAGCCAAATTTCCCCCGGGGGAAAGAGTGCTATATAACCATTTCTATAGGAAAACCTGCTATATAGCCATTTTTTCTCGGGAAAACGAAACGGGTCAATACACGAACCCGATATATATTATTATACACACACCATGCCTTACCTCTGAGCAATGTCAGATGATACATATTATTATAAAACAACTCACTGTAATGAGCAAAAGTGTAGTTATTAATAAAATGTTCTTCTTCTTTTGTCTCAAAAGATACCAAGTGTCCACCATTCCCAATGCATTCTATCTGGAAATAAAATTTATTAAGATATTAATCGTCCTGTAAACAATTGGTTTATTTGGTTATGTTGTTAAAAGCTAATGAAGTTGAAAGTTACATAAAAGTGGACATATTTTGTGAAATTTTTGTTCAATACGGTATTTTATCTTCTTCGTCGGATATCAACTTCTATCTTAATGACTATCCCAGGCTAGGATATATAACCAGATAATTTTCTGAAATCGGATGGGAAGGGTTGAAGTAAAAAGTCTCTCTTTAATGAAACCCTTAACTTAAATCGAAACACATCTTGTAAGAAAGAAAAAAGAGGAGTTACCGGCTTAGTTATGTGGCAGAAGTCACCATGGAGCTATACAATACATGAATATAAATAATATAATAGAACATTTAACACATTACAAAAATATTTGATTGTAGTGCAATTACGATACCGACTTAGGACGGTCATTTAATTTGACAAAAGCCAAACAAATGGTGTGGTTAACCGGTTTACGGGCCCACCTTCCCACTCACCGTAACAGCAGAACAATCAAAAGACGTACATTTAAAAATTTATAAATAATCCTCCATGTAAAGAACAAGGGCCAACAGGTATCGCATATTGAGAGGTCATAAAAATATAAACACGTAAGGTATTGTAAAACACATAATGGTATAAAAATATATGCGACATCAACATGATAAACCGTGCTCTGCCAGTCTGAAAGCGAGCTAAGACCCTAGATCTGTAGGAGTCCCGACTAACAGTCAGAGGGGACGAGGTTCAGGACCATGTCTCCTCTGAAAGAGGTTTGGACAAGGCCCGTCATATAGTCCCCACCGCCCTGTTAGTCAGCGTGCAACGTTCAAGTAAAAGTCTGCATAAGGCTGTAGAGGGGCCAAATACAAGACCTATAGTCTTTTTGATGATCTCAATATCATATTGTCTATTTAGGAGACGTTTGACTATTTTATTACATGATAAAATAACGTTATCGGAGCCTTTTACTTTCCTTAGTTTATATACGAGATCACCGTAAAAATTAGGATGGGAAATTCCATTGGATACATACTGTTGAAAAGAAATATTTCCAAATTTAGATAGAAGTTCTGAATAAGATCTGAAAAATTTGCCGAATGTTTTTCTTAGCTTGTGATATCTGTAACCCTGAGTTAAAAGTTTAGTAGTAATTTGTAAATTTCGTTTATGAAAGTCCAAAACATCGATGCAGCCCCTGACAAATCGAACTAATTGAGATATATAGATACCATATGATGGGAGTCGAGGGACATCGCCATCCAAGTAAGGGAAATTTACAATAGGAAATCCAAAATCCTCACGTTTATCATAAATATTAGTATATATTAGGTTGTTGATAATTTTGAAAAGAATATAAATTTATACCCTTGATTCACTCCATGTAAGAGATTGACCATGGCTCATGAAGTAACAAGAATTTTGGTACGAAAATGTCCACGGTGGCGAACATACTCGACAAACACCAGACCCTGAAGAAAATACAAAACTAATTAATATATATTCCACTCAATAATAATATTGCTACAACTAGGTGTGAAATACATTTGTAAGCAAGGGTGTCCATTTCAAACTATTTCTATAACTATGCAATTAACTCGTTATTGCATTGAGGTTTTCTTTATGTAACATAATATATGAATTTAAACTTTAACAGATAAAATGTTTAACCAATTAATATAGACATTGTGCAAATGATTATATTTTGTTAGCATGTTAATTTCCCCCTCCCAGAATGTTATATGATATTCTGTAATACTATCATTTATAATGACGCCCTTTTAACAATATGTGGCCAGTTGTTCCAAACTTTTACCTTTGGTTAAACTAAGCAGTGGTTAACGTTATAGAGATAACTAATTTGAACTATAAGATTTCTGTATAAAAATCTGAATTACTATTCAAAGCTTGTTTCCTATGCAACAAATCAATACACAAACTATGACTTAAAGTCTTTTTATATCTAAGATATAGTCAGACGAAATTTAACCACTGGTTACCTTAACCAGTGGTTAAAGTTTCGAACAGCTGACCCCTGCATGACATTACAACAGAAACATGAGACGTTTCTATAGACAATTTGTGAAGGATGTAGCATTCTAGTAAGAGAAGCTCACTCCTTTCGTGCATTTTGTTTCATCCCATTTATGATTCGTAATTCTTCTCGATGATACCATAACCATCGAAATTGAAGTGCTTTAATCTAAGGTTGAATATAAGACTTCTAATGGTACACTTTCGAATTTATACTTTGCAAATCAAAATCAACCCGCACAATACACACATACATTTTAATACATTTTACACAATTATATATACTTGCACTAATATAGAAAAACCGTCATTGAAAATCTTACCCAATAAAACACGTAAGATATAAACCGAAAAACATCATACAATTATAAATAAATTGCTTAAGCACGACAAAGAAAATAAGTAAATATTCATACCAATCAATAAGTAGAATAGAAGTAGATAAGGCACCATGTTGAACTGAAGGCTGGATATGTAGATAACGGTAGTGTTTCTACGTAGATTTCATTTCTGATATAATGGCCTATTGTTGTATATATAAATGGTGACGTTTACGGAAATTAATACCCTCTGTATGATTCGTATTTACGTGTAAAGTTTTGTATATTTTGGGTGTTTTTCTTTTCTGTATCAGTATCAATGTATTGTGACAATTATGAGTCATGACATATTTTTAAAAGATGTATATACAATAAGTGCAGTATATACAAGCTTTCTCAGGAAATGTTTGGAACAGATAAAGACGATATACATTTATGTTAATCTCTTAATTTCATATCATCATAATATAATCATGTTTTATAAATTATACGAAAAAATCATATGAGGTACTTCTTGAATGATAAATAAACAAATAAATGAATAAACCGGCTACATTTGTATAACACCAGATAATTTTTGTTTGTTTCTTGTTTTATGTTACAATAAAATTATTTCACCTATACAATAACTTTCTAAATCGCTTGTATATTCAGTTTCAATTTAAATGATCGATGCATTTGTTATTATTCGCTATTAAGAGTGACAATAGCAGGGCCCCCTCTCGGCCATATAATACCCAACTGTAAGTCCACTCCTTGACATATCTGGTCAAAAAGTACTTCATCCATACCAAGCATAATCAAAATCCTTCCCACTGTTTCAAACCGTTAAAAGTATGACAGACGGACATGGAACAAAATCTTTGTTTGAAAGGGAGTAATCGTGACATTAGAGTGAGATATGAAAATAACTGTGTAACGTATTGGTGGTTCTCATTATAATTAACAATAGATCATTAAAAATAATTAAAGATACATATGTGTGAACTTACAAAATCTTGCAATGAAAATTGATATACTAAAAGGAATCGGCATTCTCATGAAGGTTCCCTATGATAAAAGTAAATAATGCGAGAAAAGAGAAATAGGTATAGCTGACCATCGTTCTTACGCACGATCAATCATTCAAACTATTCTAGAGAAGTAAGCACCTCCTCTCTTGCTAGCCACACCCACAATAATTCCAAAGATAATGTGCAATTCCACTAAGACATTCACAAGAACTTATCACGTTAGACATGCATGGAAGCCTGGAAAGCAAAGCTGAGCAAAGCTATTGTTCACAACAATTAAGTTGAACCCCACTTCCCCCCCCCCCCCCCCCCCCCCCCCCAAAAAAAACAACCTAAAATCGTAGTTGAATAAGGAGAGTTATCTACTCTTGTTTAATTACATAGTCTACTGAATGAAAAAGAACAGGTATCATAATTATGCATTATATATAACTATTCGTCTTGTCTGTGTTGTCAATTGGCCATCGAGAGTAGTAGCACCAGTATACTTTTAATATATCACCATGCCATACAGACAGAGAATCTTTTTTTTTCAAGTGCCGACAAATATGTTTTGAATCCTCTTTATGCGTGTGACTATAGTAATAACCGTGAAGGTAAGGTACAAATATGTTCTACTTTGAACATTTTTATAGACGTCAGGGGTGAGATAAGGTGTTGGAGAAGGGAGCTAGCAATATCCGCCACACAAATTAAAATACACCTGTGATTCACTACAAGAAAGACGTTCAGTACGACCCATGTAATAACAAGACTTCTTGTATGAATATTTCCTTGCTGGCGTGTAAACTCGAACAATAGCAGGCAAGGTAACAGAAATATTGATGTATATTCCTCTAAATGTTAATACTAGAAAATTGAAAGCGATATTTACCATTTCCATTGTCAATAACGCTTTACACTAAACATTTATTTTGCATTTTTATTAAGCGACCTTAAAAGGAACAAGGAATAATGATAATAAATATATGTAGGCATTTAAATACATGACATAACTTTGCTTATACTATGTGACCAGAATTAGTAACTACATCAAATACAGATGGGTGCAGTCCTAACATAACATACACGTTAACGCAAAAAGCGGTCGCGAGGACTGCTCTAGCACACGTGCTAGGACTGCTCGACCGGACGCGCGTGCGCTCCTCGCGTTAACGCGGTAGGGAATTCGCGTTAACGCGATTTATTCCCGTTTGCGCTCGGTCCAGTCGCACGTTCACATGTCTATACTTGTAATTCTCTATGCAGTACGGATGTAGAAAATAAAATGGATCAGATCAAAATACCGCGAGTGTCGCCATAAAAACGTGTATTTAATGAAATATTAAAATGACACCCTGCATTAAGGATTTCATATGTAATATAACAAAGGAAATTATCGCGTAGACATGCAATAAGGTATTTATGAAAAAACTTTGTCAGTTTATACTAACATGATTACTTTCTAATTTCATTTATTTATTTGTTTCTAATTGGTTTATTTATGTATTTATTTCTTATTTGTTTATTCATTTATGACTAATTTATTTTTGTATTATCACGTATTTCCTATTTATGTATCTATTATTATTATTTTTAATTAAGCTATTTTCTACATTATATGAATACAATATCATCGTTATTATTACCTTTTTTAATTTTTATTTCATTATGATAATAATAATAATTATCATTATTATTATTATTATTATTATTATTATTATTATTATTATTATTATTATTATTATTATTATCATCATCATCATTTTTCTAAAAAAATAATAAATTTCATTAAAGTCAATGTTCGGAAATTGCGTTCAATATTTCTAAAATTCATCCCTTAACTCGAATGGGTTTAATTTAATTCTAAATATTTTACTTACACAATAATAAGTTTTTCTTTTTAAATATACAATGTATATATCGATTCTCCTATCCTTCCATATGAACATGTTAATACAAGTTTTAAGTTGTAAGCAAGCGAACGTGGCTGTCAAGCACGTTCACGCGGCAGTCAAGCGCGTTAACGCAGCGGTCAAGCGCGTTAACGCGGCAGTCAAGCGCGTTCACGCGGTCTGGAAATTAAGTTCACGTGGAAATCTGCGTTAACGCAAACGCGTGTGCTCAGCAGTCCTGAGGAAAGCAAACTTCACGTTAACGCGACGTTAACATAATGTTATGTTAGGACTGCACATCACTGTATGCAATAAGAACTGAAAATTATTACCATTTGTTACCACTGGATCAATACGGCTGCTGATGGACTGTAAGTTCCTGAGGGTATCATCAGCGTAGAGACGGACAGAAATTCTATACCCTTAAATTATTTCCCATTTGAGCAGGTATCTGAAGTCACACTATTGTAACATCAACCAGTTCTTTGAAAACTGGCGTAAATTATAGGAAATGATATAGAAACTATGATGCCACAATGGTATGACGTCAGATACCTTATCATATGGGAAATAACACTATAATGAAAGACCCAATATTAAGTCAATGATCATATATTGCAGTCCTAATGGATATAATATGTAATCGAAGTTTATGAACATGTTACATAAATGCCGAATAAGTCCAGAAATATCCTACAATGGCTATATGTCACAGTTTATACTAGATATCACACTAAAGCAAATTATTATGGTTTAAATAAATTATAGAAACAAAGTAGGAGACGAAAAAGAAAAAGAAGAAGAAGAAAATAATAATGATAAAAAGAAAACCTCCAAGGCCACAGTTTGATGTTTTGATCGTGACAGATTTCAGTTTATCTGGATATAGCATACCGGTTAATTATTAGAAGGAAAGGGTATTTTAAAAATATTTTTTTCTCGGAAACTTACAAAAGGTAAGAACTTCGATTAATCTCTATTGACCAAATACACATTTATTTCATGTTTTTATTCCAATGTTTACAATTTTAGAAAATGCATGTACCCTATAATATTTTTATTAAATTCATGTGAAAATTGTATACTGTCGATTTAACTCATTTCACACATAAAAGCGGACATGGCGTCATATCGTAGATAATTCCACTGGTAATTTTACGGTTGTTTACATCCACAGTTTTCATTATACCGCCCATTTGGGCTATTAGGACCCCAGCTAGTATAGCTCTTCCGTTGTGGTGCCAATAACATTTCCCTTCGGTGCCGAAATCCGTAAGGTATATCCAGTAGTAATAATAATCTAGCATTAATATATAGAACAAAATGTAATAAATTAAAGATTAATTGCTATTGATTTATATTTTCTTATCCAATATTACAATAAATTTCATTGTTTTACTGTACCTCTGAAACAGTATTTAAAGATTCGTTTCCTTATTATCTGTCCTATCTCGTTCACTTAGAACTGTGTCTCTTCCACCACTTATAGAAACATCTTTATTATGTCTTATTAGTTGAAAATTCGGTATTTGTATATATCTTATCATATAAATATCTCATTATATATATATTATTGTCTCATCGCAGACTTATTACCAGAATTGAAATTACCATTTAAAGATATTTTGTCACCAACTCTTGAAAATTTCAGGATACAATTCTTTTGCAATTTTCCATATTTGCCCACCAAAACATCCCTATTCAAAATTTATGTGTGAATGATTGTCATCTCTTCTGATTTTCTGTCAATGGTTATCATGTATTTAATTGATAATGCTGTAGCACAATTTTTGTCCTCTCCCTCTTTTTAAGTGATGTCTCATAAACAAGAGATTGTAAGATTTACACACAAGTTTAAACTAGTTTATCCAAATATGGAAAACGTAGTAAAGTGTTGCAATCGGATGTTCCCCCGGTCAGGTGACAAAATGGTTGTCATACCAATTTGTGCGGTGAAAATGTTATCAGGTTATGCAGGATTTCAAGGGATTAATAACAGGTGATTGACATTTACACGACATGTTAATGAAATAATGATGCATGCAATAATTTGAAATTTAGAAATCTAATGCCGAACGTGAATTGTCTTCGCGCTGCGCTGAAAAGTTGAATGGGGCAGTCTTGTAACCCTGACCCGACAACTCAGAATGGAAAAATAGTAACTAGTTTGGGTAGGGGTACAATACTGTACTTAACTCAGCACAAATGACAAAATATTACGTGATACTATTTTACAGCCATCGTGGCCTTTGGTAAAAATGTTAAAACTGGAATATTTCCCTCATTTTCGTAACAGTTTGATAAAACTTTGGAGTTTGGAATATACTGGTAGTAATGGAAACACAATCATAACAAATTTAATTTGCATTTGATCTAGACCACAAGATTTCTATGTGTAAGTATAGCATTAAATTGTTCAAGTTCACTTAATGCAAATAAAATGTACAAATAGACAACATTAGACTATCTTGCACTGTATATATAAATGAATATGAAACAACATTGTATAGAAAGTGCCATTGCCACATAACATAGTGAAAAATGTATTATAACATTCAAGTCAAACCCTCCTCAAAATTACAAAATATTCTATAAGATTTTCTACAGAAGTAAACGGCGAAGAAGTACCGAAGGGTAAACCATATCTTATAGTCCATAGAATCAAGGACAATATCGTGCATAGTGTCATATTCAGATAAATGCGAACCCCAATTAAATTGAGGTGAGACCAGGTGCCCAGGAGATGTAAGCGTCCCCTGGTTGCATGCAACATCCGTAGCAAAAGTCCTGCAAAAACTTTTTAAGTCTAGGAAGTAAATACATCAATATATACATATGAACACACAAAGGCGATAAGAAGAGATATTTCGGAGTCGGAAATGCACATAAACAAATGTCTGTATATACGTATGATGCCAAATCAAGTATATTCAAAAAGTTAAGACGGTTAGTTTGCATGGAAATATTTTGAATAAACTCCTTAAAGTATAATATGGTAACCATGATTATGCATAGGTGTAGTTAAAGATAAGACGCCATTTCGTCCAGAATTCTTTGTTTTGTGTTTCTTCCATAATTCTTGCTGGAATGATTGCCTATTGCGGATAAAAAAAGATAGGTAGCCCCATTCTATCTATAGTTTTATGTACAATGTTTAATTAGGATTCGTCGGGGTTAAGAAATGTCATATGTACATTAAGGAATTTTGTGATGTCAAAATATCATATGTATTTACATTTAGGAATTCTGTGACGTCAAAACATTACATGAATTTACATTAAGGACAGAGGCGAGAGTCAAATTTTTCATATCTCCGCGTTGAAGAGTTCCACACCGTCCGTGTACGATAACCGGCAGAAGTTCCCTTTTGATTCCGTACTTTTTTTTGCCCGCGGCAAAAGGTATAATAACACTTGAGTCAATCCCATTGTTAGTCATTCCCATTGTTAGTCACACTTCAATGCTCATATAAATCGGGATTCATAACCTGAGTAGTCATTATAATTCTCCAAGGAGAGGAAATGAATCAATTGAAACCCCTGTTCAAAGGGAATCTGAAGAAGAAAATGAGGCAAATATTTCCAATCGTTTTCTTGGAATTGCCTAATAGGTATTTTATATTCTTCATGCATACTCTTTTGTGCGTTTTGCAAAGACTGCAATGCATATTGTAGGTACCGAGCGTTGTGCTGGCAAGACTACATCATCAAGAGAGATAACTCTTATTGATGGTTCACAGAATAAATGCAAGTGTCAATTTCCCAGTGCCAATTTCATAAAAGGTACAAGGGACAGGTCCCAAGTTCCTGTCTTTATTTAGAAATATGTATTTCAGAGATCTCGTATTTGAATTCTGAATAGAAAATATCTGCTATTCAAATTTTCATTGTGAATTGTATATTTCTGCCTATATGAGGCAATGAAGAAATTCCATGTTCTGTCAAATCAGGAAGTTGGAAAATCTCAAAATGCTTATTGGTAGCCATATCAAAGGTTACAATGAAACTCAATAATGCTCAAGTTTAATACAGCACCTCAAAATTGATAGAAAGATATCTGAAAATTGAATAACCGGGATCTGTCCTTAAGGAATTCTGAAAGTTAAAATATCACATGTATTTACATTTAGAAATTTCGTGACGTCGCAATATCACATGAATTTACATTTAGGAATTATGTGCATCACCTTTGTCCACATAGATCTTACTAAAGTTCGACGTATCAAACAGGTTACAATGCCGTTCGAGGAAAAAAAGTAAACAAATAGAATTATTATTTTCGCCACAGAATGACTATTGATGAAAGTAGTACTTGTTACTTTTCTTTGCAATTCTTTTTCAGTTGAAAAAGACTTTTAAAATTTGTCTATTTTTTAACTTACCGAAAATTGCATTAGATACCTTGCGACTAATTTACCATGAACAAGGATTATATAAAATCCTCTGTTTATACGTCCTATTTCTGAACTTCTCTCTGCATATTTTTGAAATAATGACACTCATCTATAATATTTACATCTAAAAAGATAAATTTTGAATTTGTTAAAATATTCTAAAATGTTAATTCAAGGCCTCTTGCTCTATATAACAGACAACCAACCTTAAAAGTTAATATATTAAATCAAATAAAATTCAATTCTGCACACAGAGAAATACTAAACGGAACATAAATTTTGACCAAAATTTCTATTCCCGATTGCAACAATGTTACATACGTCAGTGATGTGTGTTTAAACAGTAAAACCCTAAATGACTAACAGATATGCACAACACACGTAGGTATACATCTCTTAACCACACGTGTGTAAGCATTTGAGTCAAAATTAATCTTCATTTCCTTTACCTCGAATGATAATTATCATAAGATTTGAGTCAGATATCTGGCTACACGTCGTAATTTCACCAAACGCCCGATTATTTTGAATTTATTTTGTGTTTTTACAATAGTAAAATTGCCTATATTTAACCAAAAGTTTTATATGTTATGTCTTAATATTTAATATTTCATTTCTTGTCGATTAATCATAACAAGTTGTATATAAAATAGTAAGATGATCTTAACTTGTTACCCGAAAAATCATACATATTCATGAATATAAACTATCAATATAATTGATGCATAATCATTGTCGCTTTCGCAAATGTGGACATTCTGAGATCTGTGGAAACCAAGTGTGAGACCAAATGCTCAGTAGTGGGGAGGGCATCTCCTGTTTGGCTCGCCATATCCGTAATATAGGAAAAAAACCCCAAATGTTTAGTTTACTTATAAAGTTGCTTGATATAATAAGAACAGATCTTGCTTAAAGTCGTGTTAAAAGGAGCTACGAATAAATCATTTGCTGGTTTCATAGCTGTTTTCCCACCTATTTCTTTTCGTCTTATTATAATTAATTCTTAGACTTACTGCATTGATTTATATTTTGTTTGACAGAAGAATCACAATCATGGAAAATTTTCCAAAGGTTGTTTAAAATCGCTCGCTACTGAACTTTAGTCGAAGTTTCGGACATGGGAGAATTATAGTTTGGATTTAAACGAGTGGAAAACAAAGCAAAGCAAAGTATGTAATATTTCTATCAAGAAAAAATTCGACTTTTCCGATTCCCGTTGATTTTCATGCTTAAGTCTGACATTTTGTACTAGAAAGATTTATATTTTTAGTTCTGAGTTCTCATTACATAGATGCATAAAATATTGGTAGAAGGCAAGTGACACAGAACATACGATGACAAAAATGAGGAAAAACTTTTAATTCTACAGAACGTAAGAATTTAGATTCATATACGTTGATCTTATCAAGATAGCATTTTGTCATTTGTAAAATCCAGTTCAAGAAAGCAAGGCGAACATATATCTGATTTGATAAAAATCTGGTCTTCAATTTCATTTGGTAAACTAAATCTGACCACTGGGCCAATAAAAGTTAAATCAGAACACTATGAAGTTTCAATACTCAAGTTTTTCATATTTGCAAAGTTGTTATTTTAATTTTTTTCACACAGGAAAGGAAGTAGATTATCACAGGGTTGATCTGTCCATTTATAATGTATAGATGGTCCTCCTTTTAGCAGGCAATTTTCGACTCTTCTTCCGTTCGGTTCATTATTTTTCCAATCTGTGTGTGTAATCATTTTCCCAGTGTGACTCCAGTACCAATGCCCTTCGTCTTCAAAGTCTGTGCCGTCTATCCAATAGAAATATCCACCTTCAAAATAATGAATGAGGTATTAGGAATTGCAGAGTTTAAACCATTTCTTGTCGAATATTCAAATCATTTAAAGGAGCCTTATTCTTCATCAATAGATAACAACAACAACAACAACGAAGACGACGACAACAAAAACCTTCTCGTTTTACCATAATGCTTCTTGATATAAGTGGCAGTGACATTTTCTTCATCCGGAGAATCATATATAGCAAGATGACCACCATTGCTCATACAATCTATCTGTGGAAATATTGAAATTAAAAACAATTAACAAAAGTAAAACTGATGTAAATATAGCATTGTTTGACAAATGTCTTCTAATCCTTTGTATGCGAATAATTATATTCTATGACAGTTCATTTATGTTCGAAGAAACTATTACTTCTAAGGAAATCTTACCCTTGCCTCTCCCCAACTCATGTATGGATTTCTTACAAAGAAGTAACAGGAATTCAAGTGTGAAAACGTCCATGGCGAGTGGCAATCAACAGCAAATAACACGCCTAAATGATAATATAAATACAACAAATTGCAATATATCATTAAACCTTAAGGTATATATAGTCTTCCCGAAAAATATTAAGAATGTGTCAATGGTAAAAAAGAGTCCGTACAGTCTTACCAGGAACATCTATAACCTCTGTAAGTATGTCGCTGAATATATATCAGAATGTTTCTGAAAGCAAAAACCCTACAAATGAATCAAAATAACTTTGTATTCCAGTAACAGGTAAGGAAAATACACACACACACACACACACACACCCACACACACCCACACCCACACACAAACACACACACACCCCTACATACACAGTGAACAAAAGAAATGCATTATTAGCAACGTATATGGCAAAAATCTAAGGCATTATACAAAATACGCAAAGAAAAAATAAATAAATAAAAATAAATAATTAAATAAAAAAGGTTTCTGAATGGGCCGAAGCAACATAACATATAAGAACACAAGCACTGTGTTACATGAAGAGTGACTTTTTAAAACTAACCCCCCCCCCTTTTTTTATATATATCGTCTCGCTCCCCTTTCACCTAAGGTAAAGGGGGAAACGACGATCAAAATGCAGCCGCTTCAACCAGTATTTCCTGCAAGTTCCGATAATAATCAGAGGAAAGTAAATTACCGACATAAAATAATGTAAAATAATGTCTATCCCTTTGATATCTGTCCTCAAAATTTCATTCAAGAATTTTTAAAGGCACCAACAAACGCAAATTCGAACGGCATAACTCGCGGACAGTTTGCTCGCCAGTCGCCATGTTGATACAACATCGGCAGGGTGTAAAAGACAAGATCGGTATAATGACAAGATTGGCAAGATCGTGAGAAAAATGAATAATAAAGCCATAAAAATGGAATAAAGATTTAATGTTAATTTTCTTTTAGCCATACATTGAACTACTGCTCTCTAGCGTTATTCAAACAAACACAGTAAAGTCCTATTATGCAAATGAACCTGTAATAGATTGCTGGCGAGGAAACTGTCCACGAGTTGTGTCGTTCGAATTTGCGTTTGTTGGGGATTTTAAACAAGCTTAAATGAAATTTTGAGGACAGATATCAAAGGTTAGACATTATTTTACATGTTTGCACTTTATTTTCCTCTGATTATCATCGGAACATATAGGAATACTGGTTGAAGCGGCTGCAAATTGGTCGTCGTTTCTTACCTTAGGGGAAAGGGGAACGGGAAGATATATAAAGGTGGGGTGTTATTTTGAAAAAAGTCACTCTTCATGTAGCATAGTGCCTGTGATTAGGACATCTCTCTAGATCACTTTTATGCATTGTTTCAGTTTAAATGATCGATGTCGTAGCTCCTAAAAGAACATTGTCAGTAGGAGGATCTCCTCTTGGGCATATGTTGCCTGACTCTAAATCCACCCCTTGACGGACCTGACTAGAAAGTAACAACACTTGTAGGTGAACTTAAGTACTCCATCCATACCAAGTTTAATCAATATCCCTCCCTCCCGCTGTTGTTAAAAAAGTCGAACTTACGCCGGACGTTCAGACGGACGCCAGACGAATTCTTTGGCACAAGGAAGCTACTAGGGAATAAGTGTGAAATTAGTGTGAGATATAAAACTAACTGTGTAACGTATTTGTGGCACTCTTTATAATTAGCTATAACACTTTAAAAAGATTTAAGAATACATGAGTGTAAACTTACAAAATCTTGCAATGAAAAGTACTATACTGAAAGGAATCCGCATTCTCGAACACAAAATCTATGATAAGAGTAAATAATGTGAGATAAGAGAAATAAATATAGTTGACCATCATTCTTACGCGCGATAAGATCAGAATATATTCCATATTATACGACGGTAAACTATTTGGAGAACCATTTTGAAATACAGGGGGCAGTTGTTCAAACTGATTTAGCTAACCAAAGCTTAAACTTCATCTGCATACTTCACTGAAATTGATTTAGGTATTACGTTCTTATGTTCAATTAGTTAATATGTGGAGTTTCGTTAGTAATTGTTAAATCAACAATAAACATAGGTGCTAAATGAACTCACTCTAAAACTCATTTCCATCAATACAGTGCACAATGTTTGTCATGTATATTACGTTTGGTTAATAAACATTCTGGGAAAGTGATACAGAAAGTTTATTCACGAAATTGTCAAGTTACTCAACTCTCTACATCGGTTTTTCTGATTGCATACCTCTTCGTCCCATCATCTAATTAAATCTTAATTTTTGTCTCATACGCTGGTGTTTCAACAAATAATCAAATACATATCTCTGAGGTTCGGTTAACTCGTGATTTTTCTGTAATAAAATATATAATTCCTTCCAATATTGGATCTACGGCCACATATGTAATGTCATCGTCTTTCTGATGGGCAACATACATGTATATGCAATTAAATGGCAAGATTTAGCAATACTTGTTTTTATTCCAATATATTGTAACAGAGGTCGCCTTATAATGGGCTATGTTTCTGTTGCAACTCAAACATCAACTTCAAAATTCTAGAACGAGTTGATATTCTTGACAGGTATATTCAGACATCTAGATAACATATAACCAATTATTGATAACTCTGAATTTGAAATATGCACTAGTGAACTTCATCTGCCTTGACTTCAGTTGACAAAGTCAATCAATTTGATATTGTTTGTTGTTTGGTCGATAAGTATTTACGTCGCCTTTAACAATATTTCAGTTACATCTAGACAAGGAAGAAGGAGGTAACCAACCACTTAAACTCGAAACCGGATCACCTGCACCGCAAGTGAAGCGCTTGATCTCTACAAGAAACTGCCCAGTATTTTACCAGACGAAATTCAGTGCTACTTTTCACAATTTAAATTTCACGTGAGGAAAGAGACAAGTACATTATGGCAATGTATTCATTGTAAAACTACGTTACAACTACTTCAAGAAAATTCAAATGCGTGATAGTGGCTATGTTTTATTGATGTATTTGATGAAATAGAATGCACATTTTTATTCTTATAACTAAGCATGTATTGAAATTGTCATGTGCATCTGATTTGGTTGTTGATGTTCGTTAATTTATTTTGACAAGTAGGTATGGTATGGTTTATTTGCCTTTAGCCTTCTGGCTAATTAACTTAAGGTACAATTATTAGAATACAATACAATTATAAGTAGTGTTAACCTAAAAAACGTGTGACGGAGTGGGCAAAACGGTATAGTTATCAAGAAAAGAACACACAAATCTGACCAATCCATCTGTGACTCACATTGTAGCTCCTGGGGGATGATAAAGGACACTTAAATTAATTGTTTATCAAGGACAACACTTGCCTAAATCCGGAAAAATGATTGCAAAAATGAAGCTAGAGTCACTGCAGATTGTCAATAAGATTTCGATTGGAAATAGTTACTTCTTGTTTTATTCAATTTAATATTATAAAAATCATGCCTATTTGATTTTAATCGTATTCAGCTTTTGATTTTGATTTAAAATGTGTGATATGCAAGATTAAAGACAGGAAATTATATGGTTGTGACGTCACAATGCTATTTGTCCATATATGCAATGATACCCTGAAGATTGAAACAATTTCTAAACAGGTTACAATGTTTATCTTTGTACTTTTAGCATCAGTTACCTTTTAGATAGAACAATGATTTTTGTTTTCAAATTTTGGTCATAAAGATCCCTTTTCGCTTGACACAGCTCATTTTCCTTTTAACTCATGTTTTTCTTTATTATTTGAATACTTTATCCCATAATGCAATATCGTTCTTATATATTTATGATCTCTCAACGTGAGTAATCGATCGATCCTTATTCTTTAAAGAAGCGATATTTATGAATTATCAAATGTGTATTTAATGATTGTAATGCCTTTCTCTTAAATAGAAAATAAACCGATTAACATCACCAACGTGTGACGACTGTTACGTAAATTCGTCATCTTATGTCCATACATTAACTACAACAGAATTGATATTTTTTTTATGTTTTATATGGATTATTCTTCTCTACATGTACCTGACGACGTTTGTCATACAGTTTATTAGGTGTCTTTTTTCCTTTTCTGTTGAATGTTTATCACCCTATCACCAATTTGCAGATAAACATCACAGTTTATCCGCAAATTGATCATAGAATAATTTCATATAATGCTTATTACATACGGACATGATATTACAATAATCATGGAGTCTTCGACACTACTGAAACCTGTTCAAAGTATAATTAACACTCTGTAGTTTTTAGATCGATTTAATCTTTTTCACACAAGTAATTGTGTTCGAAATCACATGGGTAGTCCATCCATTTAAAGTGGTGATTTACACCTCCTTGAACCAAACAGTTTTCTATTATTCCTCCGTTTGGTTCGTACACACTCCAGTCTGTGTATGAAATTTTTTTCCCTGTATGTTCCCAATACCAATCTCCCTCTCCTCCAAAGTCTGTACCGTCTATCCAGTAATGATACCCACCTACTCAGAAAAATGGTAAACAGAAAAAGAAATCGTTCAAGTCCATGATATCACATGTAATTGTGAAATATCCATATATATTGAGCAAATTAATTACAAAACTATCTTGGAAGAGATTTGCCACATTTATTCATTTTTATATTTAAGCAAATTTAAGGCATGTAATACTGTTCACTTATTAAAGGTTTTTTTACACAATAGATATTAATGTATGTTGATATGGTGGATTTCCACTAAAACAAGTGATAGTATTGTATTATACTATTAATATTGATTGGACAAGTTCAGTGGACAGTCTCCAGGGATTCGAATGGATCAAGATTCTGTGTTTGTTTGTTTCTCTTCATATCAATCTCAGTATTCATAGGAAATAAAAACCTCAAATACTGAAGGCTAATACAACACGTGTAAAGCTCAGAGACAAATCAATGTCAACAGATTAAAAAATCCTTGACTGTCACACGTAGAAAAATCTAAGGCTTACAAACAGAAGAACGAAAAAGTAATAGATAAACTGATACCAATATTTTTATTTATGTATGTGGTGGTAAAGTTTTGTTCTCGTAGATTATCAAATACAGCAAGATGGCCGCCGTGCATTATACATTCGATCTGAAATAAAAGAAGTGCACATCAGGAGTGCAAAAACAGGAAGATTTCTGATAAATTCTTTAGCCCTTAGAAACCAGAAGTGAGACCATACCTATAAAAGAATAAGCTATCCTGTTTGGTTAACCTCATCCACGATTAATCCCAAACATGTATCAGAAACAAAAATAGAAAAACATTGATGAAAATGATGAAAAGATATCAAATATATATGTATCCATTGATTAAAATAATACTTTACCATAATAAAACGAAATTACAACACTTGCAATTCATTTCGACATTTATCTGTTACCTTTGCTTCTCCCCAGGTCAATCTTGAAGTTCTCTCCAAGTAGTAGCATGAATTCAAATACGAAAAAGACCATGGTGATTGGCAATCAACAGCAAATGTGGCACCTTAAATATGCAGAAAATGAATTAGTTTTGAAAAATATCTGAATAGTTTGAATTATGGGGCCTACCTATTCATTGCGGCTTTTTGTGGCTTTTTCATAAAATTCGCAAGTAAAGTCCTCATCTTTCCTTGTACTAATAAATTATCCCAGTATGGAAGTATAGGACTCTATTGTTAGACTTAATTTTGAAAAACGAAGTAACCATATGAACTAAAAAGCCATGTATATAATTAAGAAGTTTCCTATATTTCTTGATAATCTCTTGTATTCTTTTAAAGGATTAGAAGCCGTGTAGCTCAGAGAAAGATGTGCTCGGCTAGTGGCCCTAAGGTCCAGGAGTCAAATTCTGCCGTGGAGGCATCGGTATATGTCTTTCGGATGAGGCCAAAATATCTGCAGTTCAATCAGTCAATCAATATTCGGGATTACATGGTGTATACGAACTGTACAAGTGTTTTGGGTATAAAACATTATCAATGCTGACATTCAGATGATATAGAGATGAATGGTTACGGAATAAATGAATTTGAACTTACAAAATTGCACAAATAAAATTGCTGTACTGATGTAAATCCACATTCCTGTACAAACGTTGTCTCCGATAAGAGAATAAATCAGATAAGAGAAGAGATATTTCCTAGGACATGGTAGATAATCAAGGGCAGGTTAATTTTATCTCAATATTATCTGTCACCCACTGTGTTTATGAAGTCGGTTAACATAATGCCTCCTGACTCACGGAAAACCCTAAATCAACCAAAGCAATAAATTAAAATGCACTATCAATATGAGTGAATTCAATATATATATATACACAACAGTGAGTTACCACGTTTGGCTAGAATGGTAATGTTCTAGGTTTTAGTCTTCTTGGCGAATTTTAGAACAAAAGAAAGAATAAGAAGACCAAAAGGACGTATATCGATCACATGAGCATATTGAACACATAAAAATATAGAGTGTCAGAATGTTTTCAATAAAAGTTTCCTTTTTCAGAAATCTATATTACAATTGAAGAAAAACAACTCAACATCATTCTCTAACACTCATATATCATATATATCGAGGAAATCATCTGGAAAAGTAAAGTAAGAGTCAAAACCTGATTTAGAAATGGAACCAAAAACAACAACACTTTTTAAGACACCTTTCCAGTTGATCGATGCAGCTGATCTGGAGTCTATTGTCACTCCTCTCTGAAATCAATCCATAAGGGATCTGGTTAAAAAGTAGCAACATTTCTAGATAACAGCATAAATACGAAATGAGACAGATATGTGAAAGTCAGCTTCGCTGTATTTTCGAATACTACATATTTCTAAAGTTATATGGATGGTCTTTCAACATCAACCATTTGGATGTAATGCATTTAGTACTGTACAATTTCAAGAAATCGTTCAGCTGGTGACAAAAGAATTTAAATTGGGACAGCCATTCGCTGGAAATACCAACAGCATATATACACATATTCCGAACTAGCTCAAAGGCAGAATGTTTCCAAACAAAGATAAATGTTCCGTGACAAACATCGAAGGAAATATTTTGGAATTTCAATGATTCGTCACTAATCAAATGACATATATTGAACATGTAGAAGATATCATTCTATCATTAAAACAAAAGTATTCACCCGTACCCTATGCAGTGACAAAATAAATGAAATTGATACCACAGTCTTATATTGCGTATTGATAATCAATCTCTCTGTGAGCAAATCCTTTTACAAATACGGGGATAAACAATTGAATTCAGCTTTGAAAGTTCAACGTAAATTTTGATCAGGAACAGATAAATCTTTTAAAAAGAATATGAAAACACTCGTAAAGAGTATATTTAAATTTGTGTACAAGATCACGGGCGAGATTGGTCGAAGAAGGCGAAAAACCAAATCAGTAGTTTCTAAATTTAGATATTTTATAAACAAAACAGTTAACACACTCATAGGCGACAATGGCCCTGATATAAGTAATCAAAATGTAATTCTGTCAGAGGTTGAATATTTTCTAACACTCTTTGTATTCTAACAAAGATTCAGATTTAGAGACACTCTGGACACTTAGATACAACGGTTATATACATCAACAATAATGGAATGCCATTACTTCTAGAGGTGTAAATAACTAGAAAGAAACCCATTTAACTTCGAAAAAATGTGAAAAATGGGAAATTCCCTGGCCTTGACGGATTCACTACATATTTTATGTTTCTGGTCTGATATTGGTAATTTTAGGTAATGCACATTTTGATACATACCTACATGCAATATATTAAAAAAAGGACAGGAAATATTTAGATCTTAGATCTCCTCCTACATATTGACAAATATGGTAAACTAACTTCCTCACTATATGTCAAACGAGACAGCTTTACTTTTTCCACACACATAGTAGTAACATTCTTAATCATCTGCATATGGTACTTATGTATCTCAGCTGATCCCATATCCTAGAGTTTCTTCTGAATATGATTCCTTCATTGACCGAGGCAAATTACGTAATGAAAGTTATCATCACAAGTATATGAAATAAAACGTCTTAAGTCAACATTCCACAAAATTTACGGACGTTACAATAATCGCTCGCACAGTTATCGGATATCATTGTTCGACATATTGACTTCCTTATTCGGTAATTTTGTTTGTCGTTTAGATTGCAATAGATTTCTATTGTAATAACAATACTAATCGTGACGTTTTATAAAACAAGACTACGGTATTATAGCGTCTATTGAAAAGCTATTGCATCTTCAAGTTTAGAATAACTCGACTTATATAATGGCATAATGGTGGGTGTGACTGGTCGGCAGGGGATGCTTACTCCTCTTATGGCACCTGACACCTCTGGATTTCTCTGGGGGTCCGTGATTGCTTCCACACACTATTTTCTCTTTTTTTATCAATATTCCGACGCAATATTACTCGATATCTTATTGTTGTACTTACGATCCATATAGAGTAGTTTTGATCAGGGATAACTGTCTATAACCCCAAATATAATTCCAAAATGATAAAGCTAAGATAACTGTAGAAAAAAATGAAGACCAATTTCGTATTCCAAAATATCCCATAAATCTAACGAGGTTCTTAGAGATAAAATACATTGATGAAAAATTCCGTTTTACCTTTTATGTACTATGTAACACTAAGACGACAAATGGCTTGGAATACTGCTTCTTATTGATTTTGAAATAGATGTTTACTCTGTGTCTTCATGTATATACCTGTTTAATTTCTTAAAACTTGGTACAGATATCATTATATGGATGAAAACATAGTATTTTGATGCCAAGTTTTGTACAATGTAACATTGGTATTTTTCATTTTTTTTCAACATTGCCTTTGCGGGCGGTTGTCATCAAGGCATTCCAGTTCCCTCATATCTTTTCAGTATTTGTGTAGAGATTATGGTAATTATGATCCTTTAGAATAAAGGTATTAAAGGTATTCACATTGGTGAAGAAGTATGTCTGTTACAATATACAGATTATATTGTTTTAGTTTTAGATGGAGTGAAAAATATTTTGCAACCTGTACTTGATTTATTGTTTCAAATTCCTGAATATCCTGGTCTAAATCCAGATATTACAAAAACAACGGCTGTTTGGATTGATTCAAAAGCACACTGTGAGAATACTCTGTGTGGATCATGTTAACCTGAACATCATTCACCATGTTGGAATAACTTTAGGAAATAATGAAAGTTTAAAGTTTCGGAACTATTGATTCAAACTGAGAAGAAATACAGTCGTAGAAGAAAACCTATATAACCTCTTAAAATCAATAAAAATCTTTAATAAATCCAAAACTTACTCATTTGTTCATCATACTGGCCCAGCCGCAAGAAAACGAGATAAGCAGTAGACATTTTCCCTTTTGATCTTATATTTCATTCCTAGCAAGATATACGAAAATTTCCCGTAAAATTTGCGCATTTTACTCTGACGTCACTATTACGTCATAATGAAAATCCCGGCAAAACGTAGCATATCTCTCATAAGGCCTTTTACATCACGTTAAATTGGAAAAATCGTCTATTTGAAAAACCCCAAAGGTAGTGAGGCCCATCGCAAATGACTAAGTTCAAATTAATCAAAATGCGTTGTTTGCAATTTTCGCATCAATAATTTACCGGGAAATATTTTTAACATATAAATCAAATTCATATCATTAGAATATTCATTTTGTTTTCTTCTCATTTCTAAAATTTTATCTCATTTGGAGTAGAAATAAAGAAATTAGGGCAATTTAAAAATAGCTAAAATCATTAAAATATCTAACGATACCGCGGCGGTACAGCGAGATGTTTATTTTGCCTTATAATTGACGGCGCGCTTAGAATCAATGAGCATAAAAGCGGTATGTTCACTGGCGTTGTTCGGGGTCACGGTTGTATCAAATCCAGTGAAGTGAGGTTTTTCAGGTAGATACGTCCATTACCTGTAAACAGCTGATCGCCGAAGCTAAAACGATGTGCGATGCGGGCACACATAAGTTTTTTCTATATATAATTTTCAGTTTTTAATTTATTTCTACCGGCCCATAATACGCGATAAGTATGTTTCCCCCGATTCATTTGATACCATTTTTATAAAAATATACCTAGAAATGACTACAAACATTTAAAAATAAAAAGATAGCGTCTTCCTCTTTGCCAAAACAACGGTCCGCCATATTGTTTTCACAAGTCATTTGATTACCGTACATCGATATAGATAGTAAACAATCGTACATTATAAAGTACTCAAATAAGAGAACACATAACGAAAACAATGTCTATAGAAGTAATTATGATTATCTTATTTGTGAAAAAAATTACCCCGTAGCTATTATTTACAAAGTTTTATTTCTCAAAAATTTCACATGATGTAATTCAAAGAACAGCGTGGGCGCGTGGGTTAATACTTACCATGAACGATTTTTATATTCGAATTAATGATTATTGGTATTTATATTAACTAAATATTTGACGATTTCATATAGTTTATTGTAATTTTGTAGCTCTTTTAATACGATTTTACACGTGTTTCCTCTGACTCGGGGCGACATCCGCGTATTGTCGTATAGAATTATGTACAGAAATACACATTTCAATGTAATAAATACCAAGACATGTATTGTGCGATAAAATAAGACATCATTTCATCATTTAGTTTACATTGACCCCACTGTTTACAACTTCAGACTTACACTTCAATTGCAGATAAGTCTAGATCTCTGCGAAAGGAAGGTGGGGGGGGGGGGGGGTAATTTATTAATATTTAAGGAAGACATTCTTGTTAAGGGAAAAATGACGAGACTAAGAGCCTATTTTGATTCAAATGATTTGGTTTTAATTCTCTTTAATTAATTTTGGTATTTATATCGGTGGCGAATCCAGAATTTCCGAAATGGGAGGGGGGAGGGGGAGGCGCACAAGTGAAAGTCCAATATAAACTAAAATACTCTGCCAATTTAGGAGCGAAATCTGAAGATTTACTCATAATTGTGGCAAAAAGGGGGAGCGACCCCTATAAATCCGCCACTGTAGATATTAAAATGAGAGAACAAGTATATAACAATGAGAGAACAAGTTATGTTAAGGTACTACGAAACGCCAATCGTCGCGTGACCTAAGATTCACAAAAAAAATAAAGGTTTTAAATTTGTAATTTTTTATTTAGATAACTGTGTATTGAAGACTTTATAGAAAATAATTCTAATTTGAATATTCCCCCGATATACATATAATTGGCACTCGAAAACGTGTGTTTTTCAGTACAGCTCGCATAAAAACACCAGCGACAGCGTTGACTGTTCGTCATGTGCAATCAGATGGCCAGTCCCAAGACGAATTCCATAAAATCTTTCATAGTTGACTTCCTAATCAAGTTGCAATATTTTCAATATATCGAGGGTATATCGGGGTAACGTCGTCTAGGGCGATCACCTGTCACCTGTGCGGCTAAATTATTACGTAATATCACCTCAGCCGGCTGTCTGACCCAGCAAATATCAACCTTCATTTCGTATATTTTAACAGCTTTCAAGATATTAATTAGCGATCTTAATAAACTGGGTATTCATATTAATGAAAGACAAGGACTAATTATCAGGTTTCCTGTTAATTGTGAAGGTTTATCATGAAGGAGACATAAAGAACAGGAATTGAAATCAACCAAACTTTACGACAATTTGTATTTATGAAGAGTTTATATTTGAGATTATAACACTTTTATTAAAAGTTTTTATGTTTTTAAAATCATGAATTTAATACATATAGTAGATTAATATAAAAAACATTAAGCTGTACTATGACAAATTAAAAGGTATGTGATATTTTTCACATTTTTTAAAAGAGTTATCCGCCCCTGATTTAGGTAAAAATGTTTTTGCTTATACAGAGCTTATTTTTTGTCATACAATCTAAATTCCTTCAAATATCCTTATAAGTAACCATTTTAAATATGTTTTTACATTATTATGAATCCTTGTATAAGTTTTTAGAAAAATGACCTTGGACATTTGGACTTCGTCATTTTCATCAAAGTAAAAAAGCAATCTTCGTCAAGTTTAAGAGATTATATTTGAGATGATAAGACTTACAACCAATGTTTTTATCTTTTTTCATAATACCTGTAGTACATAAAGTAGATTAATATAATTAAATCACAAATTTTATGCATAACTGATTAAGTTATACATTCATAAAACTGCGAGGTTGTGCATTTTCATTTGCTTGAAAAAGGTGTGAAAATGCAATATTGTCCATTTTCAAATCCTCATATCTGGTAAAGTGCTCGAGATAAACCGGTGAAATTTTCAGAGTTTGTTGACTATAAAATATGCTTTGTAACTTACAAGTAAAATATTTATAGGTATCTAAAAAGTGTATCTCATGTGTTTTTAAGGAAAGAGTTTGGGCCTCCCTACCAAAGGCTTTTAAAATCTGATACGGCAAACCAGAAATAAAAAAGTAAAATAATAAAGGTATTTAAAAAGTTATTAGGACAAAACTTCCCTCCTAGTGGGTGGCGAATGACATATTAACTCCTTCATTAAATCCCTTAAACTTTAGAAGACTCATATACGAAATAAGTTATACGTTAAAACCAATATTCAATCATATATTTAAATGTTATTTTATACTTCTAGGTCAGATTTTACCAAATATTTCACAACAATTACATTACAAAATCTATAATGACTTCTATATTTATTATAACCACTTGGCTGTGTCACTGCTGGTGGACTGATAGTCCCCGAGGGCATCATAAGTCTAGTTTTCAGTGCTTTTGTACTGACATTAAATATATACTTCAAATTTTCAGTTGTCAAATTAAGTAAATTACTCATAAAATAAGGAGTATCTCCCTCATCCATAGCTCTGTCCTTAGATAGATTCTTTGGTTCACTTTTCGGTCATTTTGGTTTCAACACTGCTCTTCAAATATTTATATATTTTGGGAATTCCAATCATTTGGCCACGAGCATCACTGAAGAGGCATAAATTGTCGAAATGCGCATATGGTGCACTTAACTAAAAGGTATATATGTTTTATATTTATTATAACCACTAGGCCTGTGTCACTGCTGGTGGAGTGATAGTTCCCGAGGGCATCATAAGTCTAGTTTTCAGTGCTTTTGTACTGACATTAAATATATACTTCAAATTTTCAGTTGTCAAATTAAGTAAATTACTCTTAAACCAAGGAGTATCTCCCTCAGGCATAGCTCTGTCCTTAGATAGATTCTTTGGTTCACTTTTCGGTCATTTTGGTTTCAACACTGCTCTTCAAATATTTATATATTTTGGGAATTCCAATCATTTGGCCACGAGCATCACTGAAGAGGCATAAATTGTCGAAATGCGTATTTGGTGCACTAAACTAAAAAGTATATATGTTCTATATTAATATATTGTCATTTAAATTACAGAACTTTGATCTACAAAAATGTACAAATAATGATATAAAGAGCTGACCCACTGAAATACCTGTTGTACAATATATAATTAATACATATATAAAGAGCTGTGAGTATAAGTTGGGAGTAAAAATTTTGTCGTCATTTTATATTGTTATGGTGTCTGTAGTGTGTTGTTAATGATGGCTGTATATGAATGAAATAAAACGAAACGATGGAGACCGAGACCGTCTTAAATACAGATACAATATTTACTGCTCATAGCTAAGGCTTCCAATAAAGGAGATCAGTTTTGTGTCTTTTCAGACGATCAGTTTCATTGCAGATATGCAAATCCTTCATTCATATGCCTTTACAAATTAAACATATTACGGAAATGAAATTTTCATATGTAATTTATTTCATACATATAAAAGCACTATATTAATAGATAAGGAGCACTTTGGTTCCAGATCTATTAATTTTTCTCACATAGGAAGGAATTCAAATAATCACATGGAAAATCTTGCCATTGAAAGTGAGTACCCGGTCCACCTTTCATCAAACAGTTTTCTCTTACTCCTCCATTCGGATTACGGTCTTTCCAATTTGTGTGAGCTATCGGCTTCCCTGTGTGGTCCCAATACCAGTGTCCTTCGTTAGCAAAGTCTGTGCCATCTACCCAGTAGAAGAGACCTCCTAAATAGATTGATAAATAAATAAAACTTCAAAATTATTAGCAGACTCAAATTTTTCTAAAGTATGAATTCGAAAGAGTAAAACGATATTCAAATTCCAAATATAGCACTGCAAAGTCTGTGGTTGTGGTGTCAGCAATGAAAATTGTGAATCCTAGACGGACATGAGATTTGGTTTCCAGAAGGTGTGAACGTCTCTAGTTAGCATGTTACACCTGTCGAATATTTCGTTAAATCCTGCCATTTCTGTGGGAAGTCAAATAGGTAATTTGTCATATCGTTAAAAGCAAGTCACTGTATACTATTGCTTTCTAGAATATCGTTTAATATTCTAGAGAGGAGAAATTCATGCTGTTCAAAATTATCCTTGTATACAGAACTTCGTCAATGACCATTTCTACAAGTAAGTATTTTATTTGATTCTAAATATATAAATTTGTATTATAACTTAATATATATATATAATAAACGAAAGTGGCAGTCGAGAGCGTTAACGTGGCAATCAAGCGCGTTAACACAGTTTCGAAATAAAGTTCACGAAAAAATCAGCGTTAATACATACGCATGTGCTCACAGTCCTAGGTTCATGGATATAACTTACTTCACATTAACATACACTGTATTGTTATGTTAGGACTACATTCAACGTTACTTGCATGGTAGAGTTATGTGTGACTGAATATATATTTCTTTATATGCTTTTCGAAAATCTGAAATAATTTGAAATCATTCTGACCATTTGAATGAACCATACATATTTTATTTAAAGGGCAATTTTAACTGACAAATTGAAACAGATAGAAAAATCGAAATACACATTGTTTTGTACTCTGCACCTTATTATCTTTTGAAGATTTCATTATGACTTGTTTTGTTTTGTGTATTGTATAGCTCTATGGTGACTTCTGCCACATAAATGAGCCAGTAACTCCTCTTTTTTCTTTCATATGGTGGTGTTTTTTGTGATGTGTGAATTTCTTAAACCGTGCTCGTTTCACTTGTTATCTATATAGTTTAAGCACTTAAAATGGATGCAACTAAACTATTTAGAGAAGCTTCTCCTACCTGACCGTATGATCTGATACTTTATTACTACCTTGACACACTTTAAAGAGTCATCACATGTCAATTTCGTATTTTACATAATGTAATCCAAGCATCCATCATTATATGATCTCGAAAAATATCGAATAATCACTTCTGATATTATGAAATTCAATTACCGAAATAGGAATGTGCATTATGTATTCCTATTTATGATGTAAAACACTTATGACTTAAAGACAAAACGTTTGATACCGTAATGTTTAAAAATGTATGTGGCAGTAAAATTTTCTTCTTCGGGTGTATCATATATAGCAAGAT
Organism: Pteria penguin; assembly: GCA_035048485.1. Taxonomy (NCBI): domain Eukaryota; kingdom Metazoa; phylum Mollusca; class Bivalvia; order Pterioida; family Pteriidae; genus Pteria; species Pteria penguin. Next base: position 53,092,680 of record CM068581.1, read on the forward strand.
GGCCACCATACCTCATGCAATCTATCTGAAATTGTAGTAATGTTAGGCTAAGAGAAGAAAAAAATGTGATATGAAGAGATATGAAAATAATAATTATATCAGTTCATTTCTTTCAATTAAGCAAATGTTACAAAGATAAAAAGTAATATTGATTTCAATGCTAATAAAGCTAGAGCATAGGTTTCGTGTTTATTTAGGAAATTTTAAAAGCATGTATATCTTACCCTTGCTTCTCCCCAAGATAAGTATGGGTATCGCAGGAAAAGGTAACAGGAATTCAAATGTGAAAACGTCCAAGGAGCATGGCAATCGGCAGCGAATATATCATCTTAGAGAGTAAAAATGAGATAATCTCAAAACATTCCATAAAATAGAGGGTCATCTTTTTATAAGCATTTTGTAATGAATGAATATACATGTAATTCTTATAATAACCAATAAAAGGCTAATTTTCGAAAATGTATCTTAATGGAAATGCCGAACACCCCCCCCCCCAAAAAAAAAAACAAAACAAAACAAAACCAAAAAAACAAAAAACAAAAAACAGACAAACAAACAAACAAACAAAAACCAAAAAAAAAAAAAAAACCCCACCAAAGTGTACATTGCTCAACACAGAAAATAATGATTTCTTGATTTTGAGAACTTTAGGATTAATTAAATCCTACCGCAATTAATGACACCAACTTCCTCTGCAAGTAAATCTCTCTATAAGAGTTTTACACTTCAAGTTTATGGTCTATACTCATTTTTGTGTTCACTTGGTTTGGTTGTGAAAAAATTTTATGTACAGTGGTTATGATAATGAGGCATCGTGTATTTACATCTTTGTCGAAAGTAAAGATCATTCAATTATGATGAAATAATAAATATAATGAATATATTCCCAAATTGCAAATAGTATTTAATTTGATTATTTCATACCGATGGTAAAATAAGTTTAAGTCACTAGAATGATTTTCGAGTTTGAATTAAAAAAAACTCTAGACTGCTTGTTACAGACGTTTTGATAAACATGTATTTTGAATACTTAACAATTATGAACTTACATAAATGGACAACGACAATAACAGCAATAATGTCAATCCATTTTGTCGACAACATTTTGTATACTATGAAATAGATAATACGTATTAACATGACCTATATTCTATAGTACCGACCACAAGGATTACATTGCTATATATGATAACATGTACGTGGATAATGAATTTTACTACAATAATATTAACTCACACAGGATCCATAGTAGAAATGACCATGGTTTCCTACATTATATAAACATTGTATTATTGTAATTAAACGGTATTTCATACGAAATGTTAATGAAATGAATAGAAGTGAAATTAAAGAAATTCTGTTTATCATATTAAAAGTGGGATACCCACAAGTAACGGATAAGCATCTATTCTTACATGGGCTTACTTATAAACCATTGATAAAGTAGTAGTATAGAACTGTAAATATTTTGGTGAGGAATGGAAAAAATAACAGAACAGCATATGGAATTCCATTGTTGTCTGACCCTGCCCATACAATTTTGGTTCACATCTATCTCATGTACATCGTTGACACTGCTTTGTGTCGTCTTATGTTAATGGATGTAAATGGAAAACGTTAACTAATATTTGATTTGTTTATTTTAAACTTATTCATTGATTTTTAGAAATTACAATATATTTACTCCCCAATCAAGGCCTGAACAGTTGCGTGACCTGTGACCTGAAATGTTGTTTACCAATGAAATAGTGATAATATATGACGTAATCAAAATAGTTGTAATACACTGACGTGCAAATTGAAGGAAGAAATTTGTCACCGTGTTCATGCAGCAGCATATGTAGGGAATTTTATTTATAGTTGGTTAAGAACGGCAATTTTCCTTGTAAGAGTCCTGATGCAGATATTAGCTGTATAAATATATATGTATAAAGAGTCACCTATTTGAAGATGCATATCTCTTTTAAAAATAGATCCACCTCTGCCTTTCTAACTCTTCTTTTGTATTTAACTGGTTTAAATAAGCGATCTGAAGAAATATATTTCAGCAGCAATTGGTGCTCGCTCGTTTGGGTGTTGCCGTCGTATGTTTCTAATGGAAGCAGTAATTGTCTATGCTTGAGCAAAGTTTCAAGCATACCTTCATACCTAAGAGATTTACATTTCTGAGCATATGCTCAAATTTGAGCACAATCTCAAATTTTGAGCACCAAGTATGTGTTCAAGGAGTTTTATAAACTCGAAGCTAGATTGCCAACTCCATGTCTTTACCATTTTTCAGCAGTGGCATGGGTTTATCACTGAATATTTAATAAAGCTAATTTCATACTAATTTCATAGATATTAACTCAATTGATTCAACTTTAAATTAAACAAATGAAGATACATCAAAGCAAAATAATCCCTTTAATGCAGGAAATTAAGTAACGTAGGACATTAACTTCAATCCATTTCACAAATATATGGGAGTAATGAATCACAATGTACGTCCAGTCACTTGTAGTGCCGAGAAAATGGCGGTTTTAGTACACACTTCTCATTATATCGGCCGTTGACTTCATTTGTGTTCCAATTAGTATTTTCCGGAGTTATCCCAATACCATTTCCCTTCGGTTCCAAAATCCGTCAAGCCTATCCAGTAGTAGGTAGACTCTTGAATAAAAATGTAGTTTCATCGGAATCTGACAGTTTATGGTTACAGTAATAAGAAATTAATATACATGCCAAATGCAACACATTTTTGCATCAAATTCTGTTGTCACATACTGAATCATCAGCAAATTAAAAATATTTCATGCCTGAACTGCTTCTACAGAACCGCTTAATAAATGTTTCTGACTTTGATGAATAATGCATTAATTGATATGGGTTCTACATATACTCAATATAGTGTGATTGTTAAATTATACATGGTCTATTGGATTATTTCTCAGAAATACGACAGAGAGTAACGTTAATCTGTTTCATGCCTAGACTTACCCTGGCATATCGGTTGGAATACTCAGTTACACAGATACTTTTATTACAAACGTGCAGATGTCTACTTCCACATTATAAACTTTCAATTTCTGAGAAACGAAATCCCGTTAGGGCGGTTTTATTGTAATTAAGATGAGAGGCTATCGTGATTTTAGGCACTACGCTCTATGTCAATCAGATATGTTTACTGGCTAACAAAATATCGTTATAACATTTATAATATTATACAAATGCGTTGTGTATTTCGGTGTTAGGCATGTGTACGTCGTCGGGAAATATGTATTTCATACTAATCTATATAATGGGTAATTGTTATAATTATAGAAATACAACTGATAAATTATTTATATTAGAAGTTACTGAAATGTATGTATGTGTAGTTTTGAATGAATTCTTCCTCCTCTCTGGTTTCAAATGAGACAAGATGTCCTCCATGCAACATACATTCTATCTATAAAATAATTAAGCTGCATGACAGAATCTGGACCGGACGAGCATAGCAAGCATGCAAAGTAGAAAAAGAAATATAAAACATCAAAAATATATACCATTATAATGTAGTTGCAGCACCGACTCAGCATGGTCAGTCAAATGAAGTGTCAACAGCTATTCTTTTGGTGCTGATAACAGGTCCAGTAAACAACTCTTCAACCGAGTTAGCAAAATATAAGACAACGAGTATTTTTTTCATTCTTGCAAGAAGTTTCAAAATTATATATTGGACACACTGGGAACAGGAAATCACTATGATTTGTCATGTTATATGCATTTCGTCAATGGCGTTTAAGTTTAAGCACTGTTGCGGAACTCGCTACCCATCACACATTTCATTTTTGATAATAAGACTTTATAACTATTAACCATTCAACAATGGGCTGTATTACATGCTATATATCACTCTAGAAGAAACTTATAAATAATTATAATGATATAAATAATATTTAATGGTGGAATTCAGTGTAATATGTACCCTTGCTTCACTCCAGGTAAAGTACGGGTTATGCCCGAAGAAGTAACAAGATTAACTCGCGAAAACTTCCATGGTAAATTACAGACTCTACTGTGGCATGATACTGAGTAAACGAAAATAGAATAGTCTCAATCATTATTTACAAATCTTTCACACTATTGAAATGTGAACCGCTTAACATCATCATATTTGTTTGATCTGTCAATAGCGAAACATCAGGCCAAGCTTATTCGACCTTCATGGGCAAGTTAAGCCTTTGTCTTGAGGTGACTGAGATCCGGGATCGTTGACCGGGTTGGGCGTATTGGTTTTTCAGGTTATGAATCTCTTTATTCCATGTCACAATGTGACCAAAATATTGATTCAACCACCAAATTATCTACTGTTTAGTTGTGGACTTCGAACGTTTTAACAAAGTGTTTTGATCTAATTTTCAGTTATTCATATAATCCATATCTGAATCATCTGAAAAATATTATGATCGTGTTCATGTATCCAAAACAAGTTATTATAAAACCATCTAAACTAAACTATTATATCATCTCTCGATGTGGAACATCTCATTCTGTTATCTTATATCGTACGTTATATTGTGCAAATGCAAATTTATTTTGTCTTATTTAAATAAAAGAAACTGATTTTGAATTTGACATGATCATAGTCTCATAAATTCATTGTTTCAAAAAAAAAAATCGCTATTTATACTTCCCAAATTGTAACTAAATTGTAAAAACTAATTGTATCCATTCTATAAATATATCTTTGTAAAAGTAATTTAATGCTTCTCTATTATATTGGTTTTTATATGAACTATTAGTTACGTAAAAACATCAAACATTACATTGTTAGTGTTGAAATAAAGAACTCACCGAAGAGCAAAGTTGATATCAGTACATAAACTTTCATGGTGTTCACTCTAACAGATAAGACATTGGTACGATAAAAGTACATATGTAGGTAATTTTGTCCATGTCAGAAAGATAGAAATCAGGAACAGAAGAACTTGAGGTGTTGTAACAACTAATCATGAAAAGAAATAATCTGTTGTCATGGAAACGTCAATGATGTATTACCATGTTTTATGTTAACTTCCATTTTTGTACCTTGACCTGACCTTTTTTAAAATTCTGAGTAAGAAGGGACAAAAGATCAAGCTTTTTGTCGTTTATGTTCGCATCGTACAAGTGTGAATATTATTTGCTATTTCAAGTCCAATTTAAAATCTTATAAAAATGGTTGAAGCGATACCACTACGACTTCATAAGTTTCTGCTATCTAAATACAACAAACAATTAACATCTCAATTGAATTTTACATACAGATACATCGATGAGGTTTTGTCGATTAACAACCCTGTATTTAAAGAACAACTCAACATCATATATCCAAATGACATCGAGATAAAAATTCAACTGATAGCGCATTTTCTGCTTCATACCTCGATATACTCCTATCAATTAGTGTCGATGGTTTATTAGTGACCTGTCTTTATGACAAATGTGACGATTTCAATTTCATTATTACCAAATTCCCTTTCCTGAGTAGCAACACATCTAGCGTCTTCATTTGCAACTTATACGCTATGCCAGGGCATGTTCTAAATACGAAGATTTCGTCCCGATTTCGACGCATCTTGCCACAAAACTACACTCACAGGGATATGTTATGGAACGTTTGAAACTGTCACTGAAGAAGTTCTATGGTCGATGTAGGGTATGGTATAATTTGAGATCTCCTTTTCAAGATAGGTAACCAATATTTTGGGATCTGACCATACAAACCAGCCATCTTAACTTTTTGACTATACTTGATTTGGCGTAATATGTGTATATACAGACATTTATTCACATGCATTTCCGGCGCCGGGATTTCATGTAAACAGCATTTCATACTATGAATAGGATGATTTGAACTAGTGTTCTAGTCTCCTCCTTGAACGCATATGTACGGTGGCTCAGAGGTGACAAGTAGGAAATATAACAACAACGTTCACTATTCAAAAATGTCGCATCAACCGTGCGTCAATGCAAGTCGCTAAAGATTAAAAGAGGTGAAATATAAAAGCACAAGAAAGCGACAAACGACACGAAAATAATAAAATATATATATATAAATATACGGGACCGTGTTGTCATGCATGCGATTAGCTATTAAAGCTCTGTTTTTGTGGAGCTCGGGTAGCTCATTCGGTTAGAGGGTCGGATGCGTGACAGCTAGGTGATTCGGTACCATAGGTCGTGGGTTCAAGTCCCAGACGGGGAACGAATATAAGTGAAATATAGGGTGCCTTGTTAGCTGTAGTGTCTTTGTGCTTTAAATGTTTGTCTAATTTGTCTTTATTTTCTACAGGTATTTCTTCGGAGATCCAAGGTCCATAGAACTCTCAGGTGTTTCACTGATTCTATTTGCGATAAGTCGTTTCCAAGATAAAAAAAGTCGTTGTCTCGAGATAAAAAGTCGTTCCCCCGAGATAAAAAAAGTCATTTTCTCCAGGTACAATAAGTCGTTCCCTCGAAATAAAAAGTCGTTCTCTCGAGAAAAAAATTTAAAAAGGAGTAGTGTGCGTCACCTCTGTGCCACCGTACATATGTGTATATTTATGTATTTTCTTCCTCGACTTGTTGCAGTACGTTTTCGACGGATGTTGCATGCAACCAGGGGACGCTTATTTCCCCCAGACACTTGGTCTAGCCTGGCTTTAAGGTTCGCATTTGTCTGAATATGAAACTATACAGGACATTGTCCTTTTATCGCATGGACTACGAGACATGGTTAACCTTTCGGTACTTCTTCGTTACTTCTGAAAAAGTAAATTCTAAATAATTCAAATGAAATTTTAACAAGTGAACGAGTCATCGTTTAAACAAACATCTTCCTTGCGATGAAAATTGAAACAAGATGTAGAGATATTCCAATAAGCCACGTAGACGATATTTGTCAGACAATATTTGATGATATTTTTGTAGGTATCACATCTATCTTGTATTTCCCCTGATTACTGTCTATATATTGTGCATACAAGTTTTATCATGAAATGCAATGCTGGAGAGGGAATAGACATTTCAAATTTATAATTATAACATTCAGAAGCTTTAAGACACGCGCAGTTGTGTTATATCTAGAATATACCCTGGTTTTACACTTTTGATAAATAATACTTTAAAATTAATTATTAGTTGGTTTTTTTCCGTGACAAATCTGAATTATCGGAATATCTATTCTAAGGCAATGATATTTTCAATGAACATGTTATCGATCTTCTTTCGATAGTTGAATGATTCTGTACTTCATGTAGTGATAGTCCCCGAGGGCATCATAAGTCTAGTTTTCAGTGCTTTTGTACTGACATTAAATATATACTTCAAATTTTCAGTCATCAAATTAAGTAAATCACTGTAAAACTAAGGAATATCTCCCTCTGTCCTTAGATAGATTCTTTGGTTCACTTTTCGGTCAGTTTGGCTTGAACACTGCTCTTCATATTTTTATATATTTGGAGAATTCCAATCATCGGCAACGAGCCTCGCTGAAGAGACACAACTTGTCGAAATGCGCATATGGTGCACAAAATGAAAAGGTATATACGTTCTATATTTATTATAACCACTAGGCCGGTGTCACTGCTGGTGGACCTATAGTTCCCGAGGGCATCATAAGTCTAGTTTTCAGTGCTTTTGTACTAACATGAAATATATACTTAAAATTTTCAGTCATCAAATTAAGCAAATCACTCTAAAACTAAGTAGTATTTCCCTCATGCATAGCTCTGTCCTTAGAAAGATTCTTTGGTGCACTTTTCGGTCAGTTTGGCTTCAACACTGCTCTTCATATTTTTATGTATTTGGAGAATTCCAATCATTCGGCAACGAGCATCACTGAAGAGACATAACTTGTCGAAATGCTGCACAAAATGAAAAGTTATATAAGTTCTATATTTATTCATTAAATTCTTAAAAGTGTTTAAAACAGCGAAAAAATAATGCTTACTAACTTGTTTCGTTTATTCCGATAAATGGGTGACAATTATGTAAAGCACTAATCTAGGTCCGAAGGTATGATCATTAAATTTCCAGCTTGACTTGTTTACCTTTTTTGCAGCACTGGCAGGAGTTCAGTATTATAGTTTATGAATACCCGATTTAGCTAATTTCATAAGCAGCAACTCGATCGATGCAATTTGAAATTAAATTAAACAATTGAATTAGAATAAAAAGATACATCAATGCATAATAATCCCTTTAATATATAAAAACTCAAAAACGCAGGAATTCAACTTCAATCCATTTCACAAATATAAGCATATGCTAAATCACAAAATACGTCCGACCACTTATAATGCCGATAAGATGGCGTTTTCACCACACAGTTCTCATTATATCGACCGTTGGGTTCATTTGTGTTCCAATTAGTATAAGAAGGTACTTTTCCTGAGTTATCCCAATACCATTTTCCTTCAGAGCCAAAATCCGTCAAGCTTATCCAGAAGAAGGCATTCCCTAGAAAATAAAAATTTAGGTTCATCAGAATCTATTGCATGGTATGAATTTGCATACCAAATGTAGCACATTTTTGCATCAATTTCGGAATTTATTGCATTCTGATATATCAGAAAACTAAATATTTTTTCAAACCTAAATTTCCTACACATCACTGTTTCAATTTATCTTTGGTGAGTAAAACATTGGTGTATTATCGATATATACTAAATTAGTATAACTGTAAAATATACATGCCTACTAGGATATTTTTCAAACCTACGACAGACAGTCAAATTATAGGATGTGTTACATATCTAGACGTACTCAGATATATCGATAAAGTTGCTCAGTTACACATACCTTTCCCGGCTTGAGAAGACATATCCTATGTATGGGGTTTTAATTTTAATAACGATGAAAGGCTATGATGGCCTCATAAACTACGCTTTATGTCAATTAAGTACCGTGGTTTACTATGACTTAACATATATGATAATTATATCATACAGATACGTTGTGTGTTATGAGTCATGGATACATCATCTTGAAATATCTATTTCGCACTACTTTGTATAATGAGTAATGATAAAAGTGCAGTTGATAAGCTATTTGTAATAGAATTTACTGTAATGTGTATGTGTGTAGTTCTGGATAAATTCTTCCTCCTCTCTGGTTTCAAAAGAGACATGATGTCCTCCATGCGACATGCAGTCTAACTATAAAATAATTAGTTATAATTACGTTGCATGACAGAATCTGGACCGGACGAGCATAGCAAGCATGCAAAGTAGTAAAAGAAATATAAGACTACAAATAGATATACGATTATAATGTAGATGCAGCACCGGCTGATGATGGTCAATTGAAGTGCCAACAACCACTTAATTGGTGTGGATAACAGGTCTACGAGCCAACATTTCCACCATGTTAAAAACCAAGATAAAGAATATTATAGTATTCTTGAGGGAAGTTGCAAAATAATAAATTCCACACTTTGGGAGCAGGAGTTACTATGAGTTGACCTGTAGTGTGCATTTTTGTCGACTGCGTTTAAAATAAACACTGCTGCGGAACTCGTTGCAGCCTGTCATTTATTTCACGTTGGATACTGAGACTTCATACACAATTTTAAAAGTATTTAATACTGGTCTATATTACCTGCTACACATCTTAATTCTAGAAGAATCTTATAAACTGAATTTTATCTAAAGGTGGAGTTCAGAGTAATATTTACCCTTGCCTCACCCCAGGTAGATGCCTGATTATTGACAATGAAGTAGCAAGAGTTTTCTCGCGAAAACTGCCATGGTACTTTACATACTCTACAGTGGCACGATACTGAATAAAAGAAATTAGAATAGTCACAATTATGATTTACAAACTTTAGACATCCCATTCTGTTATCAAACATCGTATGTGATATTGTGTAAATGCAAATTAATTATGTCTTACGGACAAAATTGTTACAAGGAATAAAGATACTGATTTTGATTTAATAATAGTCTCAGTAGCTCTATTTTTAAATATCGATGTCGATATTTTAGAACAAAATTGTGACAAAATTCTGAAAAAAGAGGGGAATCAATTCTGTTGAAAAATCTCTGGTACAAAAATTGATTATCTTGCTTGTTATATTAACTTTTTGTTACTTAAAATCATTAAAGATTACATTGTTAGTAAAATCATTAAAGATTACATTGTTAGTGTTGAAATGAAATAACCTACCGAATAGCAAAGTTGATATAAATACAGGCCCCTTCATGATGTCCACTCTAACAGATGACACATTGGTACGATAAACGAACGAATTTTTCCATGTGACTCGTTATCATTATGAAATTGAGTTAGGAGTATTGGAAGATCGAACAATTCTATCGTTCATCTTCGCAACGTATAAGTTTTGGTTCAGAACCACGTAAACTTTAATTAGCCATTTAGTCCAATTTAATATCTCATAAAAATCATTGAAGCAGTGCGTATTAACGAAGTAAATTCAAAATTATTCACACCACGTGAGGTCATAAAAGGTCAACGTTTTGTCAATTCTTTCCTACAACAAAAATGTTAATAAGATATAAACATGTGAATAATATAGATCGGGCAAAGCGATGCAGACAGACAGATTGACAGACGTCGTTGTATCGTTGCGGCGTCAAAACATGCATGTACTTATAAATAAGAATATTTTCTTTCTGGATTTTATACTGCATTGACCTCTATGTAAAGCAGATGGTTGATATTTGCCCATACATTGCCATTTGTGAAATTATATTACCATCTGCTGGGCCAATCAAATGATGCGAGGAAAAACAACATGACTGCTACATTCGATATTGATACCGTTGCTAAGTCTGCGATTTTACTTCCTTTTCGTATATTGTAATGAATATAACAAAAATCTTTTTCACTATATCTTTGTTTGTTGCTTTTCACCAAAGAAAAGAATGCATTTATTCTACAAATTTCCAAAAACATCCATATATTATGTTCTTGACAACAGCTAACTGATAATCATTTACGTCATTACCTATATGCATGTCCTTTGCATGTCGCCTAATAATGGAGCTCACTGACATAAGGTAGAGAATATTATATACGGTAGAGAATATTACAGAAGAATGAAGTAATTACATTGTTAGCAAACCGGGAATATTTTGAGTTTCAGTGAATTCATAAACTCTAGTTATGCTCTATTTTTTACACACATAACCAGTTCCGTAGTAACGTCCACTTGACAACGAATACAGGGAGCAGGGCAGCGGGAAATTTGAAAATTTATATGTAAAGAGGAATGTAAATATAAGAAATGAATGCTATTCAGAAGGTTGCTATTTTTCCACACATGTAGTAACATTTTTTAATAATCTGCATATGGTACTTTTGTATCTCTGCTGATTCGATATGCTAGAGCTTCCTCTGAATACGGTTCCTTCATAGATCGAGGGAAATTACTTAGTGAAAGGTTATTATCACAAGGATATGACATCAAACGTCTTGTTTCAACATTCCACAAATTTTGCAGACGTTTCAAAAACCTTGTGCACAGTTATCGGATATCATTGTTCGACATGTTGACTTACTTATTCGGTGATGTTGTATAATCTTTTAGATTATGATTGATTTCTATTGCAATAGCAGTAATAATCGTGACGTTTTATGTAAGAATACGGTATCATAGCGTGTACTGAATATGATTTCACGTTTAGAATAACTCGTCTTATATTATGATATCATAGTGGGTGGAGTGTGAGTATATCTTACTGTTGTACTTACGATCCAGATGTATAAGTTGTAATTAGGGAGAACTGTTTATAACTTGAAATATTATACAAAAAGAAGAAAAATAGAAGAAAACCTATATAACCTTTTAAAATTACTATCATTAAATCTTTAATAATTCCAAAATTTACTCATTTGTTCGTCATACTGGCCAAGCCAGCAGAAAACTGGATAAGCAGTAGACATTTTTCCTTTTGATCTTATATTTCATTCCATGTAAGACATACGAAAATGTCCCGTAAAACTTTGCACATTGTACTCTGACATCACTTTTGCGTCATAATGAAAATCCCGTCAAAAACGTAGCATTTCTGACATAAGGCCCTTTATATTATGTTAAACAGGAAATCGTCTATTAGAAAAAATATCCTAAGTCTATCAAAATCTGATACGGGAAACCAGACAAGGTATATAGAAAGTTATTACAACAGAGCTTCAATCCTGATTGGCGTCGCATGGCACATATAAACTCCTTCATTAAATCCTCTATACTTCAGAGGACTCATATACGAAACAAGTGATGCACTAAAACTAATATTCAATACATGTTATTGAATACTTCTAAGCCAGATTGGACCAGATATTTAAGATAATTTGAAATATTTAATGGACATTGACAATACATTTTTACTTTAAAACTATACTACATTCTTTTACATCAATTTACCAAAGACTGCAAATAAAATGGCGTGTGTGTATAGAACTGGTCCTTGGTACATATAAAAACTTTATGATTATAGAATCAAATTATATAGTATTTGTAATTTGTGCTAGACAAATACAGAAAAAATAGAACATTTATTTTTCGATGTGTTCCTACCCAACAGGTATGAATAGAATTGAAGCATTGGTTTGAACCATCATGTTACATAAATTTGCAGTTCGAAAGAAATAATTTTCACTTTGGAATTTCTTGGTGAAATAGTTATGCACTTAATATTGTTTACTACTAGTAAAATACTATACAAACTAAATATCTAAGTCCAGAAGAAAAACCTCTCATCTTAGTTTTATTTAGCCATATTGTAACATACTGTCCTATTTTATCGCTGAAAACGTTAATAAAGATGGATTAGAAGACTTGAACTAGACATTGAAATTATTATTTTCAAAATATCTTTAAAACATACCTTGGAATACGTCATAATTATATAATTTCATAAACATTACAAAATCCTATCGTAATTCATGTTTATACAGATACACATGTGTAAAACTGTGTGTATGTATGTTTAGTTGTATACGTGGGTATGTTTATTATCTATATATACAATTTTTATAGGCCAATATTGTCATTACAATATTCAGTACTTTGATCTACGAAAATGAACAAATAACGATATAAAAAAGCCGACCCACTAAAATACCTGTTGTACCTGAATGCGTAAAGTAATATTTTTTTTCAACTTATTCATTTACCATTTTAGAAATTTATAATACATTTACTGCCAAATCAACCCCTCAAACAGTTGAGTAACCTGTGACCTGACATGGTTACCAATCAAATAGTGATAATACATGTATATGACGTAATCTAAGTAGTTTTAAAACAATGACGTGCAACATGAAGATATGAAGTTTTCATAGTGCTCATGCAGCAGCACATGTAGGGAATCCAATTTACGCTTGGTTGAGTACGGCAATTTTCCTGGTAACAATCCTGATCTGATGGTGTGGTCAGCTGTAGACTTAAATATAAGGTATATATGTTCTATATGTATTATAACCACTCGGCCGGTGTCACTGCTAGTGGACTGATAGTCTCCAAGGGCATCATAATATATACTTCAAATTCTCAGTCATCAATTAAGTAAATCACTCTTAAACTAAGGAGTATCTCCCCCATGCATGGCTCTGTCCTTAGATAGATTCTTTGGTTCACTTTTTCGTCCTTTTGGGATTCAACACTGCTCTTCAAATATTTATGTATTTTGAGATTTCCAATAATTTGCGAGACATAAGTTGTCGACATGCGCATATGGTGCTCTAAATTATAAGGTATATATGTTCCTTATTTTTTATGTAAGAGAGTCACCTATTTGAAGAAGAATATGAATATTCCTTAAAAAATAAATTCACTACTTCCTCTCTAAACCTTCTATAGTATTTAAATAGTTTAATAACCAATATCTCTTAAAAATAAATTCAAGCCGGCGTGGCCTAGTGGTATCGCGTCGGACTCCTGATCGGGAGGCCGGGGTTCGAGTCCCGCTGTGGTCATGCCGGTGTTCTGTCTTTCGGATGAGACAGTAAAAACCGAGGCCCCGTGTCGTGGTATGCATGGCACGTTAAAGATCCCTCACTGCTTCGGGTGGGTCCGCATCAGGCAGATGCCGTCACCATATACGTGAAATATTCGTGGTGTGACGTTAAAACAAAAATCAAAAAAAAAAAAAAAAAAAAAATAAATAAAATAAAAATAAATTCACTACTTCCTCTCTAAACCTTCTATAGTATTTAAATAGTTTAATAACCATCTTAAGAAGTATGTTTCAGCAGCATTTGATGCTCTTTCAGGCATTGCCATTGTATGTTTTTTAATGGAAGCTATAATTTTCTGTTTGAGCAAGGTTTCAAGCATACTTCGAGGTATGTTTATCATTTCTGAACGTATGTTTAAGTTTGAGAACGTTTTCGTCCACTAAAAGTTTTATTATCCCGGAGTTTTCGAGTTGTGCTCAATTTAGAGTACAATCTCAAGATCTGAGCGCCGAGTACGTGCTCAAGGAGTTTTATAGCAAGGGCTGGATTGCCAACTCGATTTGATTACCATTTATCAGCACTGGACAGATTTCGACATTACAATTTATTATTGAATATATAATATGACTAATTCCGTATACAGTAACTCAATTAATTCAACTTTAAATAAGAAGATACACATGAGTAAAACAATTCCTTTAATATAGGAAATTAAATAATATAGAACTATAACTTTAATCCATTTCACAAATATAAGGAAGTAATAAGTCACAATGTACATCCAACCACTTATAAAGGCGAGAAAATGGCGGTTTCAGCGCACAGTTCTCATTATATCGGCCGTTGGGTTCATTTGTGTTCCAATTAGTATAAGAAGGTGCTTTTCCGGAGTTATCCCAATACCATTTCCCTTCGGTTCCAAAATCCGTCAAGCCTATCCAGTAGTAGGTAGTCTCTTGAATAAAAATGTAGTTTCATCGGAATCTGAGATATTAAAGTAATAGCAAATTAATTTACACACGAAATGCAACACACTTCTGCATCAAATTCTGTTGTCACATACTGAATCATCAGCAAATTAGAATTATTTTAAACCTGAACTGCTTCTACAGAACCGTTTAATAAATGTTTCTGAATAATACATTAATTGTTATGTGTTCCACATATACTTGATGATAGTGTGGTCGTTAAATTATACATGCTCTATAGGATTATTTCTCAGAAATACGACTGAGAGTAACGTTAACACTGCTTCATCTGTTTTATACATAGACTTACCCTGACATATCGGTAGGAATGCTCAGTTACATAGATACTTTTATTATAAACGTGCAAATGTCTACTTCCAAATTATAAACTTTCCCTTTCTGAGAAGCGACATCCCGTTATAGCATTGTTATTATAATGAAGATGAGAGGCTATCGTGACTTGAAGCACTACGCTCTATGTCAATGAGATACGGTGGCTTACTTTGACTAACTATATCATTATAATATTATACAGATGCGTTGTGTATTTTGATGTAAGTCATATGTACGTCATGGTGAAATATGTATTTCATACTAATCTATATGATAGGTAATTGTTAAAACAATTATCAAAATAAAATTAATAAATTATTTATAATAGAATTTACTGAAATGTATGTGGGTGTAGTTTTGGATGAATTCTTCCTCCTCTCTGGTTTCAAATGAGACAAGATGTCCTCCATGCGACATACATTCTATCTATAAAATAATTAGTTATAATTAAGCTGTTTGATAGAATCTGGACTAGCAAGCTTCGTATTGAGATACTATGTTTTCTTTCGACATTAATGGTCAATTGAACACCTCTCTCTCTATGACAAACGTGACGATTTCAATTTCGTTATCACAAACTTTCCTTTCATAAGTAGCAACATTCCATCATCGCCCGCATACGGCGTATTCATATCTCAGTTAATACGTTATTTCGGAGCATGCTTAAATTACAATGACTATGTTTAAGGGGCTAGCCGACTTTCAGATAAGTTACTCAACTACGGTTATATATATGCTAGACTAACTACGTCACTGAGGAAGTTTTATGGTCGTTACGAGACTCTTATTACTCAATATGATACCTCGTTATCCAGACTTTTAAATAATTTTCTGGACTGAAACCGATCCCGATCATTTTACACCGATTTGACACCTTCTATACTAGAAGGTTACCTACTTTGACTTCTCCATATATAAATATATATAGAATTTACACGATTTGACTCTTTCTACTGGGTATATGTGACGGGTGTTGTTAGCAAGCAAGAGATGCTCACTCTTCCCGGGCACTTGATCTCACTCTATTATTGGGCTTCACATATGCTCTTCAAGTAGACATTTTCGTAATTTTCTATTTGGTTTTCATTTTCACTGATTTTGTATGTCCTCTGCTTTCATGAGTTTTGGCTTATGGTTTGGACTTATCCATCATCTTTACATGCACAGTAGAAAAAAAAGATGACATCAAAAAGATATAGGATTATAATGTAGTTGCAGCACCAGTTGCTGTGGATAACAGGTCCACTAACCAACTGTTTCATCATGTTAGCAAAATATAAGACAACGAGTATTTTTTCATTGTTGCCAGAAGTTTCAAAATTATACATTGGACACTAAAGGAACAGGAACTCGATATGACATGTAATGGGTATTTCGACGATGACGTTTAATTCAAGCGCTTTTGCTGAACACGCTACCCTTCACACATTTCATTTTTGATGATGAGACTTCATAACTATTAACCATTCAACACTGGGCTATATTACATGCCATATATCTTCACTTTAGAAGAAACTAGTAATAATTATAAAGATAATATCTAATGGTGGAATTCAGTGTAATATTTACCCTTGCTTCACTCCAGGTAAAGTATGGGTAATGTCCAAAGAAGTAACAAGAGTTTTCTCGCGAAAACTTCCATGGTAAATCACAGACTCTACAGTGGCATGATACTGAATAAAAGAAATTAGAATAGTCTCAACCATGATTTGCAAATTCTTTTATATCATTGAAATGTGAACCGCTTGACATCTTTATTTGTTAATAGCTAAACATCAGTCCAAGCTTATTCGACCTTCATGGACAAGTAAATTTTGTGCAGTAGTTAGGCCTTTGTCTTGAGGTGCCTGAGACCCGGATCGTTGACCGGGTTGGGCGTATTGGTTTTTCAGGTTATGAATCTCTTTATTCCATGTCACAATGTGACCAAAATATTGATTCAACCACCAAATTATCTACTGTTTAATTGTGGACTTCGAACGTTTTAATAAAACGTTTTGATCTAATTTTCACTTAGTCATATAATCCATATTTGAATCTGAAAAATATGATGACCGTGTTCATGTATCCAAAACAAGTTATTATAAAACTATCTACTTTCTAAACTATTATATCGTCTCTCGATGTGGAACATCTCATTCTGTTATCTTATATCGTACGTTATATTGTGTATATGCAAATTTATTTTTTCTTATTTAAATAAAAGAAACTGATTTTGAATTTGACATGATCATAGTCTCATAAATTCATTGTTAAAAAAATATCGATATTTATGCTTTCCAAATTGTAATTAAATTGAAAAAAAGAATTGTATCTACTCTATGAATATATTTTTGTAAAAGAAATTTTATGATTTTGTATCATATTGATTCTTACATGAACTATTTCTAACTTTTGTAACATAAAAAACATGAAACATTACATTGTTAGTGTTGAAATAAAGAACTCACCGAAGAACAAAGTTAATATCAGTACAGATAATTTCATGGTGTTCACTCTAACAGATAAGACATTGGTACGATAAAAGTACATATGTACGTAATTTTCCATGTCAGAAAGATAGAAATCAAGAATAGAAGAACTTGAGGTGTTATAACAACAAATCATGAAAAGAAATAATCTGTTGTCTTGGAAACGTCGATGATGTAGTATCATGGTATATGATGTTAACTTCCATTTTTGTACCTAACCTTTTTTTTAAATTCTGAGTAAGAAGGGACAGAGGATAGAGCCATCTTATCGTTTATGTTCGCACCGTACAAGTGTCGATGAATATTATTTGCTATTTGAAGTCAGTCCAGTGTAAAAACATTGAGGCAATACCACTACGAAACAGAATTTATAAGTCTCCGTTCTCTAAAGAAACAAACGATTAACACCTCGATAGAATTTTACATACAGATACATCGATGGCGTTTGTCGATTATAAACTCTGTATTTAAAGATCACCTAAACATCATATATCCAAATGACATCGAGATAAAAAATACAACTGCTTCATACCTCGATATACTCAATTAGTATCGATGGTTTATTAGTAACCTCTCTTTATGACAAATGTGACGATTTTAATTTCATTATTACCAACTTGCCTTTCCTAGTAGCAACATATCTTCTTCTCCCGCACATGGCTTCTTCATTTCACAATTTATTTTCAAGAAAATTTGATATGTTTTCTTGTCTTCTTCGTGTGTTCGTGCGTGTATATTTATGTAATTACCTCTTTGACTGGAAAGGTTGTTACAGGAGTTTTGCGACGGGTGTTGCATGCAACGATGGGGCCTGGTCTCACCTCGATTTTATTGGGGTTCGCATTTGTCTGAATATGACACAATTCACGATATTGTCCTTTTGTTCCATGGACTGCGAGATATGGTTTACCCTTTGTTACTTCGTTTTTTACTTATCCCGATAAGCTGGCGTATATATATAAATAAATTCCCAGCTTGACTTCTTTACCCTTTTTTCAGCATTGGCAGGAGTTCAGCATTACAGTTTATAACTGAATACTCAATATAGCTAATTTCATAAGCAGTAACTCGATCGATGCAATTTTAAATTACATGTATATTAAACAAATGAATCAAAATAAGAAGATACATTAATGCAAAATAATCCTTTAATATATCAAAAATCAAAAACGCAGGAATTCAACTTCAATCCATTTCACAAATATAAGGAAATGCTGAATCACAATTTATGTCCAACCACTTATAATGCCTGTATAATGTCGTTTTAAGCACACAGTTCTCAATATATCGACCGCTAGGTTCATGTGTGTTCCAATTAGTATAAGAAGGTGCTTTTCCTGAGTTATCCCAATACCATTTACCTTCAGAGCCAAAATCCGTCAAGCCTATCCAGAAGTAGGTATTTTCTTGAAAAAAAAATCTGGGTTCATCAGAATCTAATGTATGGTCACAGAAATGACAAATGAATTTACATATCAAATGTAGCTCACTTTTGCTTTAAACTGGAATTTTTTTGCATACTGATATATCATGTAACTAATTTTTTTTCAAACTTGAACTTCTTACTTAGCATCATTTCAATTTATCTTTGATGAATAAAACATTGGTGTATGATATATATATATATATATATTATATATATATATATATATATATATATATATATATATATATATATATATATTATATATATATATATATATATATATATATATATATATATATATATATATATATATATATATATATATATATATACGGAAGTTAGTGTAACTGTAAAATTATACATGCCTACTAGGATTATATCTCACACATACGACGGACAGTAAAATTATACAATGTGTTTCATATCTGGACTTACTCTGATATATCGGTAAGGTTGCACAGTTACACATACCTTTACAAACTTCTCCGGCTTGACATCCTATGTATGGTGTTTTAATTCTAATTAAGATGAGAGGCTATCATGGCTTCAAACACTACGCTTTATGTCAATTAAGTACTTTGACTACACATATATAAGAAATATATTATACAGATGCGCTTTGTGTTTTGGTATAAGTCATGTGTACGTCATCTTTAATTATCTATTTCACACTTATTTATATAATGAGTAATGATAAAAGTACAATTGATAAGCTATTTGTAATAGAATTTACTGTAATGTATATGTGTGTAGTTCTGGATAAATTCTTCCTCCTCTCTGGTTTCAAACGAGACATGATGCCCTCCAAGCGACATACACTCTATCTATAAAATAATTAGCTATAATTAAGCTGCATGACAAAATTCGGACCGGACGAGCATAGCAAGCATACAAAGTAGTAAAAGAAATATAAGAGAGAAGACATAAAATAGGTATATTATTATAATGTAGATGCAGCACCGAATTAGCACGGTCAATTGAAATGTCATCAACAACTTCATTGGTGTGGATAACAGGTCTACGAACCAACATGTCCACCATGTTAAAAACCAAGATAAAGAATATTGTGGTATTCTTGAGGGAAGTTACAAAATTACACATTGCACACTTTAGGGCAGAAGTTACTATGAGTTGACCTGTAATGTGCATTTGTGTCGATGGCGGTTACAATAAACATTGGTGCAGAACTCGCTGTAGCGTGTTACATATTTGATGTTTGATACTGAGACTTCATACGATTTTAGAAGACTTTAAAACTGGGATATATTACGTACTACACATTTTAAATCTGTAAGAAACTGATAAATTGAATAATATCTTAAGGTAAAATAATATTTACCCTTGCTTCACCCCAGGTAAATGCCTGATTATTGACTAGGAGGTAACAAGAGTTTTCTCGCGAAAGCTGCCAAGGTAAATTACATACCCTACAGTGGCACGATACTGAATAAAAGAAATCAGAATAGTCACAATCATGATTTATAAACGTTGGACATCCCATTATGTTATCTTATATCGTATGTGATATTGTGCAAACGCAAATAAATTATTGCTTACTGACAAGATTGTTACACGAAATAAAGATTTTGATTTTATAATAGTCTCATTAACTCATTGTTTTTATAAATATCAATGTCTATACTTTAAAAAAATTGACTAAATTCTGCGAAAAATAGGTTAAACCATTATGTTGATAAATCTTTGGTACAGAAATAATGGAGTTTTTAAATATCGATGTCGATATTTTAGAACAAAATTGTGACAAAATTCTGAAAAAAGAGGGGAATCAATTCTGTTGAAAAATCTCTGGTACAAAAATTGATTATCTTGCTTGTTATATTAACTTTTTGTTACTTAAAATCATTAAAGATTACATTGTTAGTAAAATCATGAAAGATTACATTGTAAGTGTTGAAATGAAAGAACCTACCGAATAGCAAAGTTGATATCAATACAAGCCCTTTCATGGTGTCCATTCTAACAGATAACACATTGGTACGATAAACGTACTAACACACGGAATTTTTCCATGTGACAAAGATATAAATCACAGGGATAGAAGGAATTGTTGCGTTATTACAACTAATCATAAAAACGAATAATCTGTCTTGGATACAAAAATTGTTTATTACCAAATTGTATCATGTTAACAACAATTTACGTCCCTGAGACTGACTCGTTGTTATTATGAAATTTTGAGTTAGGAGGAATAGCAGATCGAACCCTACTATCGTTCAAGTTCGCACCGTATTTTTGGTTTCGGTTAAGTACCACATGGATATTAATTCGCTACGTTAGTCCTATTTAATATCTCATAAAAATCATTGAAGCAGTACGTTTTAACAAAATAAATTCAAAATTATTCAAACCATATGAGGTCACAACGAAAATGTCAACTAGATATAAAAATAGTCCTATTATCCGTGTGAACAATATAGATCAGACAAAGCGATGCAAACAGAAACATGGACAGACGTCGTTGTATCGTTGCGGCATCAAAATATACATGTACATATAAAAGATAATATATACTTCCTATTTGTCCTGACCGAAGTTTACAAACTTTTTCTAACACGCTGGATTAAATTTGATATCAAAATGTGCATATGGGCAGTACATCTATACTCTTGCATATGTTACGCTATTTATCTTATCGATTACAGATAGTTAATCAAGATATAGTATGATATCGCTCTTCACAAATATTGGAAAATTTTCAATGAATCTTGTCCCTATGATACCAGCTAAGAATAGAATTCAATCGGTAATAATTCGTGGCTCACACCAGCTCCATTTCCCATGAATACGAGTTATTGCTGTTATTGTTGTTGTTGAAATTGATGATATAATTGTCGATAATTATGATGGAGATGGTATTAATGGTGATGATGATAATAAATAATTCCGGATTCTGCACAAATTTATGATTTCTCTGTCGGTGTAAGCTGGAAGCCTGATTGCAGTGAAATGAAAATTGTCAACGATGACTGACAACCCTTAAGTCTTGATATCACGTACAAAACGTTTAAATATAAATCACATTCTGATGTCACATAAAGATGGCCGACATGTTGCTGAGATTATTGTGCTGTTGAAGATGTTGCTTATAGTTTAAATTGTGGTAGATTTCTACCGCAATTTAACAATATTAATCGTGGGGCTTTTAAGGCGGCTCCAGAGAACTTGTTTATCTGTTTTTGTCCTTTGTATACACAAAATGTTAATAATAAATACAGAACATATATGCCTTATAATTTAGTGCACCATATGCGCATTTCGACAACTTATGTCTCTTCGGTGATGCTCGTGGCCAAATTATTGGAATTCTCAAAATATATAAATATTTGAAGAGCAGTGTTGAAACCAAAATGACCGAGAAGTGAACCAAAGAATCTATCTAAGGACAGAGCTATGCATGAGGGAGATACTCCTTAGTTTTAGAGTGATTTACTTAATTTGATGATTGAAAATTTGAAGTACATATTTCATGTCAGTACAAAAGGACTGAAAACTAGACTTATGATGCCCTCGGGAACTATCAGTCCACCAGCAGTGACACCGGCCTAGTGGTTATAATAAATATAGAACATATATACCTTATTATCGCTACACCACTGCATTCGAATGAAATGTAGCAAGTAAACACGTGAAATGTAAAGTCAAAGAAAGGTATTGCGCTCTGAAAACTGAAACGGTCCAATTGTTATTGTAAAAGTAATAGTTGAATGAGTATATTTTAATTTTGTATGCAAATTATTGGTAAGGAGGGAGCGTTAAGCCTTAAAGGTCGTCAGGTAAAACTATATGACTGCAGTCTCTATAAAGGAGTCAATAGGTGTGAAATACACATCGTCAGTATTTCAACATACCCACTGGTAGAGTTCAATTCTTTTTTTTATCAGTATAACCATTTTTTTTTAAAACTATGATTATATTGTTAGCTGCTTTGTCTGCAGGCATAAAGACATAAGTATTTTGTAAATCAGTAAATTTCTTTTTTTAAAGTCTACATTGACTGTTTACAGGGTTATTTAAATATCGCGTAAAATTATTAATGCAAATATGAGAAATTTTAAGAATTTCCTTTCTCCAGTCATTAAGGGTATTTTAAAATTTTCCTTCTTGCACTATCTTTCTACAATTATCTATCCCGTAAATATTTTCGGAAAACAGTTTAAGTCACCTGTAATCATATAACCGACAGGCTCTATATATTTAGATTTATTACATGATCAGGAGGATGGAAAGTAACTAGATCATGGATCAAACACTGTATGGGATTGATTTAACGAGTACGCAAGACTGCTCTAGCACCTACATTTCAAAAATGTTTGAAAGCAGAGAATCGCACACCCATGGGTCTCGAGCAACAGCTAAACTAGAACCTGGTTAATTTCCAGAACATATTTATGTATTCGTGCATCAATTTTATCCCCCATATACAACAATCTATGTCTCCATTGGAATATTCAAGTCCGAAACTGTGGAAATCCATGGTATAATTTTAGGAACATATTAACAAAAGTGGCCTAGAAGTAGGAGCTAACAAATCCGTATAAGAGGAAAACTTTGTATGGGATAGATATATAGGGTATAAACGTTTCGAATTTCTATACACAAACAATCTACAAATTACTTTGAAACTTTTGAATTTAGTGTCACCGATATCATAAACTAAGAAGGGCATGTGAAAAAACAAGCAACCAAACAAATAGCATTTAGATCTTTTTTCTTACTTCGGAATATTTTCAGCATTACATATCCAGTGGGATCTTTCATCCTATTTAAAGGGTGATCACATATACAAACTAAAATTAGTCAATAGTTTCGATAATTTCATTGTAAACCTTTTGTTGAGTCCCTCTACAAAACTAATGCACACATTTCACAAGCGTTGCACTCTTACAAACCGGACAATGGGGACTCTATAATGAACCATGTCTTAATTTTTTCAGAGGAGGTAAGGTCCTGAACCTCGCCCCGTCTCATTGCTTGTAGTGACCCTTACAAATCAGGGACCTTTCACAATGAGCAGAAAAGGATTTTTTCTTGTTGATGTCAATTACATATATATTTTGTTAGAATTTCATTCGATATTGCATTTCGTGTTGATTTTAATGATACCCAAACTTAGATCTTTTTTCTTACTTCGGAATATTTTCAGCATTACATATCCAGTGGGATCTTTCATCCTATTTAAAGGGTGATCACATATACAAACTAAAAATTAGTCAATAGTTTCGATAATTTCATTGTAAACCTTTTGTTGAGTCCCTCTACAAAACTAATGCACACTTTTCACAAGCGTTGCACTCTTACAAACCGGAAAATGGGGACTCTATAATGAACCATGTCTTAATTTTTTCAGAGGAGGTAATGTCCTGAACCTCGCCCCGTCTCAAATCAGGGACCTTTCACAATGAGCAGAAAAGGATTTTTTCTTGTTGATGTCAATTACATATATATTTTGTTAGAATTTTATTCGATATTGCATTTCGTGTTGATTTTAATGATACTCAAACTTCAGTAATCTGTTGATTCTTGTTCTATACGTGATGATTACGTATGAGTGGTGACCTGTATACCTATTACCCAAAGCATTCGAGTGAACTTTGCCTCTTAAGTTGACTGTATTAAGTCGTGGCGACTTTAATCATACAGTTTAGTCTTTTTGTATTTTTCACTTTCTTTTAAATGTATAGATGGAATACTTACCTGCAATGACCACAGAATGATTTTGTATTACGAAAAACAAACCAAAAAAAAAAAAAACAAAAAAAAAAAACAAAAAAAAAAAAAAAAGAAACAAAAAAAAAAAAAAAAAAGAAGAAAACAGAAGAAATGTTATAAAAATTAATATTTGGCCTTTCGATACTTTAGTGTATCTAAGACTTATTTTATGTAAAATTTAAGGCAATGTCGTTTTTCGATCTTATCTAATCTTTTTCACACAAAAATAATTTTAGAAAATCACAAGGATAATCCATCCATTTAAAGTGTTTGGCTCTTCCTCCTTGACCGGAAACCGAACCCAGAATCTTCCGTTATAATGCTGGACGCTCTCACCAGTGAGCAATCCGGACCGATAGTAGTATCCGTCACACTTTCTCCTTAAGCTCGACCGAGATTTCCAAACCTGGAAACTCAAAAGAAAAATTACTCTGGTTTTCCTTCACATGACTGTCATTTTATGGCATAAAATCTGGAACAATCAGGGTGAAAAATTGTGTCCGGACCCAGGAGTCGATCCCAGAACCTTCCATTGTCAAGTGGGACCCTCTCACTACTGAGCTAATACCGACTCCTTTCACATATAAAGAAAGATAATTAAAGGTGAACACAAAGGAATACTATGGGGGTTAATGTAATCTCAAAGTTTAAAAGAAATGAGAATACCGTTTGTCCTTCTACATCAAGTCCATTTGGATAGGAAACGTGAGCGTCTCATGCTGGATG
Source organism: Pteria penguin (assembly GCA_035048485.1). Classification (NCBI taxonomy): domain Eukaryota; kingdom Metazoa; phylum Mollusca; class Bivalvia; order Pterioida; family Pteriidae; genus Pteria; species Pteria penguin. The sequence continues at coordinate 53,118,242 of CM068581.1, forward strand.
CAATACTCATCGCAAAAGTCCTGTAGAATCTCATCATATCAAGTAAATATATATGGTCAAAAAATTAAGAGACGCTTGTTTTAAATGATAAATCATTTTGGAAAGAAGAACCCCCAAATTCCACGGGATAAATATATCAGAATCAGTTATAAACTAGGGAAGGAAAAAAATAAAAAAGATAATAATACCAATATTTTTATATGTGTATGTTGATGTAAAGTTCTGTTGTGTTTCAAAAACTGCAAAATGGTCACCATGCATTATACACTCGATCTGAAGTAAGAATGTAATGATGCATAATAATAATAATAATAATAATAATAATAATAATAATAATAATAATAATAATAATAATAATAATAACAATAATAATGATGATGATAATGATGATGATGATGATGATGATGATGATGATAATAATAATAATAATAAAAATAATAATATTAATAATAATTCATGACAATCATCATAATAATTATAACGTTTAAATTCATGAGCCCCTGGATACCAGAGACAGGACTTACTACCCTAGAGAAGTAAGCGTCTCCTGTCTTGTTAGTCATACCAACAATATCCCCAAACATACTGTGGACCTACATACAAAGGAAAATTACCTAAAGAAAGATGACAAGATGCATAAAATTCTTGTGTATCAATTCTTTTAAACTATGCTTTCCATAGAAGAAGTACCCCTGTATTTCATGATCACTTCCATAAAATGTATCGACATTCATATCATACCCTTGCTTCTCCTCAAGTGCTTGCTAAGGTTCTTTCGATGTAGTAACATGAATTCAAGGGCGAAAAAGACATGGTGATTGGCAATCGATGGCAAATGTTTCATCTAAAGATATATATAGAATGCATATGTAGAAAAGATGCCACAGAGAATTAACGTATTGTATTCAATTATACCACAGTAGTAGATAAAGATCTCAAATCTCTCGTATCTTGTTGTTATGAAATGGAGTATGCCAAGAAATGAATATTCCTTACGGGTTTCATATTTCAATTTCGCAGGACAGATCGATATCTTTACTGCCGTTAATGAACTATATTTATCGGAGTGTAAAACTCAATTTGTATACTTAATATTTGACAAAAAGGTCTTCAATGTATTCTGAAAAACTATTTAATCGATTTCGAATTTCTCTATTTTTAGCATTCCCTTGTATTTCTTTTTATTCAGGATTATGTAGTATGCATATAATGTATAGGTATAACTGGTATATAACATGACCCTATTAAGCAATATTGATATTAGAATATGAGAAAATAAACAATTGCTAAAGAAACGAACATGAATTTCCGAAACTGAGCTATTAGAATTACTGTACTCATATAAACCACATATCATGTACAAATGTTGCCCCGGTAAAAGAATGAACTAGATAAGAGAAAAGTGATGTAATGGGACATGGAACCGAATTACGCAGTCTTAATATAACATACATGATAACGTGAAAAGCGGTCATGAGGACTGCTTTAGCACACGTGCCGTGACTATTCGTCCTGACACGAGTGCTCATTTCACGTTAAAGCGGGAGGACATTTGCGTTAACATCATTAAGTCTCGTGTGCGCTTGGTCCAGCTGTTGCACAGTCACATGCTTAATTATTTCCATGCCATGGTAGGAATGAAGCAAATGAAATGGATCTTCTTAAATAACCACCGTATATTCGTGAATTACATGTACTGTTAAAATGACACCAATTAAGGGTTTCATATAACAAAACATAAAACAGTTACTTAAGAAATGATATGTAATACGGTACAACATATCTATGAAAATCATTTTTTCAGTTCATTTTATCTAGGAATTTGGCTAAATATTTTCAAAATTTTATATTATGTTTTACATGTATTTATTTTCTAATAATTAATATATGCATTTATTTATTATCTTTGTGTGTTTTTATTTGTCATTTATCCATTATTGATCTTAAAATAATTATTTATTACTATCATTATTGATTTTTCTAAATATATATTTATTTCTTTCTTCTTCTTCTTCTTCTTTTTCTTCTTCTTCTTCTTCCTTTTCTTCTTCTTCTTCTTCTTCTTCTTCTTCTTCTTCTTCTTCTTATTTATTATTATTATTATTATTATTATTATTATTATTATTATTATTATTATTATTATTATTATTATTATCATTATTATTATTATAACAACAACCAGAAACAAACAAATTCAAAGTGTAATGCAGACAATGAGAATTTTGAAACTCGACCTTTTTAAAAAGCTCAGATCCGATATTTCTGCACTGACATAGCACGTCTAAATTAATCCTTGAATTCTTCTTTGAGATTTTATGATTCTTAGATTGGAGTAAATCATTAAAATATTTAAGAAGCTAAACAGTTCTGAATCTATTCATACATGTATAACAATTATTGTAGGTTATTATATAAAATTATATCTTCGTCCACATTCTCGATGATGACTTCATTTATATACTTAATATTTTGGTACCTTTCGGTTCACCCAAAAGAGTGTATGCACATACCATGCATATCTGGTCCATATTGTAAATTCTTTCATGAGTTTTAAAAGGATCTTTTAATATTGTTAATAAATAGCAATGAGGTTGATTTATTATTTTGTAAAGATAATAGAAAACAACATTAAACTATTGGTCATTGATGTACAGATATGATGAATGTTTGATAATTTAGACTTAAAGATCTACACCGTGTTAAACTGCTCACAGTGCGTGCTTCCTAAACGGAAAAGAAATGTGAGGATCAGTTTCATCGCACAAAAGTTTGTTCTTCATTTATCAGCTTTTAGAATCAGCATAGTAATAGATAAGTATAAATTCAAGAGCATCATTTCCGGTATTCAGAGTTCAATTGAGACATTGCAAATTCGTTGGAGATGGTTTCAATGATAACAATTACGAATCCCAAATCGGAGTCTGGAAGAAGTGAGCATCTCCTGTTTACATGCTAAACCTGTCGCGAATGTTCCATGGAATAGGTAAAAATTACTCAAAGAAAATTTTTTATATGTGATTTATTTCATACCTATAAAACAATATACAGTATATTAATGTGTTTTGGTGCTTTCATAATGATAGGACAGCAAGTACTATCAATTATTTTATTCCCTTTGCAGAGTGAAGCTCATAAAATGTGTGAGGGTATAATTCAAATGTCATTATACTCTTCTCCGATGTTGTGTGGCTTCGAAACGTTTATGTTGTCTATATGCTTATAACTATTAATAGCAGGCGTAGCTACCATAACATGTCAATTATCCTTTCCAGCCATGGTTTCATAAATAACATTTCTAGTTCTTCTTAATGACAATAGTTGTCCGATTCTTCGTAATATCACTTGAACAAAAATATGACTCATTTAGATTTATAATTTATTGAACATGCCTTTTCCGGTAACTATTCCAGTTCACAAACATAGGGCGCCAACGAGTCACAGAAATGATCATACCACTGGTGATGCTGTTTATATGGCGATTTCAGTCCACAATTCTGATTATTTCTACCGTTTGGTTCACCCTTGTACCAATTTGTGTAACTTGGCGCCTTTCCTGTGTGATCCCAATACCAATTTCCATCATTTCCGAAATCTGTTAAGTCTATCCAGTGGAAATAATATTCTAAAAAGGTGTTATGTAATTAGAGAAATATCGACATAAAAGGATATAAATGCTTATAGTACAAAATTTACTCAAATGTAATGTGACGTTAATTAATTTGCAGTATAGTATTCATATTATATTATATGGTATTCATATGATATTATGATTTAAAGCTGTATACCATATGTTCGCTACTACAGTGCATATTACAGGTTAATTCATTCATTCTAAAAGCCTAAAATATATGAAAAAAGTAACCTTGCAAATCTTGTGATCAAATTTGTCGTATGAAGTGAGATATGGCTGTCTAAAACGCGATGTTTGTAAACAAAATTTTTACAACCAACTTACCAGGTGATTTAATTCGGAAGCCGACGCATCATGGACATTGATGGAAGGCGAGGTAAATAAATTTCACGAGTTACTCTAAAACTCTGCATTTAAGTTTGCTAAAGTTAGTATTTACTGAAATCGTTTTCCTTTAGAGTCTCCCTTCATCGTATTTGTTTTTATTGAACTGCGCATGGTTGTATTTATGGAATACCCACTATATTTAAGAAGCATTTTTTTTTTATTTTGATAACCCCGAGGGTTTGAAGCAACAAAAAATGTTATTAACGCAAAGTTAATAACTTTAGCCATACGAGATTAATACAGGTTTTGTTTTACATGCCCTAATGTTTCAAATTCTACCGAATTGGAGGGTAAACAACTTTAACAGGTCACAAATTAGACTAATTATGTAAAGAAGCAGTCCCAGATCTCTGACAAAACCTTAAAGGATGAAAAAAGAAATCTCCATCTCAACTGCCGATCTTACTATATAAGAGATTAAACTTAACCATTATCATATAAGTCATATTAAAGATATAGCCGTATATACATCAGTCAGTAGCCACTCTTAGTTTGAAAATCACATGAAAATCAAATGAAGGAATAATGATGATGATAATGGCATAATGATAGATAAACTAATTTTGAAAGACAATGCACCATTCTTATGTTTAAATGTAAATCCAGACACTACTATATACTATATACTGCCTAATGTCATTGACAACTTACTGACAACAGTTGATGCAACGTTTTTGCATCATTCACTGCAGTTGCCATTATATGTAAGTTGTGAGTATATATAGAAATAAATATTAAACATATATAGTTTTTAACTTAGTGCAACATATGCACATTTCGACAACTTATGTCTCTTCAGTGATGCTCGTGGCCAAATGATTGGAATTCCCAAAATATATAAGTATTTGAAGAGCAGTGTTGAAACCAAAATGACCGAAAAGTGAACCAAAGAATCTATCTAAGGACAGAGCTATGCATGAGGGAGATACTCCTTAGTTTTAGAGTGATTTACTAAATTTGATGACTGAAAATTTGAAGTATATTTTCATGTCAGTACAAAACACTGAAAACTAGACTTATGATGCCCTCGGGAACTATCAGTCTACCAGCAGTGACACCGGCCTAGTGCTTATAATAAATATAAAACATATATACTTTTTAATTTAGTGCACCATATGCGCATTTCGACAACTTATGTTTCTTCAGTGAAGCTCGTGCCAAAATAATCATTCAGAATTCATTCTTACGAGAGTATGTAACTCTGTAACTGTGTAACATTATTTAATTTTTGTTAACTCGCTTCAAAACATTTTCCTGAAGCTTGATACTGTATAGTATTCAACCGTACATTTTGTTCAGATGGCTTCATCTGCTAAACTAATCAAACTCTTACAATTTGATTCTCGATATGACAACAACATTATCATAATATTACTTACTATAATGCGCATAAGTGTAATTCTGGATGAAATATTCTTCCTCTCTTGTTTCGAATGAAACCAGATGACCGCCATTCGACATGCATGCTACCTACAATGTATAGATAGTTCATACTTACTTATTATCCTTTCAAGGATTTTGCTTCATTCAGAGAAAATTCTTATAAATAATTATACTGATATTATTTGCTAAATTCATGCCCCCTTTTTGTCTTATTTATTCATATCATGACAATGGAGCAGGATGTACCAAAGTTCCTAAATATAGGATCAAACATTAATGCTAATTTCATTCATTACTGGTGTCTCACCATAACAGACATTTTATTTATATTATAGGTTGACATCTGAGATCCGACACTGAAAGTATGGGGGTTTTGTTAGAATAAAAATAAATTTGTTCGAATAAAATATGATACCTGACAATTTGTTAAACACTGAAAAGACGTGCTCGGTCAGTAGGACAACTGAAATTTATTTAAAGTTAGACCTAATGGGTGTCACTACAGTATTTCATATTTACTTTCAAACTCGACATTGTACGGAAATATATATCTGAAATTATTAGTCAGGAAATTTTGTAAATCGATTTAGTACGATTTAGTTTTGGAGTCAGTGTCAGACTGATGATATCCAACTCGCCAAAATAAATCTTGGAAAATCTATACTTCACGTTTTTTCGAACTTATTCAAGAACATCATACAGGAACCTTAGCAACACCATCTCACATCATCTTCATCCTCGATCCGTAACAATCATCGTCACGATAATTTCCAAATTGCGACTTTTTATAACGAAAATCATCTTGGTTACAATATACATATATATAAGGATACAGTAGGGATATACTATTTCAATGAGTATGTGTATTTTTGACGATCCGTCTGCCTGTCAGTTTGCCTACATGTCACAAAACCTTTAACGATACATAATTTTTTTAAACCCCTTGACTCGGGGTTTTCGCATTTATCAAATGTACATTCCTTGGTAAGAAGTCCTTACCAATGGTACCAAACCGTTAGCTTTATTTTCATTTGTTCAAGGTAAACTTTGCTGCCTGTGCTGAGTATCACAGGGTCTCTGAATTCTCTTGTTTCGAGTTGTACTTTAAGAATCAGAATTTGAATTTTAGCCCCCCCCCCCCCCCTCACCAAAAACGAAGGTGAACTGACGTTACCTAACCCACGTATCATACCGTATTGCATCTCCAACATATGAACTATTATTATAAAAAAAACCTGTGCAATATATGATTTATATATGATTTAAAGGCATAAACTTACTGCACGCTCGTATTAACGATATGCAGATAATGTGTAATGCATGTGATCGAGCATGTCCTTTTATGGATTGAAATTTTCCCCATAGGTTTTTGGTTCTCGACTCTTAATCGTCAGCCTAGAGTTAAATTAAAATGCCTAATATAAAGATGATCAAACACAAAGGAAGATGTGAAAAATACAAGAACAACTTGAATTTTCACTGTGGTACCAACACTACTGTTACACGATTGACACTTACTTATAATATGAATACCATACATGTTTATCATGAAATGTTTTAGTTTTAAACATTAGTTATTGTATTGGACATTTATTGACACTTCTCCTCAATTACATTGAAATATACTTGAAAACATCAGAATGCATACCCTCGCTTCACCCCAAGTCAGAATTGGATTGATTCCATAGTAATAACAGGAATTCTCCCGAGTAAACTTCCAAGGATATGTACATACTCTACCACTGCATGGAACTATGTAAAATAATTAACATTAAATATTTTACTTTGAAGTATTACTAGATATGTAAATATGTAAAAATATTTTCCAGGACGTAAAACAAATGAATAAGATTAACTATAATTTTCTATACATACATATTCTTATTTAAATGTGTAAAACATTTCGACAAATTATTGAATTGTATATATATATTTCAGGTAGTATAAATTATAATTCTGATTTTTAAAAGAAAAATAACGAATAAACTTCTAAACATATCTGCATTTTCGGGTATTTTGATGGGAATATTTTGTTAAATTTCTGAAAATATAGAACTTACTAAACAGCAGTGTGAATATCAATAGTACAGGTGCCTTCATGGTGTGTAAGTCAATTTTCACAGATAAGACACATGTAAGTAAATGAATAAATGTACTAAATAACCCGAGGAATGGAATCATTGATAGAAGAACTACGACATATAACGGCGGTATATCTCCCACACACTGATCCTTGGGGACAATAATCCATAGTGTAATTAACTGTGCTTTGTAATATTTTCTTAGAATTATTCACAAAATCTTTCGGATGTGGGGCTAATCTGGAATTTTATCCTACATATCTGATACGTTGTCATTAAGTATTTAAATCACTTCGCTGAAACCCAATCTAAACTTTCCTGACGTGGTTTTGAGTCTCTCTGTAGTGTTAGTGGTTAGACTGTTCAACCATATTGCATCAACTAAAGTATCCAATCACGTATTAATGAATAAAATTCTATTAAAACCAATCTACATTTTATACAATATAAAGAAGACAAATCGATAGATTTATTCATTCTATGACATACTTTGTATTGTCTGTTGTATACACTTTACTTATTTGTTTACATAGACAGAAGTATTTAATTATCATTGTTGATGTATTCTCTTGGATTTATAAGTTGAATTTTTGTACGTAACTTTTTCATACACATGATTCGGTTTTTCACACACAAAGAAATTCGACGTCCTTATTTCATCCGATTAATTCTTTGTTTTTGATTTCTTTGTTTTGCTGGTGGACTGATAGTCTCTGAAAGTAAGTACAAAGTCAGTTACCAGTGATTCTGTTCTGATCCGAAATATATACCTTCAATTCACCGTTATAAAAGTTTGTAAATTATTGTAAGCTTCATTTTTATGATTTGGATTTCTACAATATCGGTCTTGAACATCACTGAAAAAGACACATGTTGTCGAAAGGCACATGTGGTTTACTAGATTGAAAGCGATTATATGTTATGATATTTAGAAATATTAACTTGCGTTTTGAAGTCCATCAATCAATCTAGTAAAATTATTTTTAAAACAGCACAATTCAAACAAATTTAAATCAAACCGTATTCAAATGGTCACAATGCATTGCATTATCAGATTACCATTTTAGTACAACGGTTAATAATGGTATTCATGAACACTTTGCCAAATACTGAGTTGGGTATGTTTTGTCAGAATTTTGATACTCTGCATTTTTATTATCATGCATTTGATTGACACAATTGTCATATGACCAGATGAAAGAACAGCCTCTTATGATTTAGTTTCAAAAATATCTTATTAAGGAATGGGTGTTTCTCGTTAGTGTTCATGGAAAATGAAACCGTTAGATCAAGTGTAATTTCCATGTACAACGAAAAAACATATTGGAGCATACCGGCATCATTGTTTCACTTGTTCCCAAAGCATTTAAAGCCAAACATTATGTTAAGATTAATTTGATATGAAGATTTCTAAAATTCTTAAGAAACAGATATACTCTATTGAAATTTCTAGATGATCACCAACCTATTTCTCCATACTTATGTTCACTTATTGTATACTGCAAATTGCTTTATACTTCCTTTATGTTGAGGATGACTTATCAGGATTCCTTACGCAAAACATTACGTATTCCATTTGGATTTTAATGGTACAATGGACTATGATTTCCCCTATGCCCGGTTTTAATGCTAACTGCCAGTGTTTAGCCCCTAGCCGAATTCTATTACCTTACATATTTAAAACACCGATCAATATCAGATAATGCCAAGCTATTTAACACAAAATATAATTGTTTTAATGTCACTGAGGCTCGGACAAGTAGGACATCTTGTTATGATATCACAAGCGAAACAATCCATAGTCCTCTTAACGTCATTTTCTTTACTAAAATACATATTTGTGTTTTACGTAGTAAAGCACATGATGATCATCTAATCCACCTTCCTATGTAAGCACAATGACTTGAGAGTAATCAAGTAATATTTGAGACTGTTTTAATCTTGAATTTCTTTATTCATTGGTAACAGATTAAGGCTGAATTCTGCGAAAGGCGTAGGAGAAAGGGAAACAGGGGGCATATGCCACCCCCACTTTTCTTTATCCAGCTACGCCTCTGTTTGCACATATTTTCAACATATCGACCGTATATCATTCTAGTTACACGGCTCGTTTATCATTTCCTGTACAGGTATTGAGGTGCTAATAGAGTATTAACATATAATTGAGAATATAGAGCTAACTCTAAGTGACTTAATGGAAACTTTTAAAGAATAACCGTGAGTTTAATTAGTTTATCTGTTTATTCCTTGAACTCACATTAACATCGTTTTACTCCCATGTTTGCGTCACCTACTTGGAGACATCTGTAAGCGTTATACAATGACACCGGACCTCGGTTAATACTACTTCATTCGAAGGAAAGAAATGGGAGGCTGATGATGATCTATCAAAATCTAAAATTTGAAATCCACTAGACAAAACTGCCTCCAAGATTAGAAAGATTTAAGATATGCATAGTATACACATTATTGTGGGGTTTATCTGATCCTAATCAGCAAAGCTCATACTCGACATAATACCAATCTTCTATCAAATATACAAACTAACAAATAAAGAGAAGCACTTTAATCCATTTCACAAAGGTAGGCAACTGGTGCATCACAAGGATAATCCAACCACTTAAAGTGTCGAGAATATGGAGATTTCAGCAAGCAGTTCTCATAATTCCGACCCAAAGGTTCATGGGTGTTCCAGTTCGTATAAGTGGGCAATTTTCCTGTGTGATCCCAGTACCATTTTCCTTCAGAGCCATAATCTGTCAAGTCTATCCAGTAATACACATACTCTATAAAAGAATCCAGATTACTAAAGTTATTCCTTCAAATTTGATAAAATATGGTTTTAAAGTAGTAAAACACAATGTCGTTTACCATAAAAGTCACAAAATTGACTACGTTGGATTTTCATGGATTTCGAAAAATCAGAGGAGAGACCAGATTCCCGAGTGGCCAATGTGTCTACTTTTTGCTAACTATATCCGCAGTGTATGCCTGTAACACACAAACTACACAGAAATATTGTAAACTGTACATAAAAGAAGACGCTGGTTTAACATTTTGTACCTTTCCTAGAGGTGTCACAATCACAAAACGTCTGAAAAAGAGTATGTCAAATTGTCATTCGGAACATTTTTACAAACTTCATACTGGATAAGAAAAAGTGTTACAATGATATAAGACATTAGTGTTATGTGACTGTGGAAAGAAATATTTTCTTAACAAAACACAATGTAGCAACACCTTTATTCAAGGCATTTCAAAAATTCCATTTTTAATTAAGAAATAATAGAATAATAGATTATATGCATTACTGTAGTGTGTGAACGTATAATTCTGAATGAATTCCTCTTCTTCTCTGGTTTCAAACAGAGCAAGATGTCCGCCATGCGAGAAGCACTCTATCTGTTGAATAATAAAGACTTTAAAGACATTGAACATTTCATTAATTGTCATTGCCATTCATTGTCATTGTCATTGCTTGAATGGAACGGTATCTGCAATTTTGCAATTTTGATCTGGATAATTAACATACTGATACATCCAGTACATTTACATCAATATCTGAACGATATTCGAATGCCATATTTGGTACCACATTTTTGAAAGTTATAGATTTTACAATTTCAGAAGAAAAATAAATAAAGCATATAATTATTAAGCATCATGATGGTTTAAACAATATTTATTGATTCATTTCTTAATTTACACCAGATTAAACACATTAAGCGAGTTTCGTGTCGCGATAACAAAGTTGTAGCACGTAAGTATATACATATTGAGTTATTATTAACACACAATTGATTCTTTACACTATATAATAACACCCAGACTCTGGAACGAAAGTAGCAATACCCTATAACTTAGACATGATTCAGCATGGAGGCAGCAAAAATGTGTAGCATTATTAGATCTGAATCGAATTTCTTTGTTGTACTGTGTAAACACTACCTTTGCTTCGTTCCAAGTAAGATGTGGAAGAGTTCCCATGAAGTAACAAGAGTTCCCTCGCGAAGTCTTCCATGGTAAATTACATACTCTACAGTGACATGAGACTAGATAAAGTAAAGCAGATTAATCATTATAGACAGGTAAAAGATCTAATAGTGTCTATAAGAGAGAGAGAGAGAAGGGGGGTGGGGAGAGATAGCTTCTTGCACCGATCAGAACGACCGAGACATGTATGTAAATAAAATGAAATATTTATCTCATAGTAACTTCATATAACAAAACCTAGTTATTTTACTTTACATCTTAGACTTGTTATAGAAATAAATTTGATAATTTCGACCTTATCCAGTTAGTCGCAGAGATAAACTTGTATCTCAGATGTACTTCATATGTTATAAAACTTGAGATGAGATTCAAGGCATATTGAAGCATGCAATATATCATTTACAAATTAGCCAATGACCACTGTATATAACTAGCTGTTTCACATTTTCAACAATGCAATGAATTATATATTTTTAATATCTGTTTCAAAATTATAAGCACTGTCTTACCAAAGTGACAGATGAGTTGTTAAAAGAATTTGATACTTTAACATTACGGCACTTATGTTTGTGGATTGATTTTTTCTATATATTTTTATGAGTTCCAAAACAAAAAGATTAGATGTCTATATTATTGTCTAAACTTCTCTCTCTCTCTCTCTCTCTCTCTCTCTCTCTCTCTCTCTCTCTCTCTCTCTCTCTCTCTCTTCTTAGGGGCTTAGTTAGTTAGTTCAAGAAGAAAGCATAATGTAAAACTGCCTAATACTTTCATGGACTTTGAATACATAGTTATGTTTTTTTTTCATTGTGTTTTATTGAATGCAAAGAAATTTAGATCTTACCAAACAGAAGTGTAAATATGAAAGGAAGTACATCCATGTTGGCCAACTGCCTAGCGCTGATAAGACAAATGACGAATATGTACATTTCGGATAAGTGTATCTCATACTTACCTATACAGCAAACGGCTAGCATATTAACACTGCGAAATTTAACGCGCTTGTGACTCGTCAATAATAAGACAACACAAATACATACATAAAAAACATATCAAGAACAATGTTACATCATACGCACGTCGTTTAAATTTATTGTGGCTATAATAATAACTACATTTATAGATAGCAATATACATTTTGTAAAGTGAATGTGAATTTTCACATGTATCGATGAGGTATATACTCCTTATTTTGTTTTAACAAATTTTATCCGAATACATTTGAAGAATATATCTTGATCTAGTGTAAGCACTAAACATTTAAATCAAATAATTATATTTCCTGTTGGAATCTAATAACATACAATCTAAACTGTTTCAGCACATTCCAAGAAAGTGGAAAGCTTATAACACTCTCCTTTCCTACAAGGAAAATTTCAACAAGGTATAAATATATACTCCAATTAGGAATGTAGAAATATCGGTAGGGCAAATGTTCCTACGGAAAGGCGTCTTTCTATTGCAATGCGCTCTTTCAAGTATATAAATACACCCTGTGACAACATTTTATAGATTATCCTAAACTTAAGGAGTATCTACCTAACAAACAACTATCTTCTTGATGTATTTCTTTGGCTCATACTTTTAAGTCTATTTGGTAGTAGGTTGCTCTTCGATTATTTACACTGACGATGGTGAAGATGACGAGGAGGAGGGGAATGACAAATGATAGGAGGTGAGGTTATGTGCCAACAAGAAGAGTCATTTCTCTGGCTACTCACATTCGCCGCCCATGTCAACAACAAAGGTATTTCAATGCTGGGGAGATAATAACGACCATATAACAAGCTGGTCCGATATTCTTTATTTTCAATTTTTCTCACAGAGATATGAACGTGAAATATCACAAGACTGATCGGACCATTTAAAATGTGTATATGAGCCACCTTTAAGTAAACAGTTTTCCACTTTTCTTCCATTGGGTTCGTGTCTGGAAATATCCCAATTAGTGTGCGTTATAGGCTTTCCAGTGTGATCCCAATACCATTGCCCTTCAGTTTCGAAATCTGTACCATCTATCCAATAAAACCATCCGCCTAATGAGGTAAAATTCAGAACACAATAAAACAGTTATTATTATTTTGGTATACTGAATAATGCATACATATCCTTCAAGTCAAATCTATTGTATTATATTTAAAGAAGTAAAACAGATGAAGATGAAGTTCGTAAATGGCAGATATAATTTTCTTTGAAAGATCGTAATTCAGTTGTAAAAGCGGAACAAACATTCTTAATTTTTTCATGAATAAATTTGTCTTATATTATTGGTTCAATTTTTGTTCAAATGCCACCTCAAAGAAATTTGCATTAACTTATTCTGGCTATAGATTTTTATTTTCTGGTTGACTTATCATTTCAATGTAAATATGTATACTCGATCCAAATCTTTAAAACTGTGTTTCTTTTATCTGATCGTAACTTGTCATTCTTATACACACACTTATATAACGTTATGTAAAATATACTCGGACACTTAAAAAAAAACTGTATTATTTTTAGGTAGTCACTTTTGCGTGACAGGCATTTACCGTAATTATTCTGATATGATTCTGATAACTATTTTATCTTTAATAATTTCTTTCCTGACTTGCACTATTCGTAAATATTTATGTCTGGCACTCCTTTGAATTGCACCTTCCGTAATATTTTCATATTGACATCTCTCATAAGTTTTACTTACCATAATGTTTTGCAATATATGTAGTGGTAAAGTTCTCTTCCTCCGGGGTATCATATATAGCAAGATGGCCACCGTGACCCATACACTCAACCTGCAGCGAAAACAAGTGACATGTGTAACTTGGTTTCGGTATGTAACAAATATCACATGCTCGTGCCATGTGGGGTTTATACTGAATCAATGCCAGAATTGTGTCACTTTGTGAAAACTGTTGAAAGCTATGTAAACTATTTGTAAATTAAAAAGACAACAAAATAAACTTGTACATAATTATCCGGACACCTGTATTAAATTCAATATACCATATGCACATCTCGATCACCTATGTCTTTTCACGCCAAGACTCGAGAGTATAAACATTTGGAAAGCAAAATAAGTAACAAATTGATATAAATATATATATATCATTTCAGGAAATACTGAAAAATAGGCATTTAATATCCTTTGCGATTGGCACATTATTTGCATTTAATTTAATATACACATTCAAGACTTTACTCCAACAGTTACGTGTACTCAGTTACAAAAATCTCACACATTATAAAGTTTAAAAGAACATTTCTTACTCTTGCTTCTCCCCATGTAAGAAATGTACTTGTCACCATGAAATAACAAGAATTCAAATGTGAGAATGTCCAGGGAGGCTGGCAATCCACAGTAAGTGCATAACCTTGAATGAAAATTATTAAATGCAAGGAAGAAAGACTTACAATTATCATGTACAAAATGTAAAGACCCATGCTATTATTATTAAACTCTGACAAATACATGTATCTGTATTACGTCAAATTATACATACAAGCATTTAAAATTGCATTTTTGTATACAGTTAATCCTGATTTCATTGGCCACTAAACGGGCAATGGAAAAGTCTCTTAAGATAGGCGGTCTCTTTAGCCAGGTATCGCAACTCAAGTTTATTTTGACCTTATAATTAGTAGTAAGGCAAGCAGGAAGGTGGTTGTGAAAACAACTATATGTACTTCCTCTATACATGTAGCCTTTAAAGCAGATTCTCATACCATTAATAACTCCTTATTATACCAATTCCTTGTGCCATGCCAATGTGAATTGACCGTCTTAAGTCGGCTATGTGATTGCCGTGAAATGAAGATTGCGGGCATAAGATGACGGGCATTGCTATAGGACTTACATATTACGCATTGTTTCGTAACAAGTCATTTCCATTTTCAATTAGAGTTTCTTTTCCCAGAACTCTCCTAAGCTTTAATGTGACCTTGACACAAAATAGTAAAAGAGAGCTACAATTACATAAATAACGAAAAAACAAAAAAAAAAAAAAAAAAAAAAAAAAGATCGTTTAATGAGCAAGTACGACTTCTCGAGCATCTTCAATTCTACAATATTTGAAAGCAGATAATCGCATGCCCATATTTCTCGAACAACAGCTTAACTAGAATTCTGTCCATATAAATGAAATGAACATATACACATGCATCAGTAACGCTTCATATGAGCGTTTCTACAGCTTATGACCCTTCAGTGATGCAATATGAATATTTGAATTACAGTTTACATTCCCGGTTAGTATGGAAACACTGAGAACTGGACTTATGACATCCTAAATATATACAATTTTCCGAGCAGATTTCTCAGTGAATTCCACTTACTATATCAGAGACAAAAGAGAAAACAGAAGACACCTGAAAAAGGACATGCACACAAAACATGATTATAGTTAAATATACACGGAATAACATTACAAAAATATTTGATTGTGCCGCGGTTACGATACCGACGTAGGACGGTCAATCAGGGACAATGAGTTACCATAAAGTAGCCTAAAGTAACATGGGTCAATAATTTATAATGCCACTTTGAAAAATTATCCCACACTATGACTGAGGTAATGGAAATTTGTATAACTAAAGTAATATCTGTTCTTGAATTATCTACAACTGTACCATGTGAAAGAATCGACAGAACAATCTGAAGATTATCTTATCGATATTTGTGATCGAAAACTTTACTTCATTACTTAGAAAAAAAAATAGCACTGCGTAAAAAATCTTCATAAAGTAGCAAACATCACTGAAGGATATAATAAAATCGTTATTGTTTTTCAAAATCTAAAAATATATGTATAACTTACATACATGTGCAGCAAGGATAGCTATACAAAGATTGTTCCACATCGTAACTATTTCCACAGATTGTTGTTAGTTGTGGGAGAGATAAGGTACTACACATACAGGTATAAGTAACGAACTCGGACCATGAGGGACAATATTATACCAATGGCTGCATGTAGGAAAATATTAAGTTTTAAAAGCAGCAATCTTTTGCATCGTGTTTCCTATTTCATAAAAACACATTCTCCTTTATTTTAGAGATACTTGCTTGTTGAGCCATGGACGTTGGATAACGGAGAAACGCTTAAAACATTCCTTGAAGGGAACACCAAGGAACTTGATGATATGAAAATAATAAATTTTAAACAAGGATCAGAAATAATACAAAAGTTGGTGAAAAAATTATATTTGCAGTTATTCATTATCGAAATGAAAGTAAATTTTTATATCATTTTGCATATTTTGCAACTGAGAATAAAAATACAACATAACAAATAGCAAACATAATGGTGATTAAGGTATTACTGTATGAGCAGGTAATATACAACATACCCGAGGCTGAATTCGTTTGGTACGCATGTACTAATTGCACACAAGATTACTTAAACATTCAGCTTATCATGAAAAATAATGAAGGAAATCCTTGAACGAACCAGTTCATTCTGTTATGCTTTTATGTAGGTACAACTTCTGAAGTTAAAACTGTCGGGAACATCGCAAATAAGCATATAAAGCCCATAGAATATAGTTAATATGGCTTATGAATACCAAACCAAAACTCTTGATTTTTACATGTTTCTTTAAGAACTGCTATGACGGGTAATGCATGCAAACAGGACACGCTTACTCTCTCCGGGCACATGGTCTTATCTCGGAATTTTTCATTATTTCGGGGTTCACAACAGTTCCTTTTTGAAACTTACACAATTTTGTATCTGTCCTTGGACTTTGAGAATGATTAACGGTTTGGTACTTCTTCGATATTGATTACAATGTATTCATATGCATCTTACACTTCTTTAGAACCCATTAAAGATCAGTCTAATGCATTCGGTATATTAATCTATATAACCCGTTTGACGGATTGATGAAGAAATTGTTTTCAAGAAGAGTATCCACTGAAGCCTATGTCACCCTGTCCTGGATCCATCTTTTAACAGATCTCGCCAAAAGCTATTCATCCCTACCATGATTCATCAAAACACTTGTAGGGGACCTTGAATAATTCATGCCTACCAAGATTCATCAAAATACTTGTATGGGACCTTGAGTACTTCATGCCTACCAAGAGTCATCAAAACACTCGTATGGGTCATAATGGGACCTATATTTTATGACCTCTCTTCTTAAGAAACCTGTTGATCCTTGTTCTCTATATAGAGGATTATTCATAAACTTTTATATGTGTGTCCTTTGATTGTGCTGCTTTTGCTGTGAGTGGGACAGTGGGCGCCCGTAAACCGGTTAACCACACCAATTGAATGACGTTTGTTACTTCAATTGACCATCCTAAGTCGGTATCGTAACCGCAGCACAGTCAAATACTTTTTGTAATGTTTTCTACTTTTGTCATTGTCTGTGTGCATGTCCTTGGTGATTTTTATCAATCAGCTTTGTCTGATATTTTCAGTTTTCTCCTCTAGAATACTTCATTCCTACCGTACCAATCTTCATTAAAACACTTGTAAGGGAACTTCATCCCTATCAAGATTCATTGACATTCTTGTATGGGCTTTGAGTATCTCGTAAAATAAATCAATATCATTGCATATGTTCTTACTGTTGTTATTATTCTATGTACAACTTTGTCATTCATATCTTATGGTGAAACAAAGCAAAGGTCAAAACAAAAAAAAGGTCAGAATTATATCACAATGTAAATAACATGAATATCAACAATAAGAATATTAGATGCCATTCAGTAACACATACATCTTCAATAAAACCCCACGAACAAATGTATGAAAATTACGACGAAACATGTACCTCAAGAAATGTAAGCCACCGATGTATCGCACAATATTGACAGATTTCTACAAAAAAAACCATACATATTTAAGAACTCCGACTTTTTCTAGATAATGGTTAATTTCAATTAGTGTGGAGGTAGAAATCAAAATGCTTTTGATAATCTTTTGAAATTGATATCTTTTAAGTTACCAGCTTAAAACTGAATAAAATTTAACTGTCAATGAATAATCATCAGATTCCAGATAAAAAGAGTGTTTTAAATGTACTGTGTTTCAGACATAAAACACGTATCAGTTATACTTTGGAAAGTAAGTCTCAATATTTTCTATATACCGAAAACAAGCTAAAGAAGAAAAACTCTCACACAAACAAAAATTTTGGTCTGTTCTCGGTCTATATTGCTAATGTATTAAAAACATTGAAACGTTGCAAATTGTCTATGATGTCACGAGTCTATCATAAATAAAAATTCAGTTATGTCAGTTCGTTAATTGTTGCTAAATAACAAACTTTGGTGTAAGTCTATCAAATTTATACATAAATTGGTGTGGGTAAAATCAATATCTTTTGTAACATTTCCTTTCAATACAGTTACGTGATACTGTACATTTGTTCATTAAAATTCATGAAATTTGTATTTGTTATCTTTTTTCTGCTTTCCTCATAAATGTATTGGTGAATTGATAATCCTCAAACATTAATAATCCATTCATTATAGTTATCACGTTCTCATTCTCATCGGCATAATCTTGTGATATACATGCACATATATAACATCAGCAGTTTATTAAAGATTCAGTATTTTATGATTGCATTTAAACTATCTAATTATAATATTAAAATGTATTTAAAGGAATGAAAATTCTGTTATTTAGAAATAAACAACTTTGAAACTTCTATACGAAATGACCTATTACATAATCCATATATAATAGGATTCAGAGACCCATTCAGAAAGTATGAAATATTAGCAATTATGAATAATTGTTTTCCGGTATCCGACATGTCTGCCTCCTTGGCCACGCCCACCGCGTGGAGTGCTTCGGCAGCCACAGTGGGTAGATAACTAACGATGTATAAAATAGAAACTAAGCAAAACATGAGAGTCGTTACATTCATTCTTCTGCGCTTTATATGCCATTGTTCATGGACAAGTTTTTTCTTAGGTGTAGTATTTTTTCTTGAGTGATATTGAGTTTCTTTATTTGATTGTGGAGAATGTTTAACATGTGCATTGTCACTTGAAGAGTCGATACCATTTACAGAGTTAGTAGTTATATCTAACACTGTCGATAATGTACTTTGTTTGTCGTAAGGGTATAGCTGACAATTAAATCTATCGCCTCCTTCGTTATTACTATGCACTATATGAGATCCTCTACTTACAGCTTTATCGGGAACATTGGCGGATGTCATTGGCTGAACTTTATAAGAAACAGTGTCAAGGCTTAGTGAATGGTCGGTGCACACACTTTCATTATGTTTATCACTATTATATCTCTTGCTGTACCTATAACTTTCTCCTAAATTTTGATGTTTCCATTTCCTTATTGCTACAAATATCAAGCTATACACTACGATGAGAATGACTATAGACACAACTATAATCAGCATAACGATAGAGTAGAACAACTTCCTGGTCACAGACTGTGAGTAGAAATCATCGTCTGCGCAGTCTTGTCCATACACACCGGGAAAAGGAGTAGGAATAACCTCTGGTCCATGAAATACTGCCATCGGCCACGTACATATAAGTGGTATGATAAAAGAACTTATCAATACCCGATTCGTTGTTTTAGCGGACATCCGTTTTAAGGGTTTACATATTTTGAAGTAACGATCAAAAGTAATACCAAGCAGTAAAAATGCAGCGGCTGAGTTCGTAAATATTTCGAAAAACCGGAAGATTTTGCAAAGGATTGGAAACGTTCCACTATACATAGGAAATCTCTTGTCAAATATTTCAAAGACCAAGAGAAAACTTATGATGAAATCACATGCCGACAAACAGGCTGTGAAGATGTTGGTATTGTTTCGTTTAAATCTAAATCCAAACACATACACCACACATCCGTTCCCAAATACACCTAGGACGAAAGCTACAATCAGACATAGCATGCAGGGGTAATTGAGTTTAAATTGTTCCTCGTTTAATTTCCAAATAATGATTTCCTTTGTGTACACATATTCTGGTGTTGTGGTATATTTCAGAAACTGGGAAGTATCATTCACAGTTGTTAGTGTCACCTTCGTCCATGTTCTGTTTAAGAAATGATTGCCGCTTCTATCTTGACCCAGTCCAAGAGATGCCATGTACACACGTTTTAAAAATAAGCATTTGTGTTACCCATATCCACAAATCGAAATTAAAGGCTAATTTCCCTGTGTGTAAAAATTTTCAACGTCAACCTGACGAATATACATCACCTTAAAACACGTTAAGAAATTGTTTACGTATTTAAAAAGAGAAACGTTTAAACGTTATCAAAGTACATCGTTATTTCTTCGAGTATACAAAGCAAAAGTCATCTCACAAGAACAAGTCTGTTATTTTAATCCACAATAAGCGATAAAAATTCGTGAAAGTCTCATAAAAACGATCTTGATTCAAACATCACAATGTACTTGTAAGTTTCTGCGTCTTGCATGATATCTAAACATGTTAATTTCTTCTTCTGAACAATAGTTTTAAATTTCAGATTATGACAGCAGACGATAAAGATTCACACTTCCTTATAAAGATGTTGTTTACGCTTATACCAAAATAACATTGATACCCACTTGTATGTGTATTAAATCCGAGCGCAAACTGTATTGTACCACAAACGGTAACAGCAATTTTACGCTTGACTACACCCAATTTTCTCTGGTAATATACCACTAAGCAGTCAACCGTAAAAGTAATCGATATAATCTGGGGGAGACGACACCTTTCCTTTCACCTGTAAATAAATCTTCACGAATTATACTAACAACAAAAAAGTATTGAATAAAAATAATCTCGCGGAAGCAAATGTTACCACATATTAATGTTAAAAGTATGTTGTACAGCTTTTTATGGTTTAGCTGCAATGTGTGTCGTATTTATTTGTATGAACTATTATAATCAACAGAGGAAAGTGGAACCAGACTAAAATTGGTACCCGGGAACCTCTTTTTGACTGAGTTATTTTGACCAATGATTTAGTCCGCCATACAAATCTGCTGGAGACTTCCATTTATACAGGAGTGGTGCAGAAGGCAAACCGAAAAAGGGGGACGCAAATATTCCGTATTTAAGGAACCATTCGATTAATAAATAAATAGATAAACAAATAAATAAATAAATAAATAAATAAATAAATAAATAAATAAATAAATAAATAAATAAATCGTTCAAAACTCGTACAATTATAACATTTACTATTGAAATATCTAAATCTATTTTAAAACGTTAACATATCATTTCAGAGATAAATTTTATATTTATTTACTATCACATTGGCAGATTTAGAGGGGGGTTACCCCCCCCCCCCCTTTTTTTTCTGCGGTTGCGAAATTTACCGAAATGAACCAAAATGAATATGAAAGCTGAGATATCCCTCTTACTGTATAATCTATCACGAAAGTTTAAATGAAAAGTTTTAATGATTTTTCAAAAGAGCTTGCAAATCATAGGCATAAAACATGCCATGAATTTATCTGTTACAAGGGACTGGAGATGAATGGAATATTCCAGCCACTACCACCAGCAGTCCTATTTTTCCATATTTACTTACTGAGTATAAAGTATAAAAGTCTGGATTAATTTGTACCGTGTATAGGTCTTACCTGACTTATTATACATTCTTCCCAGGTTTGCGCTACCTTGAAGATCATCATCTTGGTGTTTTGGTTTGTCGCTTTTCTATAGTAAACGGTTATCGCGCGTTGGATCAAGGTGTGATATAAAATACGTGTTTTGTATCTTACGCTAATTCTCTCTTCCTCTCCTGCCCTGCAGAAATAATATGAATTCTCAACACAGTACTATTTGCATATCAGTTGTAATATCCGAAAGCTTCAGTTTAATACAGCTGTTGTAAATTTCCTTGATTTATCATTATTATTATTATCATTATTATTACTATTATTATTATAATTATTATTATTATTATTATTATTATTATTATTATTATTTATTTATTTATTTATTTATTTATTTATTTATTTATTTATTATCTATCTATTTATTTATATATTTATTTATTTTATTTAGTTAGTTTATTTATTTTATTTATTAATTTATTTTATTGATTTATTTATGTTATTATTCTTCTCATTATTATCCCCCCCCCCCTTTTATTTTTTTTTGGGGGGGGGGGTGTTTAAAATTCTCGGGCCTACCTTTTTTCAACTCGACCAAAATTTGCGCTGAACATTTCATTACATTATCATTACCATTAATAAAATATTTTTTGTCTGAAACAAGAAAAGTATTCTGCAGATCATAAAATAGTGTTGCAATGGTTCTCTTTACGTATTTAAGCCGGCGTGGCCTAGTGGTATCGCGCTGGACTCTTGATCGGGAGGCCGGGGTTCGATTCCCGCTCTGGCCATGCCGGTGTCCTGTCTTTCGGATGAGACAGTAAAAACCGAGGCCCCGTGTCGTGGTATGCATGGCACGTTAAAGATCCCTCACTGCTTCGGGTGGGTCCCTTGCAAAGGTCAAAATTTGTATGCCCGGTATCAGGCAGATGCCGTCACCATATACGTGAAATATTCGTGGTGTGACGTTAAACAAAAATTAATCAATCAATCTTTACGTATTTCGTTCCATCTACATGTACTTTCCCGAGTACGATATAAAATTATGAACGAGTTATCGACTTGAAAAGAACGTCCCCCACAGACGACAAATCTTGGAAAGGACACCAAACCTGCGAGATTCTCATTATATAGATCTATTTATATTTTTAAGTACATTTACTCAAACTATATGTATAAAGGTTATCATAAAATGTGTTTAAAATATTACTATATATTGTGCGAATATTTGAAAAATTTTAATATGTTGTTTGCGTATTCAAAAATGCCCTAATTTGTGTATGATTTTAATTTGGTACGATACGATATAAATGCAAGTTGTCATTCATTAAGAAAATGTGAAAAGCCACGCACCGGATCTCACCTATGCACAGTCCACCAAGTCATAGCTCAATCGACTATGATCCGGAAAAATTAAGTATGGTGAATATGCATATTCCGTGGATAAACACACTGCAAAATGTATAATATTGCTTGTGTAAAGGGAAAATATGCCCAGGAATAAAAACATTATTTACATAACGACAAGTCAGTCTTGAATTATTCTTAATAATTCTCCCGGGGTTATGTCAATTAAATGTAAAATTATTCAATGATCACAACTTATGGATAGACAAAAATCTTTCAACATTACTGTATGCTTATATTTGTTATGAAACAAGATGTGCTTGTGAAACACTTTGCCCTCGATGGCAACATGAATTTAGCATAAATTTCGCGGTCAAGGTCACGAGGGTACTGACCTTGGTGTAATTTGAAATTGCTTTCATGCCAAATATGAAGTCTCAGTATCTCATGGTTCAAAAGTTATGGCAAAAGTTACGATTATAGTTGACAATATACAGACAGACAAGACAAAACCTATCGATCCGGGGGCAAAAAAAAAAAAAAAAAAAAATCAATGATAATGAAAATTGTCAAAGAGTGGGGGACAGATGAACTGTCAGTCTATCCGAGAAATCCAGCCATGCATGTAGGATTTTCTTGATCAGATAATTCTTATTCATTTTGCGTATATCATCCAAGCATTATGATATGCAAAAGCGCTATATATATTAAATATCTTTTGTAAGAATTTTTTTATTTTTTTAAGATTTGTGAATCCAATTTCATCTTGTCATTCAAATCTGAAATAGAATTTACAGTTATATTGAAAATGATCAAATCAAAAAAAAAAAAAAAAAAAAAAAAAAATTTGCAATTGAGGAATATTTTCTGCACTAGACCCTTTGATATAAACAATCACAGACGAAGTTTTTGTTCGTTCTGAGATATGAAATAACAATGAAATTGTATACTATACTGAATTCTGTTTTATAATTGTTTTATCCGCGTGTTATTAGATATCCATTAAAATAATCATCTACTCCTACAGATTCTCATTGTTTTGCGACAGGGGAAAACTACATATACTGTATAGCCATTTTTCACAAGGAACAATCTTTTATGGGGAAACTTACTATACAAAAGGAGCAAATCCAGAACATATTGAAAAGACTGGCAACATAAGGAGGGCATATTTCACTTTTTGAAGGTAAAATTCAAATATAATAAAATATTTCCGTTTTGTGTAAAATTTGCATAGAAAAGTGCAAGTAGTAATCTTTCATAACCTTCATAACCCCTTAGACACTACAGATATATGAACTACAACATAAAGCAATTAGCAAATGTTACCTTTTTTTTTACTGGTTTGTACTTTCACAAAGCCAATATTTATATTAGTCAATTGGTTCGGTTTGCTAGAGCCTGCACTAACGTTTTGGATTTTCACCAAAAAAATTTCTCAGATTACTTTTAAACTTCTTACTCAGGGCTAGAGATATCATAAACTTCGAAAAACTTTTGGTAAATTTTATAGATCTTATTCAGACATTTTATCTAAATTCGGAAATGTTACTTTTCAACAATATGTATCCAGAGGAATTTCCCATCCCAATTTCTACGGTGATCTAAACTAGTACTAACTAAGGAGGGTCAAAGATTCCGATAATTTCATATCGGCTGGTTCTAAAATTATTAAACGCCTTCGACATCGACAGTATGACCCCGAGATCATCGCTATGACCATAGATCTTGTATTGGGTCCCTCTACAACCCAATGCATACTTTCACTTGAGCGTTGCACGCTGACTAACAGGGCGGTGGGGACTCTATGACGGGCCTTGTCCAAACCTTTTCAGAGGAGACAAGGTCCTGATCCTCGCACCCTCTGACTGTTAGTCGGGACTCATTGATCAAAGACCTGAGCTCGCTTACAGACGGGCAGAGCACGCTTTACTTATGTTGATGTATCCTTACATATTCTTGATAGCAACATATTATTCTATAATTGTTTCATGTGTAATAAATTTTTATGACCTCTCTCTCTCTTTGAGAAACCTGTTAATCCTTGTTCTCTATATGGAGAATTATTTATAAATTTTTAAACGTGTGTCCTTTGATTGTACTGCTTTTGCGGTGAGTGGAGAGGTGGGCGCCCGTCAGCCGGATTAACCACACCGATTGAGTGACGTTTGTTACTTTAACTGACCGTCCTAAGTCGGTATCGTAAGCGCAACACAATCAAATATTTTTGTAATGTTGTTCCATGTATATTATGCTATTGTCATTTGTGTGTGTGTGTGTGTGTGTGTGTGTGTGTGTGTGTGTGTGTGTGTGTGTGTGTGTGTGTGTGTGTGTGTGTGTGTGTGTGCAGGTCCTTAGTGATTTCTGTCATAAAGCTTTGTCAGATGTCTTCTGTTTTCTCTTTTCAATAGAGTAATTTGCCTCATTGTATGAAATGACATAACGCTGAACAAGTTTTATATATTGGATCAGTTGAAAGATATGTCCACCACAAACAGGCGGTAAGAGAATGAAAGTTGATCAAATGAAAAGACTTTGGAAGTGTAAATTACAATTTTGTCAACTTCTCTACAATTATCTCTTTTCCTTATATTTCCCTTTTTCTATATTTTCTTTTATCCATACTCCCTTAAATCCTAGTCACACTAATGACAGAAAGAGCCGGAATGTCGTGGGACATTCCTGGATATTCGAAGTGCATTCTAAATATTCCGTCCGCATTCTGAATGCATTCTGGTCCATTTCTGTGGTCAGTCCGAATATTTTGCTCATGCTTAAAACTTTCGAGAGCAGTCGTAGTGGAGAAATAGCGAACAACATTTGATGTGTATTTCAACTGCATCCTGACTGTATATATTCTAAATAGTCGTATGACATTCTGACATAATTTGAAACATTTTGATTGCATCTGAAGGAGAATCCAAACGATAGTCCTTCGTGTAAACTAAAGTCGTATGTTATAGCCGCTGCTGACTTTTTGTTGTTAATTAACAACTGCTGACACCGGTCACCAACGGGGCAAAGGTGATGTCCAAGAATATGAACAGGCACCAGACCGTGTTGGTGAAATTGCCTCAGCACCTGTCGCTGAGTCCATAATAGCTCCACCTGCTTCCCAGATGGACATAAAGGCCGAGGTCCATTAACCAGCAGTGCAGTCCTCCTCTGACAATGATAATGAGATTCCTCCCACTGAGGCTACATGTACCAAGAAGCGCAAGAGGGAGCTGGTGACGGCTAAATTCATGAATCGTTCAAGGCTGGTTCGAAGTACAGTCTAAGCATTCGGACGGTATTCTTACAAAGCGAACTGTAGTCGTTCTGCAGTTGAAATCCATTTTAAATATTTTTACAGGATTCTAACAGCATTTTCAGTAATCTTACTACGATCCAACTACATTCGAGCTGATTACACCCGGAATGTTCAAGAATAGTTCGAAATACATGTACAATATTCTAAGTATTCGGACGGCATTCGTACGAAGCTTTAAGAACAGACACCAGTTTGAGTTCCCTCTGGAATATGACCCGGATTTTGTTTTCCGGCTAGTTCTGCCGAATTCCTGCTGACTCCGCATGACTGTGACCATGCGCGGATCCAGAAATTTATGTCAGAGGGGGTCCAACCAAAAAAAGGTAATTTTTTCTCTTAGACGAGGGGGGTCCAACCCCAAAAATGCCCAAATATTACCTTTTTTTGGTAAAATTTTCGGATTCCAGGGGGGAGGGGGTTCCAGACCCCCCTCTGTATCCGCGCATGGTGACTGAGGTAATATATCGGGTGTCATTTTAGATTATCTTGGTGCAGGCCAAAGTAAATTAGATAACAACCTATGAAACAATTATGATCGGCCAAAAAAGTCGGGGGCGGGGGCTCCCCCTCCCCCTCCGGCCCCCTCGGTTCCTACTGCCATGTGGTATCATGTTCCGATAAGCCAACAATTTACTGGGTGTAAATTCAGTAATGAGGGAGATATAAAATACTATAAAGCTCCGATAAAGTGATCATCGCTAACATCATGGACTTTACACTCTCAGGTGTATAACGTTTCATCTCTCCACATCAAATATTAATATTATTTGGTTTCAGCTTTCTTTACATCCAAATCTATGCATTTCTCAATTTAAGAGTACAATACGTTTACTTATCGGTCCTACTAATAGGCATTTCCAGTTTTAATAAAATGGTCTTTCCCTTTTGTTTAATTTCTTAACAAAACCTTTTTTAAAAGCTTCGATCGTTTCTCAGTGCTTTTAATACTGTGATTAAACAAGACTGTTTTCTCCTTTCATCAAATATAGGCGCGAAGGCAGAAATGTTTTTGAACGTAAAAAGGAAAGTGAAGCAGAAATTTAATAAGCCCCCCCCCCCCCCCCCCTCCCGGGCCAAAGTTAAAACTGTGAACATCTGCCGTGGTGGATCCAGGATTTCCGAAAAGGAGGGGGCACATTTGAAAGTCTAGTATTAGCCAAACTACTCAGCCATTTTGGGTGCCAACTCTGAAATTTTCATTGTACATATATAGCGAAAAGGGGGCGGCCCCAGAGACCCCCTTCTCTAAATCCCCCACTGTGGATGCATTCTCCCAATCTCTAACCAGGTAGGCCTATATCGTTCCTACTGATGGTCTCAGGAACGATAAGTCAGTATAAAGAATGGCAGTTTCTATCCATAGTAGCCGTTCCTAACGTGTGCTAGGAACGATAACTCTGGAATGAGCATGTTTCAAGTGTTGATGAAATCAATTTGTCCAGTGGTTCGAACATTAAACAAACGTTGTTTAAGCATTTCATCATCGCATAAAGGCATTCTTTATTCAAAATCTAGCCTTATAACAAGAATGGATAAGGAAAACAACATTGTATGGGTAGATTTAGAGGTACAAAACATCAATGGTATAACAATAACAGGGTTTAGTTTAGTTAAAATTTATTGTGCCTTTACAGTACCTGTTTACTGTAGCAGTTTAGTCTTACGACTAGTCAGCATGTATATAGACTGTAGTGTAGTCGACACCGTGAGGTCGATCTGTTATTTGCTTTGTTTCTCAGGTTGAACTGAACTTTTCTGAGAAACAATTTATGGCGGCGAATCACAAGGCTTGTTGCAGGAGCTGTGTCATCATTGAGTTGGGTAATGACAAGTAAATTGGATGTTGACTGTTGCATGCATCAGTCCTACTCCTAGACTATGAACTTGACCTCGCTGTCAAGCATCCCGAACTGCAAGTGAACAAGAGAAATATAGTCTTGCATTGCAGGATTATTGCATGTATACGTATGTTCAGAGTACTCCAAGTGGAGGGCGAATTGCACTGATAGATAGATAGATGTGCTACATGTATCATACATTTATGATTACATCACAGAGGTTTGCATTTATGAAATGTATCCCTTCTTAACCCTAAAGTTATTAATGAAATATGTAGATCTATGACTGTCGGAATCCTTTGTCAATCCTCAAATTGGAAATTACCTTGACCTTGATATGTAAACACATTGCCGTAAGCGTGTTATAATAGACATGCTGATGGCAATGTTTACATGTCAAGGTCAAGTTAATTTACGACTTGAGGGTCTACTCTACATATATATGTGATGTTGAAGTAGATCTATATATCTGTTTATGAACAATTTTAGGGTTTTTTAAAATGAGGGATACATTATCATAACTGCGAACTTCTGTGGTTTATATTGATAGCACTGAAGGTAGTTTGACTGCAGCTGTTAAGCAGCTTCTGAGGTTTTCACTTAAGAAGCTGGCAATATATACTTCTGATAGTATTTGTTGTAGTCTTTGATATGTGGTCCCTCCCCCCAGGAATCCCTCCTCCCTCTTGGGCCTCAGGTTTTTTGGTTTAAAACTTAAATTGTTATCCAAGTGTTATGTTTAGGTTTTCTTCTTATCAAATTTCTGCCAACATTATTACTTAGATGGTGTTAATCAACAACCTTAGCCAGTGCAATTAAAACCATGATCTTTGAATGCAAATATTAATCAAATATCTTAAGAAACCGCCAGGATTGATTCTGTCATTGACCCTTATTAAAGCAGATGTACAACATTATTGATAGGTTTCTTTTCCATAAAATTTTGCCCAGAGTTACCTCTCTTGTGACAGTAAGGTATTTACTGAATCTTTTGTTCATAAATCGACTGAATTCTGTAGAAGATTTCTCCAAACTAAGGATACTTCCTGTATATTTCCTATGTTTAAGTAAGATTTTAAAAGACATAAAAAAAATTTCCAGAGAAGTGTAAATATAAGCAACTTTCTGAAAAAAACCCCCACTAAAATCATTAAAATTAGGTTAAAATTAGTATGGACTGTTGCTGGAACACAAATATGGGAGACAATTAGATGACTACAAAGAAACCTATGAATATATCTTTATGATTGATTTGACAAAATAAATTCAGTTGAAAATGTAACATTGTGAAAATTCATACAGATATATTGCTACTATTTTTTTTTACAGATGTCTGGCTTGGATGTTAATATAGAACATATTCTTGAGATGGCATGTATAGTTACGGATGGTAATCTCAATATTGTTGCTGAGGTAATCTATATATAGATGTACATTTTTTCAGTCTGATTAAAACCATATTTTTATTCCGCTTCTCTATGTATCCCATTGTGGATAAAGATCTGGCGAAACCCTGTAAGGGGTCATGTTCTGGTGAATTCTGATTTCCAACCCATCAGTCGATCGACCTAGGAATGAAATTAACATCCCCAGCGTGCGTGACCCACAAGGTAGTTTTTGAACAGTGTTTGTTACATATTGCATCACTATCACATGTTTAGCCGAGTCATTGATTGGTTATGGGAAATAATGGTTTCGGTGACTGAAACATCGTCAGAGTTCACCAGAAAATGACCCTTTATGGGGTTTCGCCAGATCTTTATCCGCAATGAGACAAATAGAGAAGCGGAGAAAAGATATGGTTTTAATCAGATTGACATTTCTTGTGCCTATATACATCATCATTACATGTTGAAGGAAAAGAAATGTCTGTGTATCTTCTTTATTTGAATGAAATGAAAAATAAGGTAAATACAAAATTTCCAAAGATTTGTTTAATTGAAATTGAAATCGTAAAAACTAGTGTTGCACATCGGAAGTGATTCAAGATTCAATAATCGGAAAAGATAAACTGGTCGATTATAGATTTAAATCAGAAATCCATATTTTTTTAAATATAAAGTTTGACAAAGAGATAATCCATGATTCAATCCTTTATCAATATGTCACATGATAAACAAATTTAAAACAAAACAACAACAACAACTGTTCACATATCAAATCTGATTTTTATTTGACAGATTTAGAGTTGTTGTTGGTTTTATTCACCATCTTGTTATTATTAGACAATTCGTGCGGAATAATATTCAAAACAATTCTCGCACAGTTTAGTTCTTTTTAAACAATCTTTTTAATTTTTTTTCCTTTGAGTGACAATTGTTTATAAAGAATTGGAATCGATAATCGGAATCGAAACACTTTAGGAATCACCAATCAATTATCGGCGACAACTGGATCATCACTAGTAAAAACTATTCGAGAACACTCTAAATTTCATGTCAATGATAATTACTTTGTTGGTGCTTCCATCACTAAATGTAGTAGTAGCCACCCTAAATATGAACTAATCCTTTGTGATTCAGTGGTTAACCTTGCTCAGCTTAAAATTAAAATAACTTGGGTTCAAATCTTGCCCATCTTAATGGTTTTCTGTCCTTCAGGGGATATAATAAATCCCGTTTCCTATTGGGTCTTGTCGTAATAAGGAATTATCTACCCTGTGTATAGCTATCTGATGAAAAATACCTGTTATATATACCAGTTCTATGGAATGTAAAATTAAGAGAAAAAGAAAAGAAAAACAATGATTCTTCGGCATGAATTGCACAGTGTCTAGATACCTACAGAACTGAGAAATAACAATATATCACAAAAATGTTGCTATAGATGCCGAAAAACCTCTCAGGGCTTCAGAAAGCTCTGTTGCATCGAAAAAGTCTTAAGCAAGACTCCAGACAGGTACATGTACCTTCAATTTAAAGGTGAAATAATTCTGGTCCAGTTAAAAATTCTGTGTATGTTGGGTACTTATAAGTCCTTTATGTACACTGTATATATATCTTTCAGAGTCCGGAAATTATAATTCATCAGCCGGATTCGGTTCTTAACAACATGGGAGAGTGGTGCAAAAATCAACATGGAAAAGTGAGATAGCATTTTACAAACCTTAAAGAAATTCTATATTCCTATTACCCTCACAGAAATTCTATATTTACTTATTTTCCATCTAACATTGTATAAAAATTGGTATGCTGTTTTTAACATAACTGTCATTTCTGTAAAATTTCTCTATCTTGAAAGTCAAGTTCTCTAAAATAGTATACATGTATCTAATAAAAGTCCCAAACTTTGTGTAAAATGTAAATGAAGTGATAATAAAATTACCAGTTCAAACAATGGACTTTGTATTATACATCTGGTTTGGTTCAGTCACTAATGTATTTGGATTGGGCTCGAAAGCTTCTCCTAACCCACAACTTGTCGGTGCTCTGTTTTTTTTAATGAGTTAGTGATAACTTAGGGCTTGATGTTATGAAAGAAGCTGACATTTTTCATGCACGACAGTGCTTCAGAAAGGGTCCAGTGCACAGGTTGAAATTTTGTGTAATGCATGCATCCACCATAGAAATGACATAGTCTTGTCGAAACATATAACAAAAACAAGATCAAGGCACTTTTTCCACAATAGATAAGATTATGGGCGGGTGCTTATTGAAAACTCTGTGTAGTACCACAGAAAGTAAAGACGGTCTTGAGAGGCTGTAAACAATAACAATGTAAATACTTTACAGTCTTACTGCTATGTAGCATCTACAAAAAAATTGCTGAGCATAACTAGGCTTTCTTCCAATGGGCAGGGCTAACACTTCCCAGTATATTTTGCAATATTTTGCTCTAAAATGCAACAGAATTTTTAAAACTGTGACACATACTATACACAGATTTTGAAAACTGGCTCTTTTGTTTTCATCCTTTACAACAAGTTCAAAAAAGGCTTTAAAATTTGCAACACAATTCCTTTGTCCAGTGTAAGTCTTGATGTGAATTGAAAAAACATCTTTGTCAGATGATGTCATTTGTTTTGTCATGACCGTACTCTTCTGTTTTTACAAGTCAGGACTGACGGAGGCAGTAAGGAAAAGTAATATCTCCCTAGAGGAAGCTGAATCACAGATGATTTCTTTTGTGAAGCCATACATACTTCCAGGAGCGTCACCTCTAGCTGGAAATTCCGTTCATGCTGATAGAGTGTTTCTCCAAAAATACATGCCCAACTTTTTACAACTACTTCACTATAGAATTATCGATGTTAGCAGTGTCAAAGAACTAGCAAGGTAATCTATTTAAGCTTCCATAGATCCTCATTACTTCAGAACTGCATTTAAACTTTAAGAATGGGTTGTGTTTTGGTGAATTAGGCAAAATATAGAAAATGTTGTGTTACCACTTTCATTGCTTAAAAAAATTAGGGTCAGTTGGTAGGTAATAGATTCTATTTTTATTTTTGATTTTATTATTTTATTTTTAACATTGTTAAAAAAAAGTCCCTTGCCTATCTTGTTGATATGCAAAACGATCTTGTTTTGATCACAATCCATGTATTTTACATGTTTAGGTGGGTCCCACTTTGATGCATATCTCTTTTATGTGTTGTATTGATCTCGCACTTAAAATATTTCTGTTTTGTCAATAAAGTCAGTTGGGTCGACAAGATCAAATAGGGTTGATTGATAGTGGAAACACAACATTTTTATGTTTTGCCTTACATGTATATGTAATTTAATATGTAATTGCCTTTAGCAAAATTTTATTTTATTCACAATAGATTTAATTTCTGTGTTTATTACTTATTATTTCGTTTGTTTAGTTAAACATTGAAATGTCATTGATGTAGCCCCTATCAACAATGATTTTTTGGATCATAAAATTCTTACCAGAACCAGCTGAATATCTTCTGATTAAAAATTAAGAGAAGATAACAAAGACAATCTTAATTTTCCTTGGATTCCTATTTTGAAATAGGTCAAAACTTAAACTAACATTGCTAATTTGCTTTTAATAAAGAAATTTTCGTGTAGCCTACAAAGCAAAATCAGTCTGATGACAAAAAGAGATCACTTTGTTCAGCTTCTGTCTGTCTGATATTAGTTACATGTATGTGACAAAAATTTATATTATAGAACTAAAATAAACTATACTCGCTTTGATGGAGGTAAAAGTGATGGTAAAATGTTAACTTTTTATGTTGTATTTGAAGTAATTTATAAACGCTTGAATTTTATACCAATATTGTGACACAAATATTAAGTATTGTTTTTATAAATGTGATCAATCTTTGTATTTTTAGTTCAAATTTACATGAATTACCTGGCTTTATGTTTTGAAAATGAAACACAGTGTTCTTTGCATTGTATGTCAACATTCATTACCTTTCAAATGTTCCTAGTATATCAGAATCAGAAGGGGTTCATCATAAGATGTGAATATTATTCATGGAATTAAAACTCTGATATGGTCTGTCAATAGCTTATATTTTATTATCTTAATATAGGAGATGGTATTCAAAAGATATGATAGATACAATGTCAAAAACCAACAGCTCACACCGGTAAGTCTGTTTATTACTTTGTGAGGCATTTCTTGAACTTACAATGCATTTCTCAAAGACAGTACTCATTTCTTGTGTTGTGATCATTAGGGGTGTGTGATACTACTGATATTTCGGTATATTGCAATATTTCCCATGGCAATAATATATTGCGATATCAACAGTAGATGCTGGTATTTGATGATATATCTTATACATAAGAAGAAGTCATTAAAATTCATATTTCACTGAACAAAATATATTCAAAATCTTGGAAATCAATTTGTAGACTATCACAGAATAGAAACTGAGAAGACTAAATTATAAAACCGGATGCAATAAAGCATCCATTTACCTGATGACAATTATGGGTAATGTGACTGGATTTTTTTTATGGTTTTGTTTTTCAAAGGTAGAATTTAAGGCTTGTGTGATTTAAAGTTATGCAGTTGCAAATGCCGAACAGCAATCCTTATTGTTACCCATATCAAGAGAGTCAAGGTGTTAGAGGTGAAGGACAATAAGACCAAATAAAAAATTGCTTGTTTACCGTTACAAGTTAGGGGATAGGGAGACTGGATTTTTTTTATCCCCCCACAATTTTTTTTTTACAGAAAAGTATGTTTCCTTGACATTTCTTTAATTCTCATACTTTTGAGTAAATTTTTACCTTCCATTGTTCTCTCATTCCATCCCATCATAGCATGTCTCTGCAGTTCTTCCTACCCTGTGGCATAGAATATAAATATTGAGCAAAACTTGATACAAGTATTGAACTACAAGTATTAATGTGGATGAAGAGAGTAAATTCTGGTTGTTTAAATCTACAATGGCCCTGAAAAATTAAGATTTCATCACCATTTAGCTTTTCATTGCATATCCCACATTGCTGCTTGAACTTGCTCCAAGTTGCCACATAAATTGTACTACAACTGTACATGTATATGAATTATGGCCCCTTACTACAGTATGGTAGGAAAAATGACTTTGTATTTTCATTTGTAAAAAATTGTTAAACAAGAGTTATTGCTCTAAACACCATGGTACTGTCCCGAACATGTAATACTTTATACCAAAATTATGATCCTTATCAAAGGAGTTATCACTTTTGAACTTTTTTTTTAGTGTATCAATCATGTGTTTAAGTGGTCATTTTACTGAAACTACAGCAAAACCACTCTATAATATCAGACTTAAACTGGCATAAATATGGTGTGTTGCCTCTGTTTGAGAGATAGAAATGGTTTGCAAGGGCAGCCCATGGTTGGGGCATGTATTTTACGAAGTATTCTGGTTTTTTTTACCATATATGTTTGTACCTGCTGCTTGACATTAGAAAAACTAATTTGGTCTCTTTGTCCTTCGTGTTTGATCCTCATTTTAGACTTTTCATTCTTTAATACCTTTAATAACAAAAACCATTCACGTCTTCCAGTACAAAGAATTTAGACCCAATTTCTGTGCTTCGATCTCATATTTGTACTAGCAAACAATTTACTTTTTGCTTTTCATATGTGGGCAGGCTTGGTGTAGTGATTAAATGTTTGGCTTGTGGCGCCAATGATCTGGGTTCGACTCCCGGATTGTGCCTCCAATGTTTAAGACGTTGGTTACCTACTGACTCCATGTCGCGATATAACCGAAATATTGTAGAAAGCAAGGTACAACACCAGTCAACCAACCAACGTTTTCATTTCTATTCTTTCATTGTAGAGCATTGGATGACATTAAGAACAGCATTAAAGAGTTGCAGATGTACAAGGAGAGGATATTCCGTTGATCAGAAGAAGTAAGATCTGCTTCCATGAAGTATCCACTTCCTAGGGATAATTGCAGTCTTACTATATGGTGATGATTTCTGAGAAGGTTATGGATATACTAGGGAACTTGACAAAAAGTTACTTTCAATTACAGTGAAGTAAACTATCTCCATTTCTCAGATTTTCATCTTGGTGCAATGTCGATGTCAAGAAACTTTCATAGAAGTATTTATTTATTGTATGCATATACTTATGTTTAGTGGAAAATCATATTTGAGTCATTACTGTATGCTCATTCGTGACTTTGATAATACAGATGTATTCTAAGAGATACATCAACAATTGCAGGTCATGCTAAATTCATGACTACACTTATTATGTAATAAACCTTTGCTTTTAATATTACACTTATTATGTAATAAACCTTTGTTTCAATATTTTGCATTTAAATTTGGAAGCTGGAGTTGCCTAGCGTGATCGCGCTGGTCTCCTCATCAGGAGGCCGGGGTTCGGGTCCTGCTTTGGTCATGCCGGTGTCCCGTCTTTCAGATAAGACAGTAAAAACTGAGGCCCCGTGTCGTGGTATGCATGACACCTTAAAGATCCCTCACTGCTTCGGTCGGGTCCGTTGCAAAAGGTCAAAATTTGTATGCCTTGTATCAGGCAGATGCCGTCACCATATACATGAAACATTCATGGTGTGACGTTAAACAAAAATCAATCATTTAAATTTGGTGGCACTAAAATGAATATACAGACATATTATTATGTAATAAACCTTTGTTTCAATATTTTGCATTTAAATTTGGAAGCCGGAGTTGCCTAGCGTGATCGCGCTGGTCTCCTCATCAGGAGGCCGGGGTTCGGGTCCTGCTTTGGTCATGCCGGTGTCCCGTCTTTCAGATAAGACAGTAAAAACTGAGGCCCCGTGTCGTGGTATGCATGACACCTTAAAGATCCCTCACTGCTTCGGTCGGGTCCGTTGCAAAAGGTCAAAATTTGTATGCCTTGTATCAGGCAGATGCCGTCACCATATACATGAAACATTCATGGTGTGACGTTAAACAAAAATCAATCATTTAAATTTGGTGGCACTAAAATGAATATACAGACATAAAGCAAACTTTATTTATTCTTGTAGACAAAAATTAAACTTTTATGATCTCCTTGATGTAAGAAGTGTTTGATTCACAGTGTTTTTTATTACTGCTTTTGCACTCAAATTTACAATCTATATGTTACTATTTTAAGAATTTGTCATGTTTCAATGTTTGTGGTATTCTGTTTCTGTGACTTAGTGGTCTCAAAAATGAAGTACTAAATGCTACTTTATGTGTAAAATAATCTTAGTCTGGCACTAAACAGCAAACAAATAACATGGTAATGTTATAATAAAGCAGTGTACCACCACAGCATACATTTGGATCCAGATATCTGACCTTTTCACCAGCAGATTATAGAGTATTGCGATGGAGAACGGACCATACCACTAATAATAAAGTGTCAAGGACATCTTTGGACCCAGATATCCATCTTTTCACCAAAAGATTTTATTGTATTGCTAAAATATGCACTCTATATAAATAATAATAATGTTTCAAGTACATGTAGTATGGTTTGCCACATGGCTATTTTATTAACAGAATTAATTGAAGTGCAGTAATATGATAATGAACTATTTCTGAGTTTTGATTACAATTTGAAATCATAAATATTACCATAAAAAGCATACAAGTAAGGACAAACATTAACACAAATTATTATGTTTTAAGTAGATATCTTTATTTTACCTATTTCTTGTTAACTTGTTATTATTTTGTTCATTGTCCTCTTGAAGAATTTTGTTCAAATCAAGTACCTCTGGATATAATGAAAAATACATGTAAATTTTAAATTTTATTAGAAGGAGATGAATTCCAAAGTAGCCTATTAACATTATATGCATCATAATTTTTGTTAATTTTCTTCAGTACTTTCATTATTGCTAGTACTATGTAATTTTTTTAGAGCAATGATGTTACATATACAAAATCTAAAAATTACAAAGCTCTGAGCCATTTTATAGTTTATGATTTAGTTTAGCCTGTTCAAGAGTAATTCATGTTCCTCATAACAGAGGTAACAGGTTTATTGGCGATTTTCGTAATACTGTAGAGTTATTTCCCATTTGTGTAGACATCTGATGTCAAAAGCATTATAATGTGGTACAGTTTCTATTAAAGTGTCATTTTTGTGCTTTCATTTCTCCTAATATTATGTCACAATTATTCTATGTCAGATGCCAACTGAAAGGGTAGATAACTCTCTATGAGGACGAAACACAATTACTTTTTGTAACTTTCAGACTACTAGTCAGAGACAGTTAAGTAGCATTTTACACCACTCTTACTCAATGAAAGATTGTTTTATTGTTATTAACAAGACCTCCAGATGGACTTATTTATCTTGATCGCATAACAATTACATTTTATGTGTCTTGGTTATTACATTCATAAATTTCTTGAATAAAGATACTTATGCTTTATCAGGGACTTATAAGTCCCTGGCTTTATAGTGTACTTTTAATTGTTGAATAATATTCTAGTTCAATTAATAAAAAGATATGTACAAAAATAGTGTTTAGTTTAGAATTACAGTTAAATGTAGACCAACATTAAGGTACGAATGCTTTACTTCCTGGTTTCATGTAATTTACATTTTGGATAAACAGGATTTAAATCGCAGCTTGAGGAATTCTCGAGGAATGTTTGAATCCCAAGTGTTTTTGATGACCAAGTTTGCTGCTATTCGTCCGATTTCATCACTGGACTTGGCAGCATAGCCGTTACCCCCAAGGGCCACTCCTAACTGACCGTGGATCATGTCCACGTAAGGTCGGTTAGTGGGGGTCTCCACGATAACACAGCTGTCACTGTGGTAAGATGGTGCATCCAAGTCTGAAATAGAAATTCCATAAATATATAATAAATTGCTTGTAACATGAACATGTAAAACAAATAGTTATATCAATGGTGGTCATTTAGTGATTTGTACATGATATACAGGATGCTCCTTTACGGCACTGAATTTTCCTAATGTAAAGTACATCTGAGATACATGTACACTAGATCTGTGATTAACTGGATAAGGGTGATATTCTCAAGTCTCTACATGTATGGCAAGTTTTTTTTTTATAAACCATTCAAAGATGTTAAATACATGTAAAGTAAAATACATGTGTATCTAGTTTATGATATATTAAGTAATTATTAGTTTAATATTTCATATTTATGTCTTTGCCATCCTCATCTGGACAAGAAGGAATCAAGTACTTTAATGTCTACATGGCAGTCTTTTACCCTTTATTTCTATCCTGCTTTTCGAAAAAGGGGACGGTGCATGATTACCCGTATGTTATGGCGCTGTCCGTCCAGCGTCTGTTATAAGCTTGTCGGGGTTATTACTTCTTTCCTGTGCATGGATTTTAATAATATTTCACAGACTTGTTACTTACAACCCAAGGGTATGTCATGACCTTGACCCAAGGTCATAGGTCAAAGATCAAGGTCACAACATGCAAAGTGAGTAAAACCTTGTCCAGGCCATAACTTCTTCCCCTGTGCATGGATTTCAATAAGGTTTCACAGAATTGTTACTTAGGACCCAAGGATGTCATGACCTTGACCCAAGGTCATTGGTCAAAGGTCAAGGTCACCACATGCAAAGTGAGTCAAACCTTATTCGGGCCATTACTTCTTGCCCCGTGCATGGATTTCAATAATATTTCACAGACTTGTTACTTAGGACCCAAGGGTGTGTCATGATTTTGACCAAAGGTCATAGGTCAAAGGTCAAGTTCACAACATGCAAAGTGAATAAAACATTGTTCGGGTCATAACTTCTTCCCCTGTAAATGGATTTCAATATTTCACAGAATTGTTAACACTTGACCCAAGGTCATAGGTTAAAAGTCAAGGTCACAACATGCAAAGTGAGGAAAACCTTGTTCGGGCCATTATTTTTTCCCCTGTGCATTGATTTCAATAATATTTCACAGAAGTTTTACTTAGGACCTAAGGGTGTGTTATGACCTTGACCATAGAAGTCCAAGGTCACAACATGCAAAGTGAATAAAACCTAGTTCAGGCCATAACTTCTTCCCCTGTGCATGGATTTCAATAATATTTTTGCTATAGTTAAATGCTATGGAACGCAATAACTTTAGTAAATGACAGCTGTTTTTCATGAAACTAATACAGAGTGCATAAATAGGGTATAGGAAGTGGCCTTTCGATTTTGAGCAAATTCTCTCTTGTCGTTACGGAGTTAAGGAACTTGGATTTTATTTGTACTATGATAAGATGCTATGGAGATGCTATGTAACACGATAACTTAATTAAACGTCAGTTGTTTTTCATGAAACTTACACAGAATGCTTAATTCTAATGCATTTTGTTTGTAACACGGGATCTCATTGGCTGTCCGATTTAAAAACTGCAAGGGTATTCACGATACCCCTGCAGTTTTTGATATGACGTCACGATACCCTGCAGTTTCTGATTTATGACGTCACGATACCCTACAGGTTTAATATGACTGTGATTAGCGACTTGGCTTAGAAAAGTTTAACCATAACTCTGTGCCTCTAGTTGTAATTATATTTGTCAAATGCATTAGAATGGGGTTACCATGCTAATGCCTCGCAGTAAAACTCCAATTTCTGACACGGTATTCGCCGATACCCTGTCAGTTTTTGTAAAACACTCGCATGGTAACCCCTAAATAGTTATGGGGAAGCCACCTTTTAGTTTTGAGCAAATTCCATTTTGTTGTTACAGAGTTATGGGACTTGGATCCCTCTTTTTGGATATCAATATTTCATAAAAGTATTACCAAAAAGACCCATGTTTGGGGGTAATAAAACCATAAACTCACATTGATCCTGTCCAAAGTAAGCGACGGGCGTATTAAGCCATGCTAGGTGTTGCTGTTGTTGTGCCAAGGAGTCTTGCTGGAATCGCATAGAGCTAGACACTGACCATAAGCAGATCTAGAAATTTTTTAAAGGGGGAAAGGTTGCAGCCTGCCATGACTATTTTCCACTATTCAGTCAGGAAATGGTGTGGGGGTGTTGCAGCCTTGAAAATGGCCGAAAATAACCTTTTTAACAGCTGAACAGAATTTGATGAAACTTGGTATGCATGAAGTACTCATGGTCCCCTACAAGTTTTGTTGTTTTTTGTCCAGATCCGTCAGCAGGTGGCACCACCACAGGCAAAAGTAGGTCACAGAGGGTACCCTCCTTTAACAAACTTCTTCTTCAGACCGGGGGCATACAGAGACAAACCGAATACAGAGGGATGTCTGAAGAAGTCTTGTTATTTTTGGTTCTGTTCTGAAATCAAATTTTTGACATTTTTTTCGACAATTTTATGGACTTAGTAATTTCAATGCAGAAAAGTGTCATGATTTTCAGTTAATTGATAATGATGAGTTTTTATGGCCTAATTTGATCATGATTATGGTGGGGAATATTATTGTGAAAGAATTTTGTCAATATCTCCATTTTTGGATTTTTTATGAATTTTTTAAGACTTCCAAATAAAAAGGGGGGTTGGGGTTTTGATTTTTTCACATTTTCAACTTTTTCTGCAAAACTGTTCAAAGGATTTTAGTAAATCTTTGTAGAAATAAATCCCTTATGATCCCCTTCAATTCTGTCGTTTTCGTCCAGAC
The DNA here is from genome assembly GCA_035048485.1 of Pteria penguin. Lineage (NCBI taxonomy): Eukaryota > Metazoa > Mollusca > Bivalvia > Pterioida > Pteriidae > Pteria > Pteria penguin. The sequence continues at coordinate 53,159,747 of CM068581.1, forward strand.
CTCTTTACAGGTGGCGCCACCACAGTCAAAAGCAGGTCACAAAAGAGTACTCTCCTTTGACAATCTTCTTTTTCATACTGGCTGTATACAGAGACAAACAGAATGCATAGAAATGATCTAGAGGGATGAGTGAAGAAGAATTGTCATTTTGGTTCCCTTCCAAAATCAAATTTTAGACATTTTTTCGACATTTTTTTGGACTTGGTGATTTCAATGCAGAAAAGTGTCATATTTCCTAGTTAATTGATAATGATGATTTCTTATGGACTATTTTGATCAAAATTATGATAAGGAATCTTATTTTGAAAGAAATTGGTCAATATCTCAATATTTGAATTTTCTATGAACTTCCAAATGAGGGTGTATAGGGACAAAATTTTTCACATTTTTAACTTCTGCTGTTATACCGCATGAAAGATTTTAATGAAACATGATCTACATGAAGTACTATAGGTCCTCTATCAATTTTTACATTTCATCCAAATTGGTCAACAGATGGTGCCACCATGTCTAAAGAATAGGTCTCACAAAAGTACATACACCACTTGGTAATTAAAATATGGAAAGTCACGGTTCAAATCCCGCTGTGGTCAAATTTTTTTTTTATTTCTTTACACATCTAAATAAGTTTTTAGATGTTTCTTAACACTCAGCATATGAAATTAGGCCATTTAGAATTGGATCTGGACAATATTTGAAACAATTGTTGTTCATGACCCAGACTTGAAATCAGTCAACAAAAGGCCCCACCTAAAGAAAATGACAAACTTGTTGCCCTGAATCACATCTTGCAGAGACAGAGCAAATGCTGAATATCAAAATCACCTGAATGGATGTGCAAAAAACTGTTATTTTTTATTCTGGTCTGAAATAAAATTTGACATATTTTCAACATTTGTGTTGACTTAGTCACAGTAATGCAAAAATAAATAATTCTTCCTTCATGCATGACTGATAATCTAAGTACTCAGGTGAGCGATATAGGCCCATTTGGGCCTCTTGTTTGGGGATGTTATTTTCCGACCAAAGGGGGTTGCAATACCCCCCCCCCTCAAAATCTGCCAATGCTGACACCTCCCCAACAAGGATAATCGGTGTTCAGTGCCTGTCATTTCAACTTGCAGGCATCAAGAAGGACGGGAAATTGCGCGTATGTTTGCATGAATAAATGTTTTCCAGAGCTCGAACAGGATTTATCTTTGCATGATGAAAATAGCTTGTAGTATTAACGTTTAGAAAGAATAGAACAAATTTATACATCTTATAAGATTGCAAATAAATTGCATGTTAAGAATAATTTAATGAAAACAATTTAGTAAATTAGAGAGCAACCTATGAAACAATTATGATCGGGAAAAAAGTGGGAGTGGGCCATGTCCACGTATGTGTACATATACACTGAGACAGACACACAGACAGACAATGGTATCTACTGATACATGTACAGTTACCTTTCACGATGCTATTGATCAGGTGTGCCGTCGCTTTGGCTAGAGGTTCATTACCTTTACTACAGAACCATCTCTTCACCTCATCGACTGTAGTTAGGCGATGAGAGATCGCAGAGTGAAAATGGCCTAGTTTCAAGTAATACTTCCCTGAAATGATAATCGTTAAATACATTTGATAACGGGACTGTGATGCTTATCAGTTAGTCTGAATAGTTCTGTCTCTCTTTGCTCCCGTTTATATTTTGTCGGTGAAACAGAGACGGAATCCGTTAAGGCTCATTCCGTTTCGATAGCAGTCAATTTGAACGCGGTGAATTTACAGTCGATTTTCATGCAATTTTTACAATAATTCAACTTGCACAACTGTATTTCATACATATCTACCTATTTCAAGTCATGTTAACACCAAAAAATGTTATTTTCATCCATTTTCCTTGCTACAAATATCAAGTCGTTGTCAAAATCGATACATTCAAGTAAGGCAAGCAATCATATTTGTAGTATTTTGTTTCCTGCAATAACATTTTTTGGAGTTTAAAGAGAAAACAGAAGACATCTGACAAAGCTGTATGACACAAATCACCAAGGACACACACACACAAACACACGCGACACCACAAAAATATTCGATTGTGCTGCGGTTACGATACCGACTTAGGACGGTCAATTGAAGTAACAAACGTCACTCAATTGGTGTGGTTATACATTTTACAGGCGCCCATCTTCCTACTTTACGCAAAAGCAGCACAATCAAAGGACACACATTTAAAAAATTGTAAATAATCCTCCATATAGAGAACAAGGATCAACAGGTATCTTAATGATTGATTGATTGATTTTTGTTTCACATCACACCACGAATATTTCACGTATATGGTGACGGCACCTGCCTGATGCAGGGCATACAAATTTTGACCTTTGCAACGGACCCACCCGAAGCAGTGAGGGATCTTTAATGTGCCATGCATACCACGACACGGGGCCTCGGTTTTTACTGACTCATCCGAAAGACAGGACACCGGCATGACCAGAGCGGGAATCGAACCCCGGCCTCCCGATTAGGAGTCCAGCGCGATACCACTAGACCACGCCGGCTTCCAACAGGTATCTTAAGAAGAGAGGTCATGAAATTTTAAACCAATATAACTCCCTACGTCTTCCTTCTTTTATTTTCTTTTTTTTTCCCGTACAAAATAAAAAACTCATGAAAGGGTCACATGGTGGTAAAAAACCACACAGTCACACATACACCCACTCATGTATATAAATATCAGAATTCTATTTAATTCATTATTGATACAGAATTTCCAAGATACGCCTAATAATGCTCACTTGTGTTGCGTCAAATTTATGACTACTCTTCGCGCCTTTCAGAAAAACAACCAAAGCAATTTATCTTTAAGTATACTGGAGTAGGTGATTGACGGAGAGATTGTTTACCGTTTGGATAGAGTACAGGTGGGAGCATGTAAAATCCAGCGTTTCCTGATGTTTCTCTCGGGAACTGATCGGGCCATCCCGATCCTCCTCTGCCAAAATAAATCATGGAGGGCATTGAACTGAAAGAAGAGAAGTGAAGAGAAAATAGAACTTTATCTGGTACAACAAAGTGATACTCATTAACTATGAGACATATTTGGGTCAGGGAAAGAGAGAGAGAAACGTATTAAAACAATTTAAAGGGACTAAAATTTGTTTTGTTTAAGATAAAATAAACACGAGGCCAAAACCGCTTAATTGTCGCCTGAGTCAGCAAGTACTGTAGATCTATTTTCTTTCCCACTCTGGATCAAGCCAAATAACAATAGGTTTTGAAAAAAAGAAAGAAAGAAATAATGAAAAAGCATAAAAAACAGTTTTGACCAAATTCTATTTTTTTTTTGTTTAACTGACCTTTTGAAATCAACTTATTTCCTCTGTCGTTTGCTTTGCGGTGTGCAGCATAATTATGCAATTCGTATTTTGAACTTCTTAAATACATGATTTGGATAAAACTTGCTACGAAAGTAAGTACTCATGGTCCCCGACATGTTGTGTTGTAGATCTGCCAGATCCGTTGAGGGGCGAATTCTTGGGTGGGAGTCAAAATTCAAATGAGGCATCCTCTTTGAGTCTTCTTCAGGGGGACATTATGAATTGAAACATTAATGGTTCTTAGCATACCCGGAAGGTATATGATAGAAAGTTGGTTGATTGGTGTTTTACGTCGCTTTTAACATGTTTTCAGTTATATCGCGACATGAAAGGAGGAGGTTACCAACAGCTTTAACTTAGTGGCGCAATCCAAGCACTTAACCACTACACCAAGCCTGCCTTCAAGTATATAAAGAAATGTTGTTAGTTGAAATTTCGTTTAAATAAAAGTTATGAGGCGTTTTGACGTTTTTTCGATTTCTACTTGACTTTAGCCTCATTTTCATGTATTGTTTCGTATTGTTTTCCTGTTTGTTAATGGTTGCTTCTATTCCTGTTTTTTTTTTTCTTCTTTTTTTTATATGGTGTGTTTGTTTTTCATTTAGTTGTTTTTTGTTTTGTTTGTTTTTATTGTTGTTTTGGGTTTTCGTGTGTGTGTGTGTGTGTGTGTGTGTGTGTGTTGGTGTGACTATACGGCGTTTCAAATATCTTTTACATTACATCTTGTAAAATCAATCATTCTGTAGTCTAAATACTTTCGTTTGATTTCTTAAAGAGCTACTATTAACTATTTCAGTGAAAAGGGATGAGGTACAGAGCATATAGTACTGCAATAAAGATACGCATTTAGAAGAATTATCAGACCAGAATAGTGTAACTGGGAGGGGGCTTCTGAAGAAACAAAAAGAAATGAAGTGACTATACAAACTGAATGGTTGTGAAAACGGAAATGTCGGGTTACCGCAATAAAATATATTTTTTTATGGCCCTTATATTATCCAATTTACAGCAACAAGTTAAGAACAATCGTGTTGTTGTCTCTAACGACAAGAGGTAATTTCTACATGTATATTCTGAAATTCACTGAGTGAAAAATATGAATTTTACGAGATGAACATTTAAAAGCGGCTATTCCTCGTCGTGTACAAAGAAGTGCTTGTGTTTTATGTACAGAAAAAAAAAGAAAGACCAAAGTTAATCTTTGCATAACGTGAATATACCTGAAACACCGAAAATATTTGAGCCATGTCAACATAGATCAGTTTTCGAACATATTAGTTTATGAAACCTACATTTTTTTTGCATGTATATAGACATCATTTTTAAAATTCAAATATGCTTCCGGGAAGAAGCAACGCCCGACCAATTACGTCTTTAATGGCTCCACGTTGAAGCGCCAACATTTTACAATACTTTATTGACTAATAATACCCATCTTTCATTCCATGATTTTACCGGATTTCTCTTGCCTTTTCTTTGCGTATTTCCACTAGGGCTACTGTTAGCGGTGCAAGATCTACTTCCGGTTCAAGACCATTGTTGAAAAGATCCCTGAAGGAGGTGAAAGCTCCAGTGGCTAGGAGAACCTTCTTTGCTAGGAATGTATGTCCTTTCTCGGTTCTTACTCGCATTACATAATCATTGCTTCTACTCGTTTCTCTTTGTACTTTCTTTACAACATCTCTGATTACATCACATCCGTTTTCTTTGGCTATTTTAAGTTGTGCTTCTACAAGCTTTCTAGGGCTTATATAACCTGCTTGTTCAGTCTCATATATACCACAGTCGTTTGATGCAAAATTTAAATAAGGAAATGTCGATTTCAGTTTTTCACTATCCAAGTAATCGACATCTACATTTTGGGAAACAGCATTTTTCTTGACAGATTCTACAAAATTTTCGCCTTTGCTTCCAGCCATTAAGCATCCAACTTCTTCATAAAAGTTAAGTCCTAAAATAAAGATCCAAACAATCTTTAAATATACATGTAGTCAGATATATCTCTTGAATGCATGTACAAAAATTAAAATTGCTTTCATAGAAACATTGAATATTTTGTACAGCTTCATTTATAATACATGTAATTTTAAAGGTGAAGACAATAACAAAAATCTACATTATCAAACCATGAAACTGTACAAGATTTATAAAGTTGAAAAAAGCAGCTAAATAGGACTGCAGTAAAGTTTTCTGATTTTTAAATGACGTCCTTGCGTCTCCGTCACTTGAAATCACTCCTGTTTTTTCAGTCTGTTTTCTGAGATTAGGTTTTGTATTTTTATTTCTTGCTATTTGGATATCAATACCTCGTGTATTTTATTATAGAGACCGACGTAGTGAACAATCGAATGATTTCGTTTTTTCGTCACCAGATAGAAAATGAATTCGGAGGTAAGCGTGTAAATAATACAAAATTTGAGCAATTAATCGAAAGAGTAATGAGGTTTGAGGTAGAATGTGAATAAGATACAAATTATGTCAAAACGTGAATCTAAATTCTTCAATTTGATTAAACTGGTGGATAACGAAAAACACGAAGCAGAGATTCTGGTGTTGGTATTTAAAATGAATATATGAAAACTCCTCGTTGTGGATTACAATGTGAGACTATCCTGTTTGCGTCATGACTGAGAATGTCGATAACTAAACTCAGATTAATTGTATATTTTTATAGTTTGTGATGAAAAGAGCGAAGTGAAGCGATTTTGAAACTCCTTGTTTATTGTGTAAGCGATCTCTGGACAGTGCCAATTTGTTAAAAAACTTCAGTTACCTAATGTTTCCAAGTTTAATTTTTCTTTTTTGTTTTATGTTACTTCAAGATTATTGCTCATATATGGTGGCGGCATATTGCAATTCCCTCCCCCTTTCCCAGGAAATTTTACCAAAAAGGTCATTTTCTACCATTTTAGGGCAGCAACCCCCTTTCCGGACTGAAAGGTCCAATAAATAGGTCATGGGAAGCTGCAATCTCCCTCCTTTTCACAAATTTCTAGATCCGCCTATGGAAAATATCAAACATCGCACTGCGATCTACATACACACCTGACTGTTTCTCTATATGCTTGTACTGTGATATAGACTTCTGTGCCAGAATGGCCCAAACCGGATCTGGATCGGTACGTCTTGTGATTCTTCCTTCATCATAGTGAGCTCCGAATATGTCTCTCCCATCTTCACTTTCCATTTTCTGTTAATATTAATGTTAATAAGATCATATCTTTATGATAAATATTTTATAGTGTTATATCCAGATGTTTAAAAAGGCGTGGATACAAAATGCTGACGGGGAAAATTAGCATATGATAAATCTGCGCTGTGCATGATAAATTTTGAACTAATTGGTACACGCAGCCTCCGTAAGTCTGTCACTGATTCCAAATGCATAAATAAAGAAAGAATATCGAAAAAAGTAGGGCCTTTTCCCTAAATAATTCCCAGTCCTTAATCAAAACTATCCTAAAATCCGAGATTAATAAAATTCAGTCAACTGAAATAATAATGATTTCCATTTTCAACACATTTCTCTAAATGAACTATACAGAGTATCGTGGAGTTCATTTTCTATGAACGCTACTATGGCACGTGCGCAAACACGAAGCTTTGCTTAGTAAAGTGAAGTGGGCGTGTCTTGTTCATATGTTAAATGAAGTTAGAAGACTTTTTAACAAATTGTCAGCTTACAAATCAGATTTATTTTGGGAAGTAAGTATTTAAGGAATGAAAAATCGACTTCTAGATCACAAAATATTTGCGAAAATACTTTGTAATGGAAATATAAGGAATTGATACCTTATTTTTGGTGTTCATGGAATTCGCGGTTCGTGGAATTTGCACTTGACATGCTGGTTCTACTTTTCATGAACACCAACAATAAACCATCCAATCCTTAAATAACAGGCACATTCGAGGAAAAGACGGGACCCCTCATGCACGACATCATTACTCAGTATGTCATAAGCGGTACGTCGAGACAAGGATCATTACGTGATAATGATGACGTCAGAACATAATCTACATCATATATTGAATATCTAGTTGAACTCTTCAATCAGAAATATTAAGTGACAAGTGATGTTTTCGAATTTAATGGTTGCCCCCAGAATTACGAATTTTGATCGTTCCAAGTTGACGGCAAAGCAGGTCGAGTTTCACCAGACGTAAATGCGTGAAAAACGTCAATTTTTTAGAGAAGAGGCGGAGCTTTGTGTCTGTGCTTGTGTGTGGCAATGATAGATTAAATAAAGATATTAATTACAAAATGAAAGTTTTTGGATGAGAAAGGATACAATCCAAATATTACCACGCTTTACACAAGCAATTCTAGAGCGTGTTTCACTACCAGCTATTCTGTTGATGATGAAATGTAACACTGTAATATAAACTTCGAAATTATGTATAAACAACGTTTTTACTAATTCTAGTCTAACTACATGTGAGTACGAAAAAGTCACCGATAACCATCGGCTACCTCAGCTAAGCAGATTTCAACATTTTCTGTCTTATTTTTCTTTTCTTTTCTTTTTTTCTTTTTTTTTATTTTTGGTATACACATCTCTGACATAATTTCATCAAAACAATACTCATCTCTCTTATGCAATGGTGTGACAAGACAGAGATTACTATATCGATCTTTGAATTTAGATTTAAAAAAAAGATACAATTTCCTTTCTTCCCTTTCTCTCCCAACGTAACTGACCGCCCTCTTAAAAGTGAGAGTTGCAAAAAGCATTACCTTTAATGACTTCGTGTATTGAAACATTGATTTAAAAATCAGTATAAATCCGAAGTCTTTGTACATTGAACAGAAACAGGTAGAGTTTGTGTTCTTAAATCTAACACCCTTTGATCAGTTTTTTGTTTGGAACCAAAAGAGATGTCAGGACTGAAATGTGGAAAATTCATATGAATACACTTTTTAAATTATTAGCCAAAGGTCATTGAAACATTAAGAGCAAGGAATATGAAAAGTCAGAGTTTTGAAAGGGCTTCAAACAAATGAATGGTGTGTCCTGACGGATTTTGTAAAGAAATAATTGAATCCACAGGTCTGCATTTGCCCCCATCTCTTTTTAGAATAAAATGGTCGCTTTCTTATTTATACAAGTGTGCGACCAAGGCACGTTTCTTAAAATGAGAATCATGCGAAAGTACTTAAGAAATGAATCCTATATTTCTGGGGTTGATTGAGGTATCAACCTAGAATTTGGACGGAAAATTGCATCAGTGTGCGAATACAGGATTCATTTCTTATCATTTTATTTAACTTATATATGGTAACAAAAATTTCAAAAGTGCCCATTAAACATAATTTATTATGGCACTACATACTATTTTGTCCCTGCTATATGTGACGATAGCGCAAAAATACACTGACAAGGTAAACAACATTTTGAAGTCAATGATTGCCGCTAACACGAAGTTCGAAAATTCTTATCGTACTAGTGTTTAGGATTAGAAGTGAATAAAACGAACGAATTAAAAACACAAATACATGAAACATGTATATGTGGATGTCAATCTGTTACTTAAGGTATTTGTATTTTGAATGCTATTAGTATTATTAGAAATGCATGTTGGCTGGTGCACGTGCGTGTCACAAGGTGGAAAGAGTAGGTTCAGGGACTTGGATCGGAGGCAGCACCTGCTCTGGTGGAAGTTCCTGTTCTGTTTGCCTAGTCGGGCATGATACCATAGACATTACAGTTATCGACGTCCATTGTCGAGCGATCGGCTAGTAGCAGACGAGAGCTGTATTGTATTTGACTATTTCTAAATAGTACAGTACACTCATTTTCCAAGAGTAGATCATTATAGATCTAGTTATATTTCAGTTGCGGATTTAGAGGGGGCGGGTCCCCTTTTTGCCACATATTTACGTTTAAGACTCCAGATTTGGCACCCAAAAATGGCTTCGGTACCAAACGTCATGTATTGTCTTCTGTAGCAAAAGTTGTTTGCCGAAAACTTCAAAAATCGTCCAGGAAATGTTATTGGACCAGTAGACCTAATGTTATGTAATCGATTAACAACACGGGAATCACTGTCCTATTAACAGAACGGGATTTCGCATTCCAGAAGAAAGTAGTTCCGGTAATTGTGATATATCTGCACTCAAAATTTTGTTGATTGAGAAATCAACTCCATTTTTTAACACATTCGCCGCTAGACCATCAACACAAAGAAAATTAAATGATAAGTATTTACACACGGGCTTGACGCAAGGACTATTTGTTTTCTGTATTGTACACCCCCACCCCTTCCCAACTTTCCCTTCTGATCCTTACCGAATTAAGCTCTCGTTTCCTGTATAACGTTTATAGATGTATCCCCGCTTTCAGTTCCTTCCGTTATGCAGTACGGACGGGAGGAAAATGCAAGGGCGTGAGGACGGGTTACACTGCAGAAAACGGTCCATGTGTCAATTCCCTAAGGTATATACAAACCGTAGGTTCCTGTGGTCCTATAACGCATATTCTTTGACCGGGAATGAGTGAGGCGTGTCTGGCAGCGGCAGAACCTATCATCCCCGCCCCTACTACACACAAGTCGTAATCCACCTCCACCACGGAGTCGACCATGATCACGTGTACCACACAATGATTCAAGCGGTTATCGCTGGTCGCTTTAAAGATCTGTACTGTACAATTTGACGAAGCGCATTCACGGACACAAAATGACAAATCGCTGCTATGTGTCATATGTCACACGAGATACGACTGTACGCTGTGTGCTGCAATGAGAATAATCATCTACGGTCCCTTTTATGAGTTAAAGTAAAAAGTTGTAAAAGTTTTGATGCGGGAGATACACATTTAGTACTTTAAATCAGTGATCGGTGAAATTATTAGAGCACTTTAAACGTATGGAAAGCCAAAGGGTTCAATATTCTATCTATGTAGTTATGTATTTGTTGTTGTGAAATGCGTTATTGGGTCATTGTAAACATTAAAATGTTAATCCGTAACTTGACATTTGTAGTACATAACTGTTCGTTTACAAAATGAAGATGTAGGATGTTGTCTGTGTAAATGTACAACAAGTGAATGCTTTATTCGTTCATTGTATATCTCCGTAATTCTTTTCTGATCTTCCGTAAATTGCAGTTGCGTGTTTTCAGAAACTTGTTATTTGTTGATCCGTGCAATGTTAGTTCAACATTCGTATTTCATCATTCGTGATTTGTTTTTCAACATTTGTACGGTAATGCACCATTATGACGACAGAGGGCGCGCACGACGGCGAATCTTTTGTGAAACAGACTATAGAGGCGCATAAGAAACGCGGAGTGGAGCTATGCTGTGACGTCAGCTATACATAATCTTGAAAGTTGGTAAGTGCCATATATTTTAAAATTATGAGTGAAAATTGTAGATCTTATGAAAAAAGGGTTATAAAACCTCCCGGTATATGACATATACATACATGTATTACAGTTTACTGATGAAAAAAATCCTCGAAATATGAATTAGTTTACCTTAAAAAATTGATTTCACCAGGGAATTTATAAATATAAGCTAAAGCAGTTTTATATGGGGAAGGCCATAAAACACCATACAGAGCCCAGCAGTATTTACAAGTCTCTGTGAGGGGTGAACCCCTCTCCAACCTCCATGCCTCCCCCTCCTGCCGTATCCATTGCGATATTTTTGTTGTTTTTAAAAGAAGTATGACCCTCCCCCACTATATATTTTTCTTCCTCTCTCACCCTCCTTCCCCCTTGCCTCTCCACTCCCGTCCCTTACCCCCCCTTTTTATGTTTGATGACATTTTTCAAGTACAGTATAAAAGAAAATAACGTAATATAAATAACAAGTCTTAGAGCGACTCACCGCCTATTGTCAGTTTAAATGTACTAGGCCCCTATCATTTATCAAATTAACGAAACCGCCATTTTACTAGACTCCCTTGGCCTTGATTTTAGAATTGATAAAATTCACTCTAGTCTAGATGGAGATCGAAAGCAGATGTTAGGACATTAGCTTAGCCTTAGGTCCACAAGTGTGCTGACCTCTACTCCTAAATTGCAAAAGCTATAAGATCTACAATTTTCTACCAACTTTCAAGATTATGTATAGCTGACGTCACAGCATAGCTCCACTCCGCGTTTCTTATGCGCCCTGCTAAGTACACTATCCCTATAGATTCTAAAGTCTGTTTCACAAAAGATTCGCCGTAGTGCGCCCTCTGTCGCCATAATGGTGCATTACCGTACAAATGTTGAAAAACAAATCACGAATGATGAAATACGAATGTCGAACTAACATTGCACGGATCAACAAATAAAAAGTATTTGAAAACACGCAACTGCAATATACGGAAGATCAGAAAAGAATTACGGAGATAGATATACATTTTGAATTACAATGAACGAATGAAGCATTCACTTGTTGTACATTTACACAGACAACATCTTACATCTTCATTTTGTAAAAGAACAGTTATGTACTACAAATGTCAAGTTACGGATTAACATTTTAATGTTTACAACGACCCAATAAAGCATTTCACAACAACAAATACATAACTACATAGATAGAATATTGAACCCTTTGGCTTTCCATAAAAACGAGGTAGTTTGAGATTCTTCCAAAAGCTCAGTATATTTTCTTTAAAAAGCCCCACCCCCAAAATGATTATAAAACAATCAAACAACCTTTAAAGATATAACAAAGTAAAAGCATTAAGTAAGCCTCCTATGCCTGAGAAGGGGATACATAATGATATGTAGTCGCTACCCCTTTGTCATATGCCCCTGCATTATTTTGTTGGATTTTCAACGATCTATTATTCATGAAAGTGTTTTCCTTCTAGAGCAAGTAGAAAAAAGATGCACTAAACTTTGCTTTTGAAAAACTGCAAAACAGGGGGGGGGGGGTGTTGTGTTTGTGTGTATTTGTACATTTTAAACGCGGAAAGTTGCTTGATGTGAAGAGATATGAAGATGTATATGTATATGTGTGTATGGGTGTGGGTGTGTGTATGTGTATGTGTTTAAGGGGGTGAAAATGATGTAAGGAGGGTTGGCTGTTTATTTTGAAAGTGTGTGAGCAATGTACTGTTCAATTGTATGCTCTGGGAAACACAGAATGTCATTCAAAAATGATATATTGGTCATTGGGAAACATACTGATGTTTTAGAACATATATTTATAACCTTCCTAATTATTAACAAATTCTTTCGACAAAGGAGTAGGACGAAGGAAGAGTACACGAAGAAACTGACCCCACCTTTTTTCCCTCAAAGTATAGTTGCATGTAAGAATGAGTTTAACCATAGAATCATGAAATTACAAAAAGTCGTCATTTTATTTATTTTTGTTCGTAAGTTATAAGTTGAAAACTTTTGCAGGTAGGATACTTTTCTTTCTTTTTATGATTATTGTATTTATTTATTTATTTATGCATTGGGGTTTTGCTTTCAATTACATGCAAGACTTGTTAACTGTGTCCTTCTACGTTTTCACACTCAGCTAAGCCACTGTGAAATAAGCCTTAGAATAACTTTGGATCCGCCACTGATTTGAAATCATTGTTTGTTGTATGACGTAAGAGGCTAAGACATTAATTAATAACCTTGCGCGAAACATTACGTGTTACGCAGTTTGCATGCTGTTAGATGGCATGATATGAAATGAAGCATGAACTTCTCTATAAAAATCATATTCCTACATGAGTTGAAGAAATGGAACATCATCGGCTCTACATCATCACCTAGAAAATGATATCGTAAACATACGATAACGGATAAGTAGTAAAGAAATATATATCCAGTATCTTTCAATTTTTGCTTTTTTTTTTCTAAGTAACGATTTCATAGACGTAGGGTGCTGTCATGCTTTCATTTCTGAATTTACTTGGAGGGTGGTAAATACAAAACTTAAAATCATTTTAGATTGTATTTACCACCCCAAGTAAATTCAAAAATTAAAGCATGACATGTGCACAAAAAGGGAGTGGGTAGGAGGGATGCCGCCTGATATCCATTTTAGTTTTGATTTGTAATATTTTTGAAACCCCCGAAACCCAACCCACCCAACAAACAAAGAAAGAAACACGAAATAAAAAGAATAGATAAAGTAAACATAGCTGAGCCTCTTTTTTATTTTTTGCTTCTTACACCCTTTGCTATTTACATCGTGTATCTATATATTGTAATCATGAACACATGAATAAAGTACAGTAGCACGTTGTCGGGAGGTTATGTCGATTTGTTTATTTTGTTATACGTGATCACAACTAGGATATTACTATCCACTATAACACGTTCTATAAATAATATGATACATACATACGACCCCTTGGGAGATAAATAGGTCATATTTTCTATAACAATACATTTAACATCTCATCAGTGGTTAGACTGCTTCGTTTGAATTGGGCAGTTTTCGACAAATCATAAGTCAGGGTATGTTTTATATAAGTTTATTGTGCATGATTTTAATAACGTCAACTTTAGGCAAAATATGATTGATTTTTTATCACAATTTTCGAGTATTGAGATCTATTTAAATCGCCCATGCAACATTTTTTGTCCAAATATACATAGTAGGACGGTCAGTTTTATCTATAGTATTATAATGGAAGCTTTGTATAAAGACCACTTTGGGAAAAACTTAGTGACCTTTATACAGAGGTGACTTCATACAGGAGTGACATCCTATATACATAAATAACTTAAAATACAATGGTGACCTTTATGCAGAGGTGATCTGTATACAGAGGTGGCCTCAATACAAAGATGTATTGTGCAAGAAAAGAGGAAAATCGGAAAATCATTGCGACAATTATAAACAGGTGGCCTTATAATAGGGATGGTCGTTAAATTAGAGTCACCTTTAATTGATAAATTGAGCCTAATGAGTGCTTTACATCATACCTATCTATGATACGATGGATAACGTTTTCTCTGTTTTCCTACAAATTAAATTTTGTATGAAGTCATTTTTGTATAAAGTTAACCTATCTTTAAAGGTTACTCTTGTATATAGGTTATTTTTAAGTGACCTCCTTACCCAGGTAAGACCATATATATTATCAAATCTTGGTTGGAGCATATGGGACAGTATGCAAAATATGCATATGTACTTACCGATTGTTTGTTATTCTGCACTTCTAACCTCTACAAAATCATGAAGGAGAATCCAGCTATTTGTTTCCACAAAATCATTACTAACTTTCTCCCCTACCTGTTTTATAATTTGGTTACTTTTGCTATTCTAATTATGCAAATTAAGAAACCAAGCATAATCTATATTAAGTAAATAAAATGATATCTCCTTCTGAGACTATGTCAAAATCAAATAAATAACAAGAAATACTCCATATCCACAAATATCAGCCACTTGACCTTCATTAAGTGGATATATTGTTTTACTTTGCGCTGGGCTGATTTAACCAGCAGATGTGGATTTCACTTAGAGATTTGTTATTTTTTGTTTCCTCTTGATAAAGACCAATTGGCCGAAATTTATGGACATTGAGTCTTTCTTGCTACTTGTTTAATTCATTCCCTGCTGAGGACTTCTTATCATTTCTTGTATCAAAATAATTTCTAGTCCATGTACTAGTATTCCTAATATTGTTATTTCTACATACATAGCTTAAAAACGTAAGATTTTTTTCTGTGTCTTTTTTTTTCTTTTTTCCCTTTTGGTTTTTGGTTTGGGGTTTAAGAAGCATCGTATCAACTAACCAATCAACCCAACCAATGTAAGAATATCTGTTAAATTTTTCTTTGTTTTACATTGATTACATGCAACACAAATCGTTGTAATTTAATTAATTTTATTGAACAGAAAATAATTTACAATTCATATCAACACAGTACATGAAATATACACGTATCATATGATAGCATACTCATCTTAGTATACAAACAACATTGAATCAAAAGGAACAAATATGACTCATTCATTAAGAGAAAGCTACAGTCATCTTGGATTTCTCAGATTTAATAAAAGAGCCAATCTAAAGTTGACGTGATATAGTTACTCACCACACTTTGAAGTTTCGTTATCTATAAAATTCAGGCAAATACTGAGTAAATATCATTTCAGGCAAATTTAAATTCCATAGAAATAAATAAATAGAATTGTCTATTGGGTCCATGGATACATAAATAGGGATTTCTCTTTCTATATCTACTTGCATATTAAGGATACAAGTATGTCAAGTTCAGTGAATACTTTATCATTCAATCACTAGTTTCAATATTTTATTTTCCCTATTTTTTCTGTATATTCTGTAGAAAAAAATGTCTAGAATTTGCAGCATTGAATTTGCAGAATAATCTTGTTTTTTAACGTCTAGTGCCATTAGTATCTAAATTCATTTATAAAATCTGAGGGATTTTTCACACATGACTCACCCCCTGCTTGAACTATACTAAATACACGTAAACACATTGCTGAAATAAAAATATAGTTTTTGAATTGTGACCCTTGTAAAATTGTAAATTTATTTGACATACTACTGAATTTTATTCACCAAATTAAAATTAGAATAAATTTGAATGATATATATATATATATATATATATATATATATATATATAAATATATATATATATATATATATATATATATATATATATATATATATATATATATATATATATATATATATATATATATATATATATATATATATATATATATATATATTGGAAAATATAGTAACAATTATGAAATTTCATTTTTATTGTACATTCATAATAATTAAGGTTCAAACAGATTTATATCTGTTGACCATACTTTGGTTGCACGTCAAGTAGATACACAATGTTGTAATGCCTAAAATTTATAAAACAAATCATTTATAGTGTTTGAGGTTTTTTTATACGCAATTGTTAAAAAAACTCTGGACATAAGTATAAAGAGCAGTATTAAATGTACTTTTCTAAATCTTTCTTTTCCAATTGTCTGAGGCATCCAAAATATGAAAAGCTTCCTCTTAATTATAGTGTGTATTTTACAACTTGCTATTGTAAATATTGACTTATATATCACCTGGAATTGTGAATGTTCACTTCATCTTATTTGATGTTGTCAACACTGATAACTGATACTGATTTCTACAGTGATTTTTCAGTGTACATGTTAATTTCAAGATTCTAAGAAATCATCTGAACAGTACAATTGACTATAGGATTAAAAATCCCAGACATTCGTGTATATTTCACTTTGGGGATTTTACAGTTTTCTATCATACATTGGACTCATGTCGTGGAATTTATTTCTTTTGTTATGAATAATCTGAAGCCTTATTGTTTCATGTAAGAATAAAAATGGGGGTTTTTTTTTGTTACTATTAAATGAAACCAGACAGGATATTAAAGTTTCACTTTTATATTTACGATTTGATACAATTAATAATACCATCACATGTAAAGTTTTCCCCTCTGTTATTAAGAAAAATATCAAAGAACTAGCAATATTTACAGCATTAAATATCGAAGATGCTCCGAAAATGTAAATGTAAAACTCTTTCCAATGCATGAAATCTTGAAGCCCCCTTTATCCCCTGTTAGATCGAATATAAAATAAATAGAAGTCTATTAGTCGAAAATTCTTAACAAAAATAAGCACGCTACTTAAAATGTATAGGGATGCCATGAGCCTACTTGAAACTTCAGGTCAACTACCGTGAGAATGTAGGTACAGTTTAATCGACATGTTTTGCTAATGAATTTAAAAAAGTAATGCACATCTACAAAATAACTAAAAATAATTTTTATAGATATAATAAATAAAACTTATTTTAAAAATGATGTAATTTTGAAACATCTTATTAAAGAAGAGTTCTTGTCAAACGGATTTTGAAAATACTGTTATTCCATCCCAATATAGAACCTTATGGGGAAAACTCATGTTTATACAATATATTTTCTTTTTCAGAAAATCAAAATCTAGGGAAATGGTAATAGTTTAATATATCAAATAAAAGTACAGAATAGAATTTATACACTTAAAGTTTTCATATATTCTAAGAAGGGGAAATAACTTTTTAAGGGCACTCTGATTGCACAACCCCTGATTTTGCAATCACTAAAACAACACCGTCCAAGATGATGTAAAGATGATGGATAAATCCAAACCACAAGTCCAAAAATCATGAAACCAGAGGACATACAAAACCAGTGAAAATGAAAAACAAATGGAAAATAACAAAATATGTCTACTTGAAGAGCATATGTGAACCCCTGTGAGGGAGCGAGATCAGGTGCCCGGGGATAGTGAAATAGATATCGGTATAAATACCAACTGTTACACAGTGTAACTATAAATGTTTTATTTTGTCACTTGATTGGTTTTAATGGATTGGAAACCTTAATTTAATAATCAAAAGTTAGTGTTCGGATGATATCGAAGAAAGATCACACATCAGCTCAGACAGGAAAAGGCAGAAGAACTTTGTTCGACTAATCTTCATTGCCCATGTTCCAAAGTTCGTTTTAAACAATGAAAAATTCAATATTATTTACTGATAGCAATTGAATCCAGCCATACGTCATATATGTGTTTCTTTTTCGTCAAAGGTACTCACAGTAACAATATCTCTGAAAATCAGATACAATCGAACCTGCTTTAAATGTCACCTATATTAAGCAATCACCTGTCTTTAACGACTACCTCTCTTTGTACCTTACTACATATTGGTTATAAAACAACCTATATTAAGAGACTACTTGCCCCAAGTGACCACAGCCACAGACAATCAATCCCTATTCATTGATCATCATATTGGTGTAGATATTATGTTAAGTCACTAAAGATTCAGCTCAAATAAGCTATCGTCATAAAACCAGTCTAAATGTATTTTGTGATACAACTTTGTTATATTTCAAATATTATTTTGTTATCACAATTAAACTAACAAATATTGTATACATTTCCTTTCCTACTTCTGTCTTTAATGCATCAACTGATGCAAAATGATATGTCAAAATGCCCTATTCAATCAAAATCAAACCTAATTCAAGTAAATAGATACGAACTATTGTAACGAAGATTTTTGTCTGGATAGTTTATATCAGGTCTACAAATGTTCTCATTGTTTTCATAATGGCGCTCTACGATGGCTCCTTCCATTGGTTTTCTCGAATCTACTGGATCAACTCGAACTGAATCCCGAGATCTCATGGACGGGTCTTCGTCGAAGTAGTTGTGTGGCAATAGAAAGAAAGAAAGTTGTGTTCCAACAGTGTCTGTGTTAGGGATATTTTCTTTTTGTGGTATATGGTAAGTTCCCAAAGTTATCCAAGCAACGAGGTCCTTCAAATAAGTAACATGTAAATGAAAATTGCATAGTTCTATACACAAAACATTTTGAAACCTTCATACAGATTTTATTTTATTTTTACATGATGTGGATGAATTTATTATAAGACCAATATTACTGAGAAAATAGTCTGATCAGCACAGAGTTTGGGTTTGAATTCCACTACTTTCTTTTCACTGTCCTTGTCCAATGAGAGAGTAAATACCCGAGCAGGTCCGAGATATAAATCAGCCCTCACCAAATACATACATACATACACACATACACACATACACACATACATCCATCCATCCATCCATCCATGCATGCATGCATGCATGCATGCATCCATACATCCATCCATACATCCATACGTACATACATACGTACATACATACATACATACATAGGCACACATCCATCCATCCATCCATACATACATACATACATACATACGTACATACATACATACATACATACATAGGCACACATCCATCCATACATACATACATAGATACATACATACATACATAGGCATACATACATAGGCATCCATGCATGCATGCATACATACATACATACATACATACATACATACATACATACATACATACATACATACATACATACATACATAGGCATATATACATACATACATCCACATACCTACCCTCCTACCTACCTACGTACCTACCTAAGTACCTACCTACCTACCTACCTACCTACCTACCTACATACATACATACATACATACATACATACATACATACATACATACATACATCCACACCTAGCTATATCCATCCTTCAACCCATACATACATCGGCATCCATCCATCCATCATACATACATACATACATACATACATACATACATACATACATACATACATACATACATACATACATACATACAAACATACATACATACATACATACATACATACATAGGCATACATACATACATCCACACCCACCTCCCCACCATCCATCCATCCATCCATCCGGTCATCCATCCATTAATCCATCCATCCATCCATCCATCCATCCATCCATCCATCCATCCATACATACATACATACATACATACATACATCCTAGTTTTAACTTATGATAATAAACTTAATCTTCGATATGAATTAAATAAAAATGTTTGAGATTATAGTAGTGCAATTTCATAACACCACATAGTTGTAATGGAATTAGTACACATGGGCGACATTTTTACCTGATCCAGGACACTGTCATTGTCATTGAGATAGTCATCGAAATAAACGACTGGGTGCCTGGCATCCCACATTGTGAAGAGTGAACTGCTGGCTTCCTCGTTATCCTTGCGCTTTGTTATCGCTGTCTGATATTTAGCCCAGGAAATTGAGCGAGTAAATCCATAGTCATTAGGAAGCAGCAGGTTTGACATACCCGAGAGTTTGATTCGATATGAACGTGGAACATTTTCGTCCGTTCTGTTGTTGTAATTGGATATCAGCAGATATTTCGGTGTGGAAAAGTTATATCTGTATACAGATTCTGATTCAGATTTTCTTACGTTTCTTGTGTACTTGTTTTGAAAGTGAGTTTTTCCCGTCCAAAGGTCCGTCTCGTTGATCATTTCTAAATCCAAAGATTCAAATCTGTTGTGAACCCCTTTGATATCGACGTCCACTTTAAAGTTAAAAAGATGATTGTGCATTCCAGCATTAAGATATCTGTTCAAATGTGCACCAAAGTTTTCTTCAGGCGTGAAGTAAAACGAGGTTCCAAGATACCCTGTCAATGACACACGGGTTTGTATCGCTCCATTGTGAAACAAGAGGTAGTCAATTACATAGTCATAGTTAATGACACTGATTATTGTACGAATAATTAATGATTTAGTCACTAATCCAGCATAAAATGATCCAATTCTACCATATGCGCGATGACGCCTTAAAGGAATATTTTCATTTTGTTCAAAAACACATATCGCATTTTCAAATTTGTTGTGTCCACCTTCGTTAGCGGAGTATAATTCAACGTCGATGAATCTTGCATGAGCTGGGCAATCAACACTTGGCATTAATCCTCTACTCCTTGTCCCAAACAACCCAGCACTATCGGCATAGTTAAAACTTCTGGCAGTAGGTGAATATCCAGAATACATAACAGCGACTTCCTGTAGACTCATTTCGTATACAATTGTTTCTTTGTCAAACTGAATATTAAAAAGTTCTAATCCTCTGGTTGGCGACACTTTAAACTCTAAATCCCAGCTGAGATAAGATATCATATTATCATGAATACGATATCTAGGACCATCTGGTTCGTATAGTAATGGTGGTCTACTACTTTTGGCTGGAAAAGATGCTTCCTTTCGAAACTGTAGTGAAGTTTTCATCTGCTCTTCTTTATTTGGAATATTAATTTTAGTTTTATTTATAGCACCACATGTATAATTACTTAAAAATTCTTTTAATGAACCAAACAATTGATTACAATACCAAATATCCTGAATTTTCCATTTCGTAGGATTTGCTTCGGTCATATCGACAAGAAATTGAAAGTCAACAGGATGTAAAGTAAAAAACTCAATATCATACGTAAACCAAAACCAAGCTTTTCGCTCCCCTTCTTTTAAAAATGCACTCGAAATAGGTGTCATAGAAAAACGGAGGCATTGATCTCCACATTTCCATGGTGTTGCATTATAGCTTTCCATGAAAACATGCCTCGCGTCTTCTGCAATCCGAGGAATGATATACCTATAAATCGCCTGAAATTCAAACGAAGAAAATGTTCGATATATATATGGTATCTTTGTAACTCTCGATGTATTGCTTTCAAGTTTGGCATATGTGATATTAGGAATTGGTCCAACGACATATTCCCCGATAAAAGGCGGATCTGCGTCACCCCTGAACATAAATACTTTAGCTTCTCGTGGAGGAGCAGGACCCTGCCCTTTTCTGAATATAAGGACCTTATCCTTAGGCGGAGTCTTCAGTTCAATAGTGTGCACGAAACTTTTGTCTATACTTGCAAACCTCGGAGCTTTCAGTTTAAATTCTGATTGGTTATATAAGTAATCCAGTACCGCATACACTTCCCCTCTTGTGAGTTGTTTTAAGACACTATTGTTTTCTTCATTTATGATATCTTCGTGCTTGTTGATTCCACACATATCCATAGAACCATCGTCATAGCTCCTTGTAGCCAGTAATGTTATAGACAAAATCATAAAGACCAATGTTGAGATAGCGAACAGCAAAGTGAGCCATTTCCATTTCATGCTTTCTGTGGTGAATTTGTTTACATTATGGGCTTCTGGACTTTCCTAAAATATTCAATAAATTCACTAAATACAAATATGAAACGAACAAAAAGCAAATTTCGGTTTTCTGTATAAATGATGTGTTGTGTAATCAAGATATAATGTGTTAACAACAAACTTGCTGTTTGGATGTAAACGATAGTGTGTAGAGGAGAAAATGTTAGAAAACTATGGTTTTCCACATTGTAAAGTAATTAAGATTAAAATCAAGCAACTACACGTCTTAATTTATGAGATATGTAATGCATATTTCATAAAACACAACAACCTTACGCTTTAGAATCACACGTGTCTGTTTGAGCAATTTTCTTTCTTCCGTGAAGGATTTCTTTTTTGCTATGATATGATGCAGTTATCATTCATACAGGTAATGAGCAACGCATATACTCTTCATACCATACTTCTTCATTATTTCAGTCATGTGCAAAGCTATTGCATGTGGAAAAATAATTTGAAATCGATTGTCCTAGATTTTGGACTGGTTGGATTAGAACTCAGTTTTCACAATTTAAAAACTTAATACTTAATTTCAAGACATTTTATTTTCCAGATTATTATTACATGTATGGTTTTTTTTGTTATGATCTTAATGATCGACAATGTATGATTTTTAATCTTAACATATTTTGAAACTCTTGTTGGTTGTAGCTAAACAGGAGGTAAAAAGTCTTTCTCCGGATAGAGTAACACTTCTGGTTTTAAATGGGCAAGGCATGTTAATTGTGCTTTCTTCTTTGATTTTCGGCAAGTTTCACAAAACCAGTTATCTTTGAATTTTGCATATTGATTCTAAAATGCTGAAATCTATCAGTTCTTCGTGACAGGAAATAAAATTTGCAGAATTTTAACAATTTTCATAAATTTGTAATACTCTCAAGAGAAAAACATTTTGTATTTAAGCAATCGAAGCAAGTGTTTAATTATTTCAGTTTAAGATGGAAGCAAAAGTATTACTAAGTATTCGTAAGTGAATACTTATCTACCCTATATTTTAAATTCATTGAAATATCTTACTTCAGCAATTCAACAGTTTAGAAACTCATTATTCCGTTAGTATATGAGCTGCTTCAGTTCTTGGTATTTTAAAGTATTACAGACAACTTTGCAGTGCATTACATTGAAAGTTTTCTCTTATAATTCAAATGTAAGTAGCAAAATTCAAATATACAATAATTTGTGTTCTACGTATACCTTGTACACAAAAAAGTAATTGTTTCATTAAAATCAAAAGAAAAGCATATGTCTATAATTTGAAAGAAAATAAATATCCAGTGATTGTTAATTTGGTTAAAGAATCTGAGGAATTTAATCTTCACAGATCTATATCTTTTCAAGATGAAAGGCATCTTTTTTATCTTTTTAAACGGTATCAGTTATTGTATTGTTATAATTATCTCTTAATTTTACGGCTTTGCATATGTATTAAGTACACGTAAGTGGACGCTTAAATGTATGTAAGTTATATTGTACATGTTGTAAAAAAGTATTTGCATATGCATGTACGTTCAAGTACCTCATAATTTTGGTATTTTACGATCCGGCGGTCTATTATTATTCGGTTATCTTTTTGCGACTTTTGGAATTTTCATACAAATCGATTATTGGAGCACAGTGGAGAAAAATTTATACAGTGCATTGTATTGAATTTTAAGAGGAAGAAAGAAAAGTTACTGACTCAGCTGTATGACAGATGTCACCACTGAAATATACAGTATAAAGTGTAATGATATGAAAACACATAAGGACATACAAAAGTATTCGATTATAGTGCGGTTACAATACCGACTTAGGACGGTCATTTAATATGCCAATAGTCATTCAATTGGTGTGGTTAGCCGGTTTACGGGCCCACTTTCCCACTCACCACAACAGCAAAATAATCAAAGGACACACATTTAGGCATATAAATATTCCTCCATATATCAAGGGTCAACAAGTGTCTCAAGTTGAGAAGTCATAAAGATATATAAACACGTATATTGTAATGCAGAAAAAAAATTATGACATCAAAAGTATATAAGGAGACATCAAAATTTGCGTGACTGTAGAGTAATGCAGAAGGGAGATACTTCTTCAATTCTTCAAATTTCATTTACTGTTGTTGTTGTTATTATTAATAATAATAATAATAATAATAATAATAATAATAATAATAATAAAAATAATAATAATAATAATAATAATAATAATATTATTATTATTATTATTATTATTATTATTATTATTATTATTATTTGCGTGAGTGTATAGTAATGCAGAAGGGAGATACTTCTTAATTTTCCAACATGGTAATACAATTGAAATACAGCTTATCCAAAACAACAACAGCAAAAGTATACAATCCACAAAAAATCACACACACACAGATAATAATAAAAGAAAGAAAGAAAGAAAGGAGGAAAGAATGAAAGAAAAAAAAAAACTCGAGATCGAGATCAATGTATAACTCTCATATAAAAAGAACAATTCACATAAAGCATGTGTTTACAAGCTAATGTTGATATATCAAGGAAGATGATATGGAGTAGAAATTGCGTAGTATGAATAGATAGATAAAGACGTGTTTGTGGTTTATCTACCACGTAGAGTACAGACCTGATTACCTACTGCCCCATCGTCTGGATCACAAGACTTCTCTTTGAAATTTCTGTTGGAATGTATTTTCAGCTTTATTTTTGTTTGGTGCATATGTAAGAACACAGATTCGTTGCATACAATTGGAAGGTTTTATTCAAATGATTTTGATGGAGAAACTGAAAACTCCTTAGGAAAGTTTTGTTTCTGTTGGAAATCATGAACACAAAATTCATAACATTATGCAGTATAACATTAGTTAATGGAACCAAGATCACGTATATGTGTTGAATGTATGGCCACCATGTGTGTGGACGAATGATTTAACTAAGTGATAGAAGGTTTAGATATATTTAGATAATAGGTTATTCATTGAATAAGTAAGAAAATAAGTAAATTTTGCGCATATCCTAATTGCACGATACAATTAAAAAAATAACTGATAATAAACAAATGCATTTACAAAATGAATAATTTGTGAATGTGGAAAAATAACCCCAAATCACAAACACTTCCATCATGATTATACAAAACATAAAGATGACAAATCACTGAATGAGATGAATGGATTTTTAATTACAGAAAATGTCACTGTCTTGCAATATTTATTCTTGTTTTAAATGTTATATAAAATCTGGTAAATATATTTTCTATTTATTTTATTCAAACTCTGCAAGAGTAAGATAAAAACAAACCAGACCAGTGGGTGTTTCACAAGTCTTTGTTTTATTTTTTAATTGTAAAAATGTTAAGCCGTTGACATGCGTGGTTCTTACATATGTCCAAAATTTATTTAACTGAACAATGGAAATAATTAAAGCAATAAGAAATCCTTAAAGTGTAATGTTTTCAGTTTTAGGTTTGTTTTGTTGTACTTGTTTGTTTTTATTACTATGGTTTAATATTATACATTTAATTCCTGAAAGTTATCTATAATGAAATGTCATTGGAAATATCAATAATTATTAGAACTACCAGAAAAAATGTAAACGTAGTAAGACTAATTTTGTGCCTTTACACTGTAGTGCCCAAAGTTTGGCTTTTCCTGTTTTGCATAAACAAACAGCCCTATTATCATCTTACCCATTGACCTATTGACTGCATTCTAGAGACCGAGTTTTTGTCTAGGCTGACAAGTGCATTAGGGAAGTAAACACTCACAACAGGAGCGGTGTCGGGCTTTGTATAGTTCTCAATTGTTTTCTCCACATAGTTTTCGATTTATTTATTCTATAACATTGTTTTCTCTACATACATTTCGATTTATTTACTCTATAACATTGTTTTACGGTATTTTGAATAAACGGATATATTTTATTTTGATTTTTCAATAAATCTGATGATTAATCAACATATCCAAATTTATTCGTCATTATTATGATCATCATTATTATCATCATCATCATAATCATGATCATGATCATCATCATAATTATCATCATGATCATTATGATTATTATCATTATCATCTACTATTACTGCTACTACTACTACTACTACTACTACTACAACTACTACAACTAATATAATTAATAACACTAATAAAATGAAAAAATGGAAGGTAACGGTAAATAATTTTTCAAAATATTTTATATTTGGTTAGAAAATAGTAGTACACGTGTAAGAATTAGTCTATTGCATTTATTGACATTCAAATTAATATCAAAGTATTGAAAATTTGCTAATTGTAATAATATACACTTATTCGATTATCAATGTTGTAAATAAATTCTTTGCGCAGTAAAACTTTTATTTTTTAAAACAATAATAAGACTTTATATAAATATATATAAATATTAAATATGTGATACAGTGATTGTATTTATTGTTTTCATTTTAAAACATAGCTAAGATAGTTATATACAAACCTATAGGTTTTTAAATTTGAAAAAGGTTTCTTAATATCATCAAACATTTTCCTGTATGAATGACAAAGAATTACGTTCTCATATAGGAATATCATATGCTGTTTTTATTAATGTAACGACAAAAATTATTTAGAAGTATAAAACGGACATGTTATTTTATTCATTAATTGTTTTCGTTTTACGTGATTAATTTTTAGGACCTACATCTTACAGATATAAATGTGAAAACTTTCAATAGAACAAGAAAAATTACAAAGATATTTGTATCTACTCTTTGAAAATTTGATATTACGGCAACATATAAAAGAACGCATTAAGACTTCTGATTCAGTCGTATGAAAAGCCATCACAGAAAAAAAGAAAATAATAAAGACATAGAAAAAATACAATTGTAATGCAATTAAGGCACCGACTTAGGACGGAAAATGGAAAGATAGTTAGTTACTCAATTGGTGTGGTTATGTAACAAATGAAATTTAACGACGCGTATTAATTGTCACAAGTAATGGATAATGGACACAGTATTTTATTTCAACTGAAGACATTCAGGCATAATATTATCTGCTCTTTATAAATAATATCTTACCTTTCTTTGAATTGGCATTGTTATTCCTTGGAAGATATTACACATTACTTACTAAAGCTTACACTGATCCTGAAATACACGTGTTCATGGCCACTCATGAATATTCATGAGTACTTATTATGTAATTTTTATGAAAAATTCTTACAATCGATACTGGCTAACATTTCTGTACCTCATTTCGAAAGGGAGTTAGACTTTAAATGATATCTTTCGCATAATTCCCAGTAGAACTTGAAGACATCGACCGAATTTGTTCCGATTTTAGGATAAATACCATGAAAAATATCTGTAAAATTTTTGCAACACAGAGTAGTTAGACATGCGATGAAAAGTAGTAGATGCTAAGTTGATATCTGTACATAGTCTGTTAAACTGCTCCTTTGGTTTTGTGCCAATCGTATGGTGGCCAGTGCACTTCTTCCATGATGGCATTTCCTTGTGAAACTCGTAAAATAACTATCAAAAGCTTCGAAATCCTCTTCATCCGTAGAACGGTTTCATGTAAAGTTATGAGAAAGGTCCTGGTTCGAAAATGTCTTTCAATTCATAAAATAGACAATATATTTTAAGATGTGTTCCATGGGATCATGTGACTCCTAATACTGGAATGATTAATGATATGTTTATTTACATCAATTTTTTGTATGGGGCTCTTCTCATCAACGAAATTCTGTGTTACATTACAGCAAGTGTCATGTTCTGGCATTTTATTTACTATAAACTAATGTGACATTTGTTTATATACAGTTCACCTAATTGCTCATTTCATTATATATATATATATATATATATATATATATATATATATATATATATATATATATATATATATATATATATATATATATATATATATATATATATATATATATATATATATACATATTAAGTTTAACAAAATACAACATCATTTTGTTTAATAAGATAGCATTTAACATTTCAATGAAAATGAATTAAAAAAAACATCAAATTATATGAGTGATTTAACTAAAGCGACCGGTTGATATTAAATAAAGGAAATTAAAGAATTGAAAATTCAATAATAAAAATAACTACATGTGTTAAATTATGCACAGTTAAACTTTTATTAAAAAAAAAAGAAAAGAAGACATCTGACTACATTGTATGAGACAGTCAACTCGGACATACAGATAATAAAAGAACAAACACACACACACACACACACACACACACACACACACACACACACACACACACACACACACACACACACATTCAATTGTAATGTAATTGTGGTATCGACTAAAAACTCAATTGGTGCGGTTAACCGGTTCACGGTCCCAAAGTCCTACTCATCACAAAAGTTGTACAATAAAAAAAGAATAGACTTTGGAAAATCTATAAATAATCCTCCATGCAGATTACGAAGAACAACAAAGTACGCAAGTAGAGAGGTAATGAAAATATGAACAAGTATATTAAAAAAGAAATAATAGATTACCTTGATAATGCGAACATTGGCCATCTTTGTCAAATAAGAAGCATGAGTCTGCATTCAGAGGTATTCCTCGTTACCTAAATATACCCACTACCTTTACAAAAAATAAAAATGGTAATGGACAACACGGTCTGTCAAATCTTGGGAGTGAGTCACAGTGGATAATAAGCAGGTCAATACTTACGGTTATCGTAATTACATTACTTGTGATCTAGTTTTTATTTAGCTTATGGCATTTATGAGAAACGCACTAACACAAGAATTAATTCTAGTAGAAGTTTACAATTATCGTTAATTGACCTGACATATATATTACTAAAATGCATTAAATGGTTAATCAGCGGTGCAGAGAGGTACACTGATAGTTTAAAAGATGTTATTATTCAGATGTTCAGAAACTGAACAAATATTGGAAATAGTAAGGGTTTATTAAAGTTTATTTTATTACATCTGTCTATAGCATATCAAGATCTGTCTTTCATTTGTTTGTAACACACACGAATGCAGAGGAGAAAGGAGACAGACAAATTATCTTGTAAGAAAAATATCATATCGTACGAGTCAGTAATCATGCCATGGGTGGGCTTCGTTTTTATGACTTGGAGAGTAACCAGAAATACACATACGTAACCTAAAGTATATTGCACTAGCCAGCGACACTGGTCCAGTGTGTCAAGGTCGCAGTCAATCACTTTGAACGCAGATAGTATGTTATATTCCAGTGCTCTATTTCGTTTGTTTATATTAAGGTATCCGAAAACTAGTCAACAACCTAGTTGCCTGTACGGGGATTTTCGTTTCAGAAATCCATGTGTTATTTCCTAGGCTTTATTGGATTCTTTCACTAGCTATAGATCTAAAACTCTAATACACAGCAATTATGTAATAAAACTAACGTTGCTGGATTTTCATGAAAGAATTTTTATCATTTTACGTTAATCCACGGTATTACTTATAAATACTTCACTGCTTCCATATGTTCTCCAAATGAATAACTCTCCACATTTGCATGAGCTTTGGTATAATTTTGTAAAACATTCTGCGGTATTTACATTTGTCGACTGATCTGTAAGAGAAAGGGTAAAAGTTATTTGTTTAATGTTATTAAAGCATTGTTGTTGTGACATTTGTTCCTTTACTATAGAGAAAAGTATATAATATTACTTATTCTTCTTATAATTTTCACGATATATGATTCTAAAAAAAGTATCGGTGGCAAGAATGAAGAAAATGGTATCAGGGTCAACCGATTATGAGGATTATTTGATTGATAGTTTCTTCATATCTTATGAGTGAAGTTTTTACTACGAGAGTCTGACTGAGTTATCGCCATCTCTATACCACTTTCTTATTTTAAAATTTTCGTATTCAAGTAATGAAATGTGCATTAGTCTTTTCACGAAATAAAGTTACGTGTTGCAGATAAATTTACATTAAACAGAACAAAATTCCATGTGGAACTATTAATATGATGATGATGATGATGATGATGATGATGATGATGATGATGATGATGATGATGATGATGACGATTATGATGATGATGATGATGATGATGATCGAAAGAACTTACAAACAATCAATATGCTCCCCGAAGAAAGAGCATATAATTCCCGGTTTCCCCTCCTCTGTCCGTCCGTCAGACTTTTGTCCAAAGCATAACACAAAACTATTAGAGATATCAGCCTGAAACTTCATTGGTAGATAGATCTAGATGAGGAAAAGCGTAGTGCATAAGAAACATAACCCTCTTTTGCATAATTTAGGAGTTATTACCCCTTTGTTACAGTTCAAATCTATTACATTTTGTTAGAAACAAACAAACAAATAAATAAATAAATAAATAAATAAATAAATAAATAAATAAATACATAAATTAATTAATTAATTAATCAATAAAAATTAACCCTTTCGGAACTAGTGTTTATTCGGGGAACATCCATCAGTTCTTACCGAATCTTTTGTGTAGATATATTTTATGTAGGTTATCCTTTACCTTGATACAGAATCATTCGAACTAGTGTAAACAAAGATATGACACTATGAAATGAGTTTATCTATAAAACTATCGAGGTTCGAGGTAAAATCTCTGAAAAGTAATTAATCATATGCCAAACCCGCACCAATGACAGAAAACACGTGCAAGCACAAGCCAAGTTATCGATGAGTAAAAAATGAGAATGTCGAGAATAATAATCCAAAAACGATGATAATTGACACTGACGAGGTAACAGTTGGCATGAAAAACTAAGCCTTTCCCTACTGACCTACCACACTTTTATTCATATTTATAAGTTTGAAATATAAATAGTTAAGACAGTGAATATATATAGGTAACAGATTTTCAAATGGAGCTGCCGTAGCCGTAATATTATTGGTTGCTATTGATTTAAACCACTGTAAAATTATTGCACTTATATGATGGCGACACCAGCCTGGCGCATAGTGATTATAGCGCATACTGTTGACCCACAGACGCAGTGAGCTAACTTTTAAGTATGAATACATATCGTATTAATAAAGAAATAACAAGAAATAAATAATTAATTAAAATACATGTAATTCATTATAAAATAAATTAGGCTCGTCGAACTGCAGCGTTGTCATTTTCGGTGCATTAGTTACCATGTTGAAAATCTTTGTGAAACACCTTGGATGTTGTATAGCGAGCGAGCGCCAGTGCTACATTGAGTACCCTCGTTCAGATAATGAGCACTTGACTGCGTATCGGGCGCTCACATTATTGAACGCGACTCTGAATTAGCTGTATGACTACATTTACCGCATGCAGAGATCAAGCACATAAACTGAAAGGCGCAGATGAGCCTATTTCGCTCACTTGAGCATAATTTGCTCTTTTTTTTTTTAAATAACTGACAAGTCAAAGAAAAATGCAGACTGCTTTTTGTGTCTTCGACATCTTGCAAAGAATAAACAAAAAGGATACAAAATGTGTGAAAGAATGAAGTAACTTTTTTCTTTGTTGTTCGTAAGTTTGTTTTTTGTCTTTTGTTTTTTTGTTTCATTTTCTGAAATAGATTTGTTAACATATAAAGCGCTGTGGAAGGCTTAAAAACGTGTTTTATGCGAAATGAAATTAAATGGGATTTGGACTGCTACCCTTCAGCAATCCAGAACTAAAAAAAATCCTAAATTTTGATATAACACTTAAAGCGGATATTTTGTGATAGAAAGTAAACGATAAATGCTTTACCAGTGGCGGATTATTACGCCACAATTAAGAGTAAAACATCAGATTTGACATCCAAAATGGTTAGCCATTTTGTCATATTTCCCTCGTGGATCCCCGTTTTCGGAAATCATGTACCCGCCACCACTGTTTACTGCTTTTCTATATTGAATAAATCAAGAAAATGACACAAATATGTAAGGAAAATAATTAAAAAAAAAAAAAAAAAGAAAAAAGAAAGAACCCCCCCCCCAAAAAACCAACCCCCCCCCCAAATAATAATAATAAAAAAAATGAAAGATAAAAAAGGAAAGGGCGTCACAAATTTAATTTCAAAATGGAAAGAAAATTCTTCTTCTAGACCATTGTGGTGCTTTCGGTTTACCAATATATGCAGCTGGTCTGAAGAAGTTTATCAAATGAGGAATCTGTCAGAAAAATCACACTTGTAATGACCTTGATCATGGGTTCTATAGCTCTATCAAATTTGATGCACATTATGTTCTTAGAAGCACTGTTTATTGGGTAACAAGGTTTTCATATACATATTATTCGATACACATGAAGTTTTCAAATTTTGTAAGATAGTCAGATTTTCGTTCAATTACTATAGAACTTTAGACATGATTTAGCGAATGAATGTGAGTGTGAATAATTCTGAAAGGACAAAGTCATACTCCTCTCTGGGGCATTTTGAAACTCGCAGATTAATTGTTGTGTGATAACTCTGAAGTTCTGTCCGAAACACAATGATGTTTATTTTACCGAGGAATTAATTTTTTCTCTATTTAGCCCAAGTATTTTGTATGACTGAAAGAAGTCTTACTTTGAAGTGTTTATATTGATATTCCTAATAATGTTATTATTGATTATCTTTATGCAACATTAGAAGATGGGGCTTATCGGTAATAAGATTTTCTTTCTAAATAACATGCAATGCATTTGATTTGTGAATAAAAGTACAAATTCTAGTTTCCATTTTCAGAATATTTAAGATTAGTGAATGGACATTAAATAATCAATTTGTTTATCAAGTAGCTTGATGGTCCATAAAGCCTATTATGTAAGTTTTCTGCGGAAGTAAATGAATTATTTGCAATAGATGTTGTCGGGCGCAGTGCAATTTTAGCTTATAAAGTAATAAAATGGGTTACTAGGGCAGTGGTGTGGTAAATAATTAAGTTCTACGGAGATAAAGGCCTACTTCAAAGTAACCCGCCTATGCTTTGGTCATGGATAAGGGAAGATCGCAGTCCTGCTAGTGTGAAATACGATAGTCTTTGTCTTATGTCCCCGTTGAAGTACATCTAACAACGTATAGTACATTTTATTTATCATAGGACAATGTCTTGACTATTTTTTTTCTGAAATTATAGTGATGGGACATCTTATTTGCCGAATGAGTTTCAATTTTTTATCCACAATTTTTGAGACTATTTCAGAACTTCCTCTTAAACATCGATTTTTTTTCCTCCATATAAAAAAGTTCATGTCCAGAGATGTACAATGCAAAGTGTACTTTTTTGAAATAGAATAGTGTCCAAAGTAATTGGATATGAACTCCGTTCAATAATTTATCTGATGAGTAATTTATACATATAGTTGTTCATCTAACTTGTGCTTTTATTTTCATGTGTAATTGGATGAACCGCCACTATGTTTCAGAAGATGATCATCTCCTGCCTCTATGTTGCGATATAACTGAACAGTCATTGAAACAACGTAACTCTAATCAACTTTTGTCGTGTTTTGAGAGAACTGTAGTCCTTTCTCTGGATCCGTGATCTTTTTCAATAGAGATCTTAAGTCTTGTCTTGTGTTTTCAATGTTTTAGTACGACAAGTATTTTACATGTCAAGTACAAGACACAAAACAGGATAAATATAAAAGTAGACAATCCTGAATATTAAACTATGTGAAGCTAAGCTCAATATGAAAAACACTCTAACTTTAATCTAAGCTTAAACTTCACACTACTATATTCATACGTAAAACTAAAACTAACGCTGAATATGTTCTAATAACAAATCAGTATATATATTACCCGCGGAGGGTTCAACTTAAATGCAATTATTTTTTTTTTTCCCGCTGTTATGTGGTAATGGCATTTTCTACACAATGTTACTTCACATTCATTTATATATACTGTGCTGAATTTCTTCTGTATGTTAGGCCATGCATGGCGGGTGTGGCTACCATTCAGGAGTCGTATACTCCTCCCGGACACCTAGTCTCACCTCTGAATTTCAGGGATCCGTGAATGTCCGCTGTGGTACATTGATGATAGTGTCATAGCCACTTGACACCAATTACTTTCGTATTTTTCAATGCAATACGCCCAACCCGTATGTGTACAATATCTATCTAACATGTCAACGTTTATCATTAATTAATTTTCGGGATGCCACTGCATATGTTCTTTCAGATGCAGGTTTAATCAGCAATAGATATCGGGATATTGCACTACAATGGAGTGTCCAATTATTGTAACAATTATAGCATATCGAATATTCACAAGCATTCTATGACTACAATTAATAATACATGAAAATAAAACAAAGTAAAATAACCTTCAGGACGATAATTAACGTCTGCATGGGAGGTCATAGGGTCACAGAAGTTCAATCTTTTTATGCGTGTATGTGTAAACATGGCAGACGTGTGATGCATTCATGGTGGACCATATGCAGTCGACAGAGGAATAGATCTTTGGTAGGAATGTGGTTCAAGAATTCTTTAAATGTCGTATTATGTATCATGACTCAAAACATGAATTAACACAGATAGTTTTTCGTATCTATAGATTAGAATTAAAAGAGTAAGTGCCACACGGTTGGTATGAAGTGAATGTGGGTTAACAAAGTTTAGTAAGTATAACAACATCAGAACAGGAGTACAATATCAAACATTTTACACTGCAAAGAGAATTGGTGTCACAAGAATGTAAAATACAAAACAACTTATGTCATTAGGAACCACAATATCATTTTATATACATGGGTACGTATTTGTTTATTTATGGAAGTCGGGGTTAAATATAATTCTTCTGTTTCTTGTTTTATAGCAAGTAATCAATCAATCAATCAATCAATCAATCAATCAATCAATCAATCAATCAATCAACCATTACCCTTTCTGTAATTTACTTCGATTATATTCTTCACCTCACAGAAATCAACTGAGCTTTTGTTACCCATTAGTGTCTGTCGTCATTCGACATGCATTTACTTCGATTCCGCTTCAACATTTCTAAGATATGACAGGATTGGTGAAGAGTGTGTAGTTCACAAACGAACGATCTTCATTATTTCGTTCTGTCTGGTTGATCGATTACAAAATAAAAAAAAAATGAAAGAAAAAAAAATCAAACAAAAACAAAAGCAAACCAAAACATAATAATAATACCCCCCCCCCCAAATATAATAAATAAATTTAAAAAATAAATAACAAAAACAAACAAACAAAAACCAAAACAAACAAACTAAAATCGGTGGAGATTCTTACTCCAATTGGTTAATATTATTTAAAAAAAAAAAGGGGGGGGGGGGTCCACGAAGAAAGAAAGAAAACCAATTTGCCTAAAAGCACAAACCAAATATTCATAAACTTTAAGTTTTAAAGGACAGGTGGTTGGGCAGCCTTGTTGTTCGTGGAACTACAAATATCATTTTCATTGTTACACCTAGTAAGATAATGTGTTGAATTAACGATGTTTTCAGTATGATATGCATCAGACTAAATCTAGTCATGGCTCTGTGGTCTGGCCCCAATTGTATACAAAATCTCAGTAGAGTGTTTCCTCGAATTTGAGTATTTCCTCAAGAAATATGAGTTTTCCCTCAAATTACATTGTATTAAGCTCCATTCAACTCAAATTTGAGATTTTCCTCAAATCTCTTCATCAAATAAGACTGCTGAGTCGGAAAAATTGTTTCCTTTATATGAAATATTTCCTAAAAATAGCTTATCTGAATTTCAAATTCACATAGATCAAACACAAAGAGATACGAGATACACCTTTATCTAAAGTTGGCATGTCAAGTTCATATGTTAAGATAAGCTCGGAAAAGTTTTTGACCGAGATGATATTAGAATGTGTTTATTTCATGGCAAACGCCCTCTTCTCATGTATATGGTATACAATTAAATCTCACATCCATCAGTTTACTTTCAAACAAAAATATAGTTGGGGTGGGGGTGTTACACTACAATAATTTTGTCTCTTCAGCTGAAGACGGAGTGGTTTCTGAGTCATAACTATAATTTCATTTTTCAACTAGAGACACGAAATTTCACACACTGAACACCCCTCCCTTTTCCCACTCCACAAATAGGACAAGGAGGATCCTTGCTTTATCTATATTGAAGCCTATAGCATAGGTAAGCTTAGTTTAAGGCAAGGAAATTGGTCCCCAGCTGTAACTCGATTCTCTTTTCATCGCTAATAACACAGCCTACACACGAAATCCCTATGACATAGAGTTCGTCGCCATGACTACGGTGCCAATATATATGGAGGAAATGAAACGTATTCCCGTAAAAATGACGTAAAGAACAATGAGGGGTTCTAATGACGTCATAATCGGGATGGAAACTAATACTGATTTAGGAAGCTAGGGTGGCTCACAAGATGAGGTCTTCGGTTCGTGACCGAGAGGTCCCCGGTTCGACTCCCGCCATGGACACGCCGGTGTCTTGTCTTTCGGATAAGACAGTAAAAACCGAGGCCCCGTGTCACTGTAGGCGTGGCACGTGAAAGATCCCTCGCTGCTTCGGGTGGGCCGACTGCAAAGGTATAAATTCCTTTGCAATACATTCGGCAGATGCCGTCACCATATACGTAAAATAATCGTGGAGTGACGATAAGCAATAAGCAATCAATTAATATTGATTTTGGGGTTCTAGAGCTCAAGAGATTGGAGCATGTATATAGCAAGACGGTTTCCAGGCCATAAATTCTACAGTTGTCAAACTTAATTCACACACGGTTTGTCAGACCTCTCACGAGAAACTTACAAATGAGAAATTCAATCAGACTGGGCATTGATGATTTACCTGATTACACTATTAAAAGACCTCATATTTTTAATCCCTCTAAAATTATACATGTATTATAAAACCAAATATTTTGTTTCAAAGATTACTTTTAAGGCGTGCTACGTTTATACACCATGTAAAGTACGAACTTCCACCGATGACCGCGACCCACCCCATTATGCAGGTCAAATCGTGACTACCTATAAATATAAGAGATACTGTACTCTGTAAAGGTAGAAATAAAGAATCAATTATTCCAGATACATTCGGAGGGGCACGATGACAAGGTTGTTTGTTTCTATTACAATGTAAATAACCTACACGTAAGGGGGTTAAGTAATGCACGAGCATGCATTTCTGAACAAGTATTTCTACGGAGAATAAATAGGAATATAATTACCCACAAACATACCTATATATGTATACGACGCACATTTGCATTATCTTTTTATATAATCATAGATATCGCAGTGGTGGATCCAAGATTTTCGATAAAAAGGGGTGGTACAAGAGTCAAGTATTCGCCATTTTGGGTGCTAAATCTGGAATTTTACTCATATTATTCGAGTGTTTTCAACTTTATCATATATGCTTCGTAAATGTGTGGCAAAAATGGGGGGGGGGGGGGCATCCCCTCTAAATTCGCTAATAAAACTTGCAGTAGTAATTGAGGAATCATGAGAAAATCTGTTACAACTTGGATAAAATGTTGGCAGAGATACACTAAGAATATCATCAGTCATCCATATCGAATTACATAACACAGTTTCATTACTGGCATTTGATAATAATTCATCATGAGTAGATCATGGTGAAAAGATTCATACAAATCACTCTGTAAATGCATTTAGTAATTGTGTTTTGAATAAAACACATTTGATTTATTTTCAAGACGGCTATAACGACCGGCAGGATAGATTGTGCAACATTACTTCCTACATGTACTGGGTTGCTTTTATCTGGTATCTTGTTGGCTGAATGATAAGAGCTTTTACGTCGTTTTCAATAAGTTTTATTCAGTCATATTACATGAAGGTATGAAAAGAGATTTTATATAAAATCTCGTTAGAATTAAAAACAAAAATATGGGTAGAGATTACAAATATTTTGAAAATAGCTTCCACAACGGAAGTATCGAGTTAAAATATTTCTCTACTTACATGTTATATTTAGTAAGAAGCCTGACCAATAATTATTCATTAACAAAAATGCTCCCAAGCGCCTACTGTAAATCGCTCACTCACAAATTTATGAGAAATTCGTGTGTGAAATTTGAACTTCCTTTCCCGTACAGTTCGAACGATATAGTCAATGTTAAAGTTATAGACAGTAGGTCAATGTCAGAAAGTCAGAAGTCATTGTATATAGATAAAAACCCCTTCTATCCCTTACATTCAAAAGTCCAGATAAAGTTTTAGAGAAAAAATAGGTCAAAGTCCAAGCTCAAGGCCAGAAAGTCCTGGACTCAAATAAAAGCCCCGATCCAAGGAATCCCTACACGATATTTAAACAGTAATAAAGCCCCTATCTCTCGTGATTGAAATTAATCTAGTTTAAAGGTTTATTTAAAATGGATCAAAGTTCAAGGCTAAGGCCACTAGGTCAAAATCCATAATATGAATTGATAACTGTAATCAGGATGAATCTATATGTGAAATATCAAAGCCCTCTCTTGCGGTTAAAACATAATGACCTTGTTTGTCAATGTTTTGGAAAAGTAGGTCAAAGACCAAGGGCATGGTCACTAGTTTAAATGAAAACTGGACACTTTTATAATTTACACTTTACCTCTAACTATCGTAGGTTTTAAGTTTCGGGGCAAAAATTTAGAATTTCGCTAAAATTTGCCCACAAGGTTCATTACTAGGACAAGGAATCATTACATGATTTGGACAAAATTCAAAAGTAATTATTATGATGCTGAACATTTTCAAGTAATTTGTTTTTCAAATTTCATTATATTTTTTAAATAAAAGCAAAAGTAATAGATTTCATGCTCTATTTTTAGGAATGGCGGTCATATTTACATCCCGATGAGCACCAATGATGGATCGTTTGTTGAATATTTACCACTTATCATTTATATAAAATATCAAACCATTTTGTTTTGTAGTTTCAGAGATGATTTTTGAAAATTGGCCAATCCAAATATAAGAAGATCCTGGCTGTCATATTAATTCATCCTAAACAAAAAATAGGATCGTTTGTAATCGACATTCGATATATCATCGGTGCTAAGTTTTGTTAATATCTGGTGGTTTTTGAGAAGATTTGAAAAGTTTACGTACGACATGTGATGACAATAGCCCACATGGTTCCTTGAACCAGGTGAGCTAATTAAAGACGATTTTATGCTGCACATTCCCGGATAGGTACTTTTAAATCTTCCAAATCTATGTTACAACAAGACAAGAGGCACATAAACTCAACTAATTTTCACCACTAGATTCTACATTCTAGAACTTCCAAATCTGTATACATATACAAATGTTTGATATAAGGGCTGACATGCATTCAATTCGTTACAATAGACAAAGTGAAAGAAATTCATTAAAGCATATGATTTCCTTATACATTTACCTTTCTTGGGTTTTAAGTAGAGCTAAACGCCCTCACCTGTCCACTGCCCTGGCCATAATGCTGAATACCATCTAGATCAAGACACTGACAGCACTGTTTTCATTGGAGTATGGTGACATGGTCATTCGTTTTGGATACCTCTATCTAACTTCATAAGAATGTTAGATACAAGTTTGATATTGTTTACTGCAGATCAGGACTATTTATATGACCGATGATGGGGTATTATTGAAGGTGCAACCCCTTTTTCCCTTTCAAAATTTTACCAAAACAAGGCCCAAACTGGCCTTTACTGCTCACATTAGAAAATTATAAAGTATCAGAAAGCTCTTTTATGAAAATATCCTTTCCGAGAAATTTTATCTCAGAATTAAAACAAAAACAAAAGCACATCACTTTAAAAGCTCATTTAGGCTTTTACTCTAAGTAACCAGTCTAATATTTCTCTTTACAAAAGATAGTACCTTGCTGGACATACTTTAACACACCATGCACCAACTCCTCAATAGGTTCAGACAAAAGAATATTGGTAAATGTAAGAGACAACAAGTACTTTATTCATGCCAAGTTTTATCAAAATCTTTTCATTCATTTGGAAGTAGAAGTCAAAGTATAATACATGTATTACTTACATGTACAGATTTGCACTCCCCTTTCTTTTTTCAATGTTAAAAATCTGTAAAAACAAATTTCTAAAACTATGTGCCATTTGCCTTCACCTATATTTCCATACTGTTGGTTACTGAGTTTAACTACATCTTGTATTTGGGTTACACTTTTTTTGTTAGCTTCAGTATCACCGATATGGATTGGTCGCCTGAAGTATGCATGTATGGTCCACCCTGTAAATACAGTACAGTCCTGGTGTTTTGGTGAAATTGCACAAAACACACTGGGAAAAACACCCAAAGTCACAATGGGAATCCAGGTGGAAAGTTACCTGTGCTCATTCACACCTTTATAAAATACACAGTGTATTGTGTAATTCTTAAATTCACACCTGGATGTAACCCACTGTGGCAGGTGGAAATATTACAAATCATCTAGACCGTACTGTACATCTAGATTTAAACAGTGAACTGAACTATTGCCTCACCACATACATGTAAATGACCATTTTGTCAAAATTATGCTGTAATGCCTTCCCATAATGAAAATTTCAACCAGGCATGAGAATATCCTCAGAAAGCAAGTAGAAATTGTCTGACGAGAAAATTGTCCGAATTTGGCAGTGACATTAAG
The DNA here is from genome assembly GCA_035048485.1 of Pteria penguin. Taxonomy (NCBI): domain Eukaryota; kingdom Metazoa; phylum Mollusca; class Bivalvia; order Pterioida; family Pteriidae; genus Pteria; species Pteria penguin. The sequence continues at coordinate 53,200,219 of CM068581.1, forward strand.
ATTAAATGTACGATTCTGAGTGAATGTCACGACACTGCACCTGGGTATGACAAAATCATCTACCAATTATGAACTTACATGTACTGTACTCTAATGAAACCAACAAGAGGCCCAAGTGGGCCTATATTGCTCACCTGAGTACCTAGATGATCATTCATGCATGAAGGAAGAATTCATTTATTTTTGCTTTAATGTGACTAAGTCAACACAGTCTGAGATGTTGAAAATATGTCAAATTTTATTTCAGGCTAGAATAAAAAACAACACTTTTTTGCACATCCATTCAGGTGATTTTGATATTAAGCATTTCCTTTGTCTCTGCAAGAAGTCATTCAGGGCAACAAGTTAGTCATTTTCTTTAGGTGGGGCCTTTTGTTGACTGATTTCAAGTCTGGGTCAACAACAATTGTTTCAAATATTGTCCAAATCTAACTTAAAATTGCCTAATTTCATATGTTGAGTGTTAAGAAACATCTAAAAACTTATTTAGATGTGTAAAGAAATGAAAAAAAAATTTTTGACCACAGCTGGATTTGAACCGCAAACTCTCCATATTTCAATTACCAAGTGGTATATGTACCATTGTGAGAACTGCTTTTTAGACATGGTGGCATTATCTGTTAACCAATTTGGATGAAATTTACCAAATTGATAGAGGACCTTTAGTACTTCATATATTCCATGTTTCATTAAAATCTTTCATGTGGTATAACAGCAGAAGTGAAAAATGTGATTGAATTGTTCCTATACACCCTCATTTGGAAGTCTTAAAAAATTCATAGAAAATCCAAAAATTGAGATATTGACAAAATTCTTTCAAAGTAACAATCCTTACCATAATTATGATCACAATAGTCCATAAGAAATCATCATTATCAATTAACTAGGAAATATGACACTTTTTTTCTGCATTGAATCATCAAGTCCAAAGAAATGTCGAAAAAAAATTCTAAAATTTGATTTTGGAAGGGAACCAAAATGACAATACGTCTTCACTCATCCCTCTAGATCATTTCTATGCATTCTGTTTGTCTCTGTATACAGCCCGTATGAAAAAGAATATTGTTAAAGGAGGGAACTCTTTCGTGACCTACTTTTGACTATGGTGGCGCCACCTGTAAAGAGGTCTGAACGAAAACAACAGAATTTGAAGAGGATCATAAGTGACTTATTTCTACCAAGATTTATTAAAATCCTTCAAACAGTTTTGTAGAAAAAGTTGAAAATGTGAAAAATGGCCACCCCCCCCCCCTTTTTTTTTGGAAGTCGTAAACGTAAAATTCCTAATTTCATATGTTGAGTGTTGAGAAACATCTAAAAACTTATTTAGATGTGCAAAAAAAAAAAAAAAAAAATTTTTTGACCACAGCTGGATTTGAACCACTACTCTCCATATTTCAATTACCAAGTGGTATATGTACCATTGTGAGACCTACTTTTTAGACATGGTGGCATTATCTGTTAACCAATTTGGATGAAATTTACCAAATTGATAGAGGACTTTTAGTACTTCATGTATTCAATGTTTCATTAAAATCTTTCATGTGGTTTTGTAGAAAAAGTTGAAAATGTGAAAAATGCCCCCCCCCCCCTTTTTTTGGAAGTCTTAAAATATTCATAAAAAATCCAAAAAATTGAGATAATGACAAAATTCTTTCACAATAATATTCCTTACCACAATTATGATCAAAATAGTCATTAAGAAATCATTAATATCAATTAACTGAAAAACATGACACTTTTCTTCATTGAAATGACTAAGTCCAGAAACACGACAAAAAAGCGTAAATTTCTATTTGACGGATCTTAACCCGAACACAATTTTTAATAACCCATCTTTATAGATTGTTGAAATGCAATTAGCTTTCCCATTTATATACTGGTTCTGGAGAAGATGTTTGAAGAGGGGTACCCTTTTGGGCACTTTTGGTCCCGCCCTGGATCCACCCCTGAGGGAATCTGGATCCTGAACACAATTTTAGTAGGGGACCTTGAGTACATCATTTACACAAAGTTTGATCCTAATCTGCAATGTAGTTCCAGAGAAGAAGTCGAAAATGGGAAAAAGTTAACGACGGACGACGACGACGACGATGGACGGCGCACTATGATTATAGCTCACTAGAGCCTTTGGCTCAGGTCAGCTAATAAAAGTGAAGGGTCAGACAGAAACATTCTTGTAAGTAAACTAAGACCTTGACCTGGAGTGCATGACCCTGCAGAATAAAAGTCATGACACTCCACCTTCCTATGAGATAGTTTTTCTACCAAGTATAAACTCATTGATTCTACTGTAGAAAATCATGGGCTTGATACAGAAAAGACCAAGTGTTTTAGAGAAATTGCACAAAACTCTATGGGTAAAAACACCTCAAATCACAGTGGGAATCCAGGTGTAAATTTACCTGTGCTTATCAACATCTTGGTGAAATACACTATGTATTGTATAATTCTTGAAATTGCACCTGGATGAGGCCCACTGTGGCAAGTGGAAAAATTACAAAACTCCTGGAAGCCAATGTAGCTCAGTGGATGAGGCGCTCGGCTAGTGACCAAGAGGTCCCGGGTTCAATTCCCATCTTTGGCACACTGGTGTTCTGTCTTCCGGATGAAACGGTAAAAACTTGAGGTCCCATGTCATGCTAGGCATGACAAGTAAAAGATCCCTCACTGCTTCAGTGGGGTCTGTTGCAAAGGTATAAATTTCTACAAATTCTTTCAAAGTAACAATCCTTACCATAATTATGATCACAATAGTCCATAAGAAATCATCATTATCAATTAACTAGGAAATATGACACTTTTTTTCTGCATTGAATCATCAAGTCCAAAGAAATGTCGAAAAAAAAATTCTAAAATTTGATTTTGGAAGGGAACCAAAATGACAATACGTCTTCACTCATCCCTCTAGATCATTTCTATGCATTCTGTTTGTCTCTGTATACAGCCCGTATGAAAAAGAATATTGTTAAAGGAGGGAACTCTTTCGTGACCTACTTTTGACTATGGTGGCGCCACCTGTAAAGAGGTCTGAATGAAAACAACAGAATTTGAAGAGGATCATAAGTGACTTATTTCTACCAAGATTTATTAAAATCCTTCAAACAGTTTTGTAGAAAAAGTTGAAAATGTGAAAAATGGCCACTCCCCCCCCCCTTTTTTTTTTTTTTTTTTTGTAAGTCTTAAACGTAAAATTCCTAATTTCATATGTTGAGTGTTGAGAAACATTTAAAAACTTATTTAGAAAAAAAAAAAAATTTGACCACAGCTGGATTTGAACCGCTACTCTCCATATTTCAATTACCAAGTGGTATATGTACCATTGTGAGACCTACTTTTTAGACATGGTGGCATTATCTGTTAACCAATTTGGATGAAATTTACCAAATTGATAGAGGACTTTTAGTACTTCATGTATTCAATGTTTCATTAAAATCTTTCATGTGTTTTTGTATAAAAATTTTAAAATGTTAAAAATGCCCCCCCCCCCCCCCTTTTTTTTGGAAGTCTTAAAATATTCATAAAAAATCCAAAAAATTGAGATAATGACAAAATTCTTTCACAGTAATATTCCTTACCACAATTATGATCAAAATAGTCATTAAGAAATCATTAATATCAATTAACTGAAAAACATGACACTTTTCTTCATTGAAATGACTAAGTCTAGAAACACGTCAAAAAGCGTAAATTTCTATTCGACGGATCTTAACCCCGAACACAATTTTTAATAACCCATCTTTATAGATTGTTGAAATGCAATTAGTTTCCCCATTTATGTACTGGTTCTGGAGAAGAAGATGTTTGAAGAGGAGTACCCTTTTGGGCACTTTTGGTCCCCCCTGGATCCACCCCTGAGGGAATCTGGATCCTGAACAAAATTTTAGTAGGGGACCTTGAGTACATCATTTACACAAAGTTTGATCCAAATCTGCAATGTAGTTCCAGAGAAGAAGTCGAAAATGTGAAAAAGTTAACGATGGACGACGACGACGACGACGGACGGCGCACTATGACTATAGCTCACTTGAGCCTTTGGCTCAGGTCAGCTAATAAAAGTGAAGGGTCAGACAGAAACATTCTTGTAAGTAAACTAAGACCTTGACCTGGAGTGCATGACCCTGCAGAATAAAAGTCATGACACTCCACCTTCCTATGAGATAGTTTTTCTACCAAGTATAAACTTATTGATTCTACCGTAGAAAATCATGGGCTAGATACAGAAAAGACCTGGTGTTTTGGAGAAATTGCACAAAACACCCCAAATCACAGTGGGAATCCAGGTGTAAATTTACCTGTGCTTATCAACATCTTGGTGAAATACACTATGTATTGTATAATTCTTGAAATTGCACCTGGATAAGGCCCACTGTGGCAAGTGGAAAAATTACAAAACTTCTGGAAGCCAATATAGCTCAGTGGATGAGGTGCTCGGCTAGTGACCAAGAGGTCCCGGGTTCAATTCCCATCTTTGGCACACTGGTGTTCTGTCTTCCGGATGAAACAGTAAAAACTTGAGGTCCCATGTCATGCTAGGCATGACACGTAAAAGATCCCTCACTGCTACAGTGGGGTCTGTTGCAAAGGTATAAATTTCTATGCAATGCATCAGGCAGATGCAGTCACCATATACATGTACATATATATGCCATAATCGTGAAGTAATGTGAAACAATATTCAATCAATCAATCAAAACACCTGGTCTGTACTGTAGAGCATTATGCATATAGACAGAGAGGTGTGTTTCATTGTACATGTAATGCTACTAGTATATGTATAATCATAGACGTGTATATAAAAACAAAAATCAGACTTTCTTCTTCATTTTACAGCTTAAATATGTATTATTCTTGATCACTTAAATCGCAAGTTCAAGAAAAACTTGTATGTAAATTACATCTGTTCTGCAGTAATAACTTCATTAATTGTTTGATGTACAGCTGTTGGCAATGTGACATTTTTCAAGGTAGAAAGTGATTCACAAACCATATCTTCATTCACATGTTTGAGTAAAGAAAGGCAACAAGAAACTTTTAACATGAGTTTATCTAACAAGTCCTTGTCTAACACATGAGACTGTTCCATGCTTATATCGATCAAATACTTGATTAGCATTCTGAGAATTCTATCACAGTGGCAATGCATTCTAGGCCATGCGTACTGTAAATGTTTCTCAAGTAAGTCCAACACATTCAGGCATGCTGTGTCCTTAGTTCCTCCATACACCTCAAGATAACTACTAATCAAATTCAACGACATATTCCAATGTTTCACAACCGTTATTCCCATCACAAGCACGAAGTCTGGAAGACATTTTGTGAAACTTTCACGTAGTCGCAGATTCTGTTCTCCCAAAGCATCGGTTACAATCATCTGGTAAATTTCATCGTATCTATTGACTACCATTTCCTTTTGTGAAGTAAGAATGGCAGGATTTTTTTCCACCACTTTAAGAATAGACAGCAGTGCTGGATGCAGAACTGAGATCATATTTATTTTGTGTGTGTATAACTGATGTTTCAAAGCTTCGTAAACAACTTCGGCTCTCCCATACCATCGAAGTTCTTCTGCTGACACATTACATATAATATGATGAAGACACCTCACACCTAATATTTTATTATCTGGAACAAAGTCGTCCACAAAAATGAGGGACAGCGGAAGAACCTGCACAAGATGTGTGCTCATATGTGGAAACTTCATCCAGAAAAGAATGGTTGTAAATACTGTAACAAGTGCTGGATTCCTCTTCCAGTTCTCTTTATTCAGTTCTGTACAAATTTCTTTTAAGATAATATTATTTATGGTTCTTTCATTGTTAAAATCTGGATGTTTCATGTCCATGACATAACTCTGAGTATCCAGAAGGAGTAGGCTCCCTTTGTGTTCTAATTGAAAATGATAAAGAAGTTTTTCCCAGATATTATTTGCAATTTGCACAGAGGGTTTTGATGTCCACAACTTGTCATTCAGATGTTCAATTATAAGTAATACCAAAGTTCCCAAAATCGAAGACAAAAAGTGTACTCCTTTCACCGATTCAGAGAAAGCACTGTCTAGCAGTTTTGATACAAGAGACATAACTCCTACAGCTTTGTCAGCAGCATTGGGAAAATTTGACTTCTCATATTCATGATGTTCTACATTTTTCACTCCTTGAACATGTGCATATTTCAATAAACTCAGAAGACTTTTCTCATTTATTTTTCTGTTTCTATCAGAGTCGAATAATTTGATATACTCCACAATCCAAAATTGCGGACATATTTCTACTAGTGATGACAAAGATTTCAAGCTCTGTAACTTTTCCTCAGCTTTAACTTCACTTACAATATTTAAAACTTGATCAAGAGAATGCAGATCATAGAACTGGTTTGGAACGGTTTCAGTATTGTGAACATCTACTTTTTCTTTGCCGAGGCTTTTCAACACAGTCTGGATACTAGCCATCCCGAACAAGAACTCTGAAAAATTGAAGAAAGAATTTGGGTATGTAAAATCATTTTTATTTCATGAATGAAAAAACTTTAAAATCTGTCATGCACTTGAAAACTGTGACACATTAATTGCATTCATAAAACTATCTTGTGCATTGTCAGAAGGACAATAACAAATGACCTACGATACTTTGCTCTCGGAGTGGGAATTGAATGTTTTATGGCCAGTACACCAGTCGACATGCATTTCCAGTGACTACAGCAAAACAAAAGACATAACAGGTTTTAAACTACTGACACCTGTTAATCTCTGTTCAGGCTACAATGTATCTATATAAAATTGTCAGAGTATCAGTCAAAGGCCTGAAGTCACTTTGGGTCTAAAGCAGATATAGCACAGGTACTGTTACAAAAATAAAAGCAGTTCGTATGTATAATATCTCTGTGGTTTGTGTAAGGATCTGATCCGAGTCTTTCTCTTGCAACCATGTTTTCTACATTGAATGTTGCAGACTGGGTTCTCAGAAAATACAGCTCAGTGGTACGGTATGGTTCACAGGCAGACAAGATTTTAGTCACGGTCTGGTTGTCAAGATTTTGCCATGACTATAACTGTTTTTTTAGTTTCTTCAACCTCCATCTCAGATTGACACTGTGCCTTTGACAAATATGTATGGGCCATGAAACCATCGTTGTTGTCTTTGGGGTCATACATATTTGAAACATTCGGTTTAACGGGAGGAGTTTACAAACACTTAATAGAGTAAGATGTAGGCAAGATTTTATCGGGATCAAAACAGCGAAAGCCCATTTTGCACTTTGAGAGTTCACCGGTCACAATGTCTGACATAGTGCGCAAACATGTCAGACATTCTCAGTTTTTAATCAGTTTTACCAGTAGCACCAAAGGATTTCAAGAACTCTGAGAAAGAACAAAAAATAAGACATGATCACAAAATAATATTTAACTGCTTCTTTCTCCTACAAACATCTTGCAGTTGACACACTTTCCCATCCACATCCCATAGAACAGTATTCCAGTTTGTTGTCAAGGAATACAATCTTGCATGTACCGATGCGGGAAGCATGTGCATTTCAATAAATCAAATTGAATTGTATATGTATTACGCTAATTTAGATAAGAATACATATTTCAGCATGTTGAGTTTGGTACTTTTCACACATTTATCATACATAACAGTCCTTATAATATACATGTAAACCCTTTCATGTTAACCTGCAGACCTACTGTTTTGGTGGGCAGAAGTATTTGCAGAGACCCATTAGTGATTAGTAACACCTTTTATCAACATTGCATAGTTAAGGCCTAAAAAAAATTGTGTGTTTAGGGTAAAAATAAGGTAGGGTAGGCAGACAATTTTTTTTCATTTTTTTTTTATACAAGTAGATTTGAGTTTAAAGGTATTTGCACACAATTGGGCAACAGTATTGTTTACAATTTGAATTAAGTCTTTTCATAGCTCAAAATGGATAAAGTCACAGCAAGTTGCCCGAAATCAGTCGATCAAGAAATAAGGCAGCATGTGTTATCAATCTGATTAAAACCATATCTTTATTCCGCTTCTCTATTTGTTCCCATTGTGGATAAAGATCTGGCAAAACTTCCTAAGGGGTCATGTTCTGGTGAACTCTGATGCTTTCCAGTGAGACTATTGACTAATTCTCATAATTTTAAAGACACATGCTATTATAGGTCTTAAATCATACATGTACATGTATGCTTGGACTCAAGTTTCTTTGTGAATGACATACTTATCTTATTTTGAACACCCAACTCACTTTACAAATAATAAATTCAACACAGATTTAATTTTATTTCCATTTTGACATTGTATCTGATGTTAAAGATAATGTAATCACACTGTTAAATCAACTGTAAGGAGGATTTTAATTTCTGTATACATGTACATATACTTGCATGGCTGTTTCTGATGGTTGAACTGTTTTAATGGTAGGATAACAGAGTTCTTGAAATCTTTTTTCCGGTGTCAATCATTCCAACTGACATTTGCCACAAACTTGTCAGTCGGAACAGAAACTAATCAGTCCAAAAAAGGAAAAAAATAATGGTTTATAGAAGAATAGCTAAGATTTACACTATTCTCTCACAAAGAAAAGAAGTCTGTTATGGTTCTGTTCAATTTAATCCAGGCATGTATATAACCAATATGATTAAAACCATATCTTTATTCCGCTTCTCTCTTTGTCCCATTGAAGATAAAGATCTGTTGAACTCCGTAAGGGGTCATGTTCTGGTGAACTCTGATTTTCAGCCAATCAGTAGATCGGCTGCAAATTCCTAGGAATGAAATTAATATTAACTACGTGCGTGACCAACTTTGAACAGTGTTTGTTACATATTGCGTCACTATCACGTGCCTAGCCGAGTCATTGATTGGCTTTGGGAAATGACGGTTTTGGCAACTGAAACGTCATCAGAGTTCACCAGAACATGACCCTGGGTTTTGCCAGATCTTTATCCATAATGGGACAAATTAAGAAGCGGAATAAAGATACGGTTTTAATCAGATTGGTATATAACGAAATTTTATTTTGACTTGTTTAATTACATATTCATATATAACTACAGTTTTTTGTTCAACAGATTGCTTATTATTTGGTTGCAATGCATGATTTTATGTTTACCATCTGTATTGAGGGAAGAAAAACAGCAGTTTTTAGAACCTGAAAGGAAAGTCAAAGCTTGTTTTGGGCCGAATTTACTGGTACCAATTTGAAACCAAACAGTACATGTCATGCCTGTTTTTGGATCATGTTTTAAACAATCCCTTCCCTCTTTATATTCTGATTTGAATTTCCCTGCCAGACAATTATTCTTCGAACGATTTCTGCTTTTTTGGCTGAGGAAGCGTCTAATGTGTGGGCTTTACGTTTACTAAATTGTGGCTAATTATTGTGACGCAGATGGTCGCGTTCAGATTGCATCAAATCACTGCACCCCATTCACCACCGCAAATGGTCAATAGTGGTGATTTGCCGCATCATTGTGGTAACAAGTTGATTGTAACTATACATCGTATAACTAATGAACGTACATTTAGCATCTTAAAATCTTGTCTATTTATCAAGAGGTAACACGAGGGGTTTTACTTGAGGACTATTTCCCTCCTACATCGTATAACTAATGAACGTACATTTAGCATCTTAAAATCTTGTCTATTTATCAAGAGGTAACACGAGGGGTTTTACTTGAGGACTATTTCCCTCCAATTCTTTTCATTGAAATGTACTATTTATGAGCATAATATTTGAGAGGGTCTTTCTAAATTGTTATCTATGTGTATTTCATTTGTACAGATCTATCTGCAAACAGCAATGCTTTCGATGAATAAACTATACTAACTACAGTTTAGAGACGCTGTGTTTACAAAGAAATATACATCTACACAGACGTCATAAATAAAATAACTTTCAATCATCTCACAATAAAGACGTCTGATGGCTGACCAGAGTGATAAAGGATTCAAAATTCAAACATCTGTTATCATTTCATTAAATTCATTGCAACACCTATGCACATTTTGGAATTATTAAACCATGATTTGCATACTCGTAGATTGTAGATTACTGTGGATTGCTGCAATGCATGTTGCTATTATTGCGGTGATTCCGCTTTAGCCAGTGGTTAATTAAACTTAAAGAGCTAAGGTCGCGGTGGTTAGTTGCTATGATAATAAGACAACTGGACGACAGCCATTCCTTGTAGTGTAAATGTATGCTTCAAACATCAGCAGTTGATCAGACGTTTATAAAGATAAAATATTTTATATTTTTTTTTCTGGATCAGAATTTCTAAATCGCAATATCGAAGTGAAGAATTTGCCGGTCACAAGGATAATCTCCTGGGTACCTCTGAACATATGCCTGGGCGTAAAATTTATCCTGGGCGTATAATAGTAGGACTGCCAGCGCAGTACTCTACAGTATCGTATCGGACATTCTTGAATTTAATCGGTTTTGCCGACAGGACCGAAAGATTACAAGAACTCTATAGGATTATACGTACTGTAATGTATGAATGTTTCTGTGTCATGTGTATGACTGTTTCTGTGTCATGTGTATGAGTATGACTGTTTCTGTGTCATGTGTATGAGTATGACTGTTTCTGTGTCATGTGTATGACTGTTTCTGTGTCATGTGTATGACTGTTTCTGTATCATGTGTATGACTGTTTCTGTGTCATGTGTATGACTATTTCTGTGTCATGTGTATGACTGTTTCTGTGAGAAGCAAACGACTGGAATGAAAATGGAAATTGGATTTATGTTTTGAAAGAAAAAATGTTAGGATCAGCGTGTTTGTGTAGGTAGGGTTGGGTTACCCGAAACATTTTCTTTTTAGGGCCTAAAGAGTATAGTGAGCTGGCACTCATAGGTTTCCATATATTCTTCTACTGGCCAAAACATTAGGTCTGTAAGTTAACGTGAAAGGTCTACATGAATATACTGGTAGCCCTAGTACCCTAAACATCTGCTAAATAATACTGAAGGCAGCCCTATGGGCATTTCCAGTTGTTGACAAAATGATTTGACATCTAAGCCAGTACAGTATTATTATAACCTGTCACTGCATAACACTGATAAAAGTTTGATTTAAAGACTCAAAAGCATTAAGCATTTGAACTGTGCATTAGCCATTAGTATCACATCCAACTTTCTTTCCTCAACAAGCAAATTATCTATTTACAAATTACATCGACTTGAATATAGATTCATATTATTCATAAAGAAAAATATTGGAAATACTGTACTTTCCGGCACCGATACTGGTTATACCAGTATTATTAAGAATACTAGATTTAAATTCGTTCCAGTATTCCTGTAAGGATACTAGTTTTTCCAGTATTCTTGCAAGGATACTGGTTTTTCCAGTATTCTTGAAACAGACACGGAAATTAAATTAATAATACTGGGTTTTCCAGTATTCTTATAAATATCCATACCCAAACAATTGAATCATACTAGGGTAGATGCAAGGCCAGATTTAAGACAATGAGGGGAACAACAGAGCAAATGCTGCCATCCTATTTGGACGAATTCATGTAGAGAGACCGGTATGGAGGCAATGCTGAGTCAGTATTTACCAACATTCTGGAGAAAATATCCACATTTTACCCTGTTTAATGTGTGATGTCTCAAAACTACAAACGGCCGTTTTCTCGGCCACCATATTGCTCGGAAAGTAGCCTTTGGCGCTGTAATAATTCTTTCATTACTTTGAAACCTCATAATTGTTATTTTTATTCTATATTTTTAAATGTATGACTTTTATTTTTTTCACCAACGTTAATTTACAAGTCTCAAAATACGTGCCAAGAAATACATTTCTTCTCTTTATTCCAGTCCATTTAATCTTACCTAAGAAACAAAATATTTTTTGATAAAAAATCGATTTCATTCTTAACACAAAGATACTTGTAAATCCAGTATGTCACCAGCACATTAAGAAACAAGCTTTTAAAAACACAACAAAGATTATTAAATCTTTACACGATGATACAAGTATTTCCAGTATTCTTGATTTAAGAATTTCGATTACTAAATCTTTACACGATGATACTGGTATTTCCAGTATTCTTGATTTAAGAATTTCGATTATTAAATCTTTACACAAGGATACTGGTATTTCCAGTATTCTTGATTAAAGAATTCTGGAAGAATACTGGAACGAATTTAAATCTAGTATTCTTAAGAATACTGGTATAACCAGTATCCGTGCCGGAAAGTACAGTATTTCCAAAATATTCTGATACTTAGAACTCACTTGTTTAAAAAACATAAAATATTCTTTTTCTCTACAATATCTGATGAAAATTTGGTGCGTCTCCCTCGAATTTGATGGGCGCAGACATATTGAAATGTGTATCATATGAAACCAACATCGAATAAAAATATCCGGATTCCCTCTCTCTCTCACTGTGTGCGCGCGCGGGGGCGTAGAAAAAGGAAAGGGGATGTGCTCTCCACTTTTAAAAGTGTATGTGTGAGGGGGGGGGGCGGTTGCATTTGTGCCCCGCAACATTTTGACAATGATTGACCGGACAAAATTTTCAAATTTGGACGACGAGTAGGTATTATCCTCAAAGAAATTTTGATGGAAGCTATGTTATCCGGATCTCTTGTCAATTAAATTCTCCATAATATTTACAGGTTTCAGCGGAGAAGTCTACTTTTGTATATTTCGAGAAAAAGGAGGCAAACTAATGCAAACTGAGCACTGAAAAAAGGAAATGAAGAAAGCAAGTGCTCTTATTTTAATCCATATACGAAACTGAAAGGCATCTGTGTCGTTCATTTGAATCGGCTTTTTCCACAGCGATGCGTTACGCTACGTGCACTGAACGCAACCCTACTATAATAGTATATACGAAAACGTGTTCACAGCCCTCTTTTTAATTTTTTGCTTTGTTTATGTTTTTCATTATTCTGATACTTTTTTACTTTTCAACACTCTGATACTTACTCTTCACAAATACATTTTTGTAAGAGAAAAAGAATTTTTCAGTACTCTGGGGCGGCGGTTGTCATCTGTATCAGAGATATAACTATCAACACATGTATTCTAATTTTTTGGCAGCATTTATCTTAAAACAGTAATTTTCATATCCTGAAAGTTTATTGTGATTGCACTTTATAACCCTCACAGATTGTTACCATTGTTTATTCACGGTTTGTTAAATCCAGTAGATGTCATACTAAATGGCACACGCTCGCTTTGAATATTAAGAAGGAAGTTTAGAATATCATTTGTCATTCTTCCTGTGAAAGTGTGTAGAGCTTGAACGTGTCGTATTTAATAAACAACGAATGACAGGCCATGTACAAATGTATTAATTGTTGTACAACAAGATCAAGTCATATATTGACCTAATGGAATGTATCGCATTGCGAGACAATGAATTTGATTGGTCCATAGGACGAGGTTTTTATAGTACAGCAATCCATGACCTGACTACATTTGTTATTTCTGAATAAAGGTATTCCACATAAAATTACTCTCAGACGACAATATATGAAATAAGCATCGCTTACTTTGCATTATGGTTGCTTGTTTTACCACTATCTAAGCTTATACCACTATCTTAGCTTAGGCCTATACCACTATCTAAGCTTAGGCCTTTACCACTATCTAAGCTTATACCACTATATAAGCTTATACCACTATCTAAGCTTACACCACTATTTTAGCTTAGACCTATAACCCTGTCTAAACTTATACCACTATTTAAGCTTAATTAGGCCTATATCACTATCTAAGCTCATGCATGCCACTATCTAAGCTAGCTTATACCACTATTTAAGCTTAGGCCTATACCACTATCTAAGCTTTACCACTATCTAAGCTTATACCACTATCTAAGCTTAGGCCTATACCACTATCTAAGCTTATACCACTATCTAAAGCCGGCGTGGCCTAGTGGTATCGCGTCGGACTCCTGATCGGGAGGCCGGGGTTCGAGTCCCGCTCTGGTCATGCCGGTGTCATGTATTTCGGATGAGACAGTAAAAACCGAGGCCCCGTGTCGTGATATGCATGGCACGTTAAAGATCCCTCACTGCTTCGGGTGGGTCCGTTGCAAAGGTCAAAATTTGTATGCCCCGCATCAGGCAGATGCCGTCACCATATACGTGAAATATTCGTGGTGTGACGTAAAAGAAAAATCAATCAATCAATCAAAAACCACTATCTAAGATTATACCACTATCTAAACTTAGTATACCAGTATCTAAGCTTACACCACAATCTAAGCCTATAACCACTATCTAAGCTGCCTTAGGTTATATTTACCAGCGGATATAAACGGGACATTGGGGCACATCCCCTTAAAACATTGCTTTAATATTCTCATTTTTCTGATACAGTTTTAGGAAATATAGAAAACGGACTCATTGTTGTAGATATTTATTTGTATTAATATTATACCAATTACATGCAAATGAAACACTCAGATTCGGGTAATGCTTGATAGCGAGGCTCCGGCGGCCTTATGTTAATGTGCATTGGACATACCAAACCTTGAATGTAGAGCCTTGGCTGTCCAGAATTGAGCTCTATGTACAGATCCAGAGGAATGGATAGGGGGGGGGGGGTTCGAAGCACCTTCAGATTCGTCAAAAATTACCTTTCATGTTACTTTGTTTATGTATAATATGTAATTTTACACACAAAAGTATTTGTGGACCCGCTCTTGGAAAATTCGTTGGGGGTGGACCCCTTCTCGACAAAATTTCTGGATCATCGCCGGAGCTCTAATGTCCGCAACAATATGTATCTCCCCTCTCCCCGCGCGCCCCTAAAAGATTAAACAAAACATGAAAATGAGTCGTCGTTGTTCATGAATCATCATCGAGTAACTGTTATTCTTACGACCAGACACTATCTTGTATATAAAATACTTTCCACAAGAGACTGTGTCATTCTGTTGATGGAAGTGCATATCCATTATATTTTATATTCATTTACATTTAACAGTTTATTTATAATTCTTTTAACACAACCATTCCATTTTCACCTTCATGCAGCTTTGAATACCTCCTAAACACTCCCAGGGTTATGCTTTGGTCCCGTCGGAGGCCTTAAGGCAGAGAATGTAGAAATTCTACTCAATGAACATTACTTTTTGTTTCTAAAACTTGATGAATTAAGAAAATTTGTCTTTCTGACAAATATAATCAAAACTGGTAATTCCTACAGGTTCAATACAAATTAACTTTAATTACCCATATTTCAAAGGAATATGATTGTTCTGAAAAAATCCTTTGTTGAAAGTTATTCTTTTGTGAAATGCTTCAAAACGATATATTGATTTTATAGATAAATTCTATATAAATTGAGATCTTATAAGAGAGAGAGAGAGAGAGAGAGAGTAAATAAACAAATAGACTGTAAAAAGTTCTCTAATTTTAGATAAAATTGCATCATCAGACATTTTATAAAATCATTCACAAAACAGTGAACTTCTGTTAACATACAGTTTACTGAGAAGCCGTTAGAGGTAATGCCATTTGTCGTCTTTGAACGACACGTTTAATACATTTTTCATGAGGATGTTTAGTTTCCCTCTCCGTGAAGGTAAATTAAGGAAAACAAATGATCTGGCCTCTAGCATTAAGAAAAACATTTTATCCAAGGTTAGTATGAAATGTACGGAAGCCTTGAGGTTCTACGGTATATACAAATAATTCAAAACTCGCTCGCTCGAACATGCGCGCACGAGTTGGTAACATGCGCTCACAAGTCAGAATCGAGTGTACGTAAGTTAGTAACTCGTGTGCCTAGGTTATTTAAAGATCGAAATCTCAAGTTAGTGACTCGAGCGCACGAATTCTGAATATTATTTTACATGGCATTCAGGGGTTTTCATAGAAAAATGCAATCTTTCCTTTCTGGGAATTGAATGACCGTCCTTTAAGAGACATTTTCTGGTGTATCTTCGATAGAACAAGAATTGTCAGAAGATAAGCAAGCTCGCCGTAGGGGCGTTTCCATTATATGGATGATTTGTCAAGCAATTTGTTTCTTCATAACCAGACCATATAAAAGCTCTGGTCACAATGAATCTACATGTGAAATCACTATCTCTAATATTGTTTCAAAAGAAAAAACCCAGGTAAAGTTTTTGAAATGTGGGTCAAAGTCAAGGTCACAAGGTCAAAAGTCATAGTGTCAAATGAAAGCTCTTGTCACGAGGAACCTAAGTGTGAAGTATCTTAACCCTACCCTAATGGTTCTAAAGATATCTTCTTCTTTTAATACGAAGCCTAGGTTAAAGTTTTTTTTTTTGAAAAGTAGGTCAACGTCTAAGGACAAGGACAATAGGTCAAAAGTCATGGTATCAAATAAAGGCTCCTGTCACGAGGAACCTATGTGTGAAGTATTACAGCTATATCCTTATAGCCCAGGATAAGTAGATCAAAGTCAAAAGTTAATAGGTCAAAAGTCATGATATGAAATGAAAGCTTTTGTCATGAGGAACCTATAAGTGAAGTATCAAAGCCCCAACCCTTATGGTTCAAAAGCTATAGTTTATATTAAAGTTTTGTCTACGGATAACGACGACGCCGGAGGTATGACATTATATATTATTATATATATTCACATACGTCATGTTTATTTGTTCTTTGCTATTTAAATAGATAATTCTATACTTTTATTTTACGTTAAGAGTTAAGAGACCACCGTTGACGCGTAGTTGGATGAAGCGATGCAGGATTTTTCATTGAGCATTATCTCTACAAAGTATAGGTTCGATTCCCAATCATACCAAATATGAAAGTCTACCTACCCGAAGATGGTGACTCGAAATAATGACTCAATGGGATTTTTGAAATGCTAAAAATGGCAACATCTTAATAGACAAATTAATCCTGGTGCGGTATAACACTTGACAAATGCACTTGTGTACAATTTGCACCGACATGTCACAGAGAATGTCAGAGATATGTTACCACTACGTACTAGTTTCGTGCCGTGCAAACCCTTCCTTGAAATTTGAAAGCGACGAACATGTCAAGAAAATATTTACAGGAAAATGACAAACAAAAAAGCCCGGGAGGCCAAGGCATTTATCACAGGTAATAATAATAACGCCACTTCGACCATGCAGGCTACATGCACGATAAACTAAACACGGTTGTAGCTGTGGATTCATTCAACCAGAAACTCTTGTTTGAAGATCACCGTGTGGTACATGAATTGCTCTCAAATGATTTAAGAGCATCGAAAATATTTACGAAAGGGCACATAAAAAGATACTAATTTCAACTTTCATTAACTTTAAGTGTATATGAATTAATATGCATATATTTACAGTCTGGCATATAGGGCATGGTTGTTAGATCGTCCACTCCGAATGACCTGACGGGGATGTATTTACTGCGACCTGGTCAACAGTTGAACACATTATTAATTGTGTTAAATACGAGGTACAAAAATACTTGTGTTGTCAAACTAAATTTTACACACACCTGTATTGTCCCTCAAGGTGTATCTATTTCATTTACTTCGATCAGATACAGATATTCGAACACACTGTTTGAGGATAAGATCGATTGAATGATTGTTGTTTTACGTCACTCCACCATTGCATAGAGATGTATTACACATGTATACACTTGCAACAGGCGCAATCGAAACAATGATTTTTTGCCACGTCTACCGTAACTCGGGACCTCGGTTTTTACTGTCTCATTCAAAAGACAGAACACTGATGTGCCCATGGCGTCAGTCCAACCTGGGACTTCTCGGTCACGAGTCGAGTACCTTATCTATTTAGCTACACCGGCTCTCAGGAGATAAGTGTTCAGTAATAAGTATTTTCACAATATCGTATGTCATTTGATAACTTTTGATACCCCTGATCAAAAGTGGTTGTCATGTGATCACTTTTAATCAGGAGTACACTAGTTGTTAAAAATATATTAATGAGTACAATTTATAGGTACTGTTAGATTGATCAGTTTTAATATTAATCTATCATAATTCAAAACTGGGTCTTTTTCTCCAAAAATTTCATCACCTTTTATCCGCTCAGGTCAGGCAGTGACGACAAGAGCTAACAATCAGATACGTGTAGTACGTGCTACTTACCCGGGGAATAACGTAATAGAAACGAAAAAGACAAAAACAGACTCATTTCTCCCCTTTCCCTATGTACATGTACAACAAAATATTACAGAAATGCCCGGAATACCCAAAGAAGCAAAGAAACTCTCCAATCTTGAACACAGCATTAGCGAATTATCGGACATGTTCCGACCCGTGCAATTTACATAAAGATGCCATGGAGGCTCTTATTCTTGATTTCCGGGGGGGGGGTGTTGTTTGTTTGTTTCCTTTTTTTTGATTTTTGTTTTTGTTTTTGGTTTTTGGTTTTGTACGTAGAGATAATCATTTAAGTCATTTTCGCGCATTACATCTTAGTAATCACAGGCAACATGTTTAAAAATAATGTATTTTTCTTGGAAAGTCGAAAGGGGGAGAGAATCGGATGATGTTTAGACATTCCACACACACAAATAAGTTTTAGAACCATGCGCGAATCCAGAAATTTTTGTCAGAGGGGATCCAACCAAAAAAGGCAAATTTTTCTCTTAGACGAGGGGGGGGGGGGTCCAACCCCAAAAATGCCCAAATATTACCTTTTTTTGGGTAAAATTTTCGGATTCCAGGGGGGGTCCAGACCCACCCACCCCCCAACCCCCCTCTGTATCCGCGCATGAGAACTATTTATGAATATAAGGGAATGATGGTTGTTTCCCGTTCATATAACATATAAGAAATAGGTATTAGTTATTTAAGTAAATATTCTTTTATGCTAAGTACATACATCGCATAAGCAATAAATATTTCAAAATTGATAATTAATGGGTTGGAATGCAAGCCACATTTCAATCGTAATTATGCGATATGTGACCCCTGTGCATACAAAGTAAAGACCACAAAACCTCTAATTCGTCACATACGCGTTCTTAATACACAATAACAACAAACTTGACGCACAATTTTTGTTCAATTACGTAGAATTAATGGGAAAGTATGCACTTCCATGTACATATAAGCACTGATAATGAAAAATAATACACAGCACACCTTTCCTCGTTAATTCTACGGTCTGTAATATAAAAAGGACCCATTTGCCTTGGGGAATTGTGTATCAAATTAACATGTAATTTCTTTTCATGAGACGGTTGTCAGAAGTGCATTTATCTTCGTGTCAGAGTGCTTCAGAATTTAACAAATAGTCCAAACTTTCTCTTTATGCGTCAGTTGTTCTTGGTCACATATATATTCTCATACTTCGGCACGAGCCGTCCACGGAAAGATGTAGATCCAGAACCGGAGACGTACACGTGTAACTCCGGTTGGGATCATGGAATTATGTGTTTAATATGCGTTTCTGTTGTATGTTTCGGAGCAAGTGGGATTCTGGGTAAAAATCACCGCTGCTGAAGCAAATGAAGATGGAAAGAAAAACTTCGAAAAGAAGTGTTTCGTGGACACTATTTTATGGCTTGATATGTGTGTGTGTATTTGTGGGTATTTCGGGAATTGAATCCCCTTGCATGCAGTGTGAAAGAAGTCAAAAATGCAAACCCCCAAATTGTGTATGTTGCGGAAAGGATATGCCTCTTCCAACCGCTGAAACACCTCAGATGGTCTTCTTTACGTTTGATGACGCGGTGAATACTCACATCGCTGGATTTTATCGGCAACTCTTTGATTCAAATCGCAAAAACCCCAACGGATGCCCGATCTCTATGACATTATTTATCTCACATGCCAATACGGTATATACACTGGTTCGAGAATTTTATCAAAAAGGTATGGAAATTGCTTCGCACAGCGTCTCACATAGTCATCCAAGCATGAAAACTTTTCGCAATGAAGCTCTCAAACAGAAACAAAACTTGGCACGTATGGCGCGCATTCCCTCTTCAAAGATCAAAGGTTGGCGGAGTCCTTTCCTGGAACCTTTAGGTGACGCTCAACCGAACACTCTTAAGTCCCTGGGATACGCTTACGACGCTACTCTTACGGTAGGGAGAGGTTACCGCGGTGAGAAGGCGCCTAAGCCTTTCACTCTAGATTATGGATGGCCTTACGATTGCAAGATTAAACCGTGTCCTAGACGTAGTCATCGGGGATTCTGGGAAGTACCCGTCATATCGCTGAAAGATTATCTGGGAAAATACGAATGCGTGTACGTAGACGGTTGTAACAACCCCCCACCCGACGAGGAATCAGCTTTTAATTTTCTATGGGAAAATTTCTTGACTTACTATAAGACCAACAAGGCGCCGTTTGGAATAAACATGCATGCGGCATGGTTCTATCATCCGGATCGTTTGAAAGCAATGGATCGGTTTATCAAAGAATTGGTTAAACTTGACGATGTCTATATCGTATCCGTTAAGCAGGTCATTGCATGGTTACAAAAACCGACACCTCTTCAAAGTATTCATAAACTCGAAGCATGGGGATGTAATCAGATGAAAGGCAATTCATCTGCATTTCATCTTAGAAATCAAAAAATTCAACTTAGAATTCAACAAATTCAGCAAAGCAATATTCAAAAAGAAAATACCGAATTGATTCGACGTCACCGAGAATGGCGTGACAAACAAAACGCAAAGAAAAAACACGCTCGCTTGCATTATACCAGTCGCTACACATCACAGCAACCACGTTCACACCAATACGGATGGAGAAACGATCACAAACCGCGGTCAATGGGAAATTTAAGGCCACAAATGAGTCAGTTCGCTTGGACATCATCGCCGTCAATGACATGGCAGAGTCTCTTGGCAAAATACACACGTATTCAACATGAAAAAGCATCAACAAAGAAATCTGCTTCTTCTAATACGTTTTCAAAATCGAATATTGAAAAACAGAAGGAGAGGCAAATAAAGGAGCACGCACGTATAAAAGAACAGCAACGTTTAGCGAAGGAACAGCGTAAGCAGAAGGAACTTGCAGACATTTTAAGACGTAAGCAAGAACAAATTGAGAAAGAAAAACTATTGAAACAAAAGCAAATTGAAGAAGAAAAACGTAAGGCAGAAAAAGCACGTATTATTGAGGAACGACAAAAAGCAAAAGATAGAATGTTAGCTGAAAAAGCTCGTATAGAGGCAAGACGAATTGCTGAGCAAAAACGCATTTATCATGAACGACAAAGAGCAGAAAGGAGGCGTAAAGAGGAAGAACGACGAATTGCAGAGCAGAAACGTAAAGTAGAATTACGACGTATCGTCGAAGAAAACCGAAGAGCGGAAATGCATAGAATCGCCGAAGAAAAACGTCAAGCAGAAATTCGACGAATTGCCGAAGAAAAGCGCAAAGCAGAATTACGACGAATTGCTGAAGAAAAACGTCAAGCAGAAACTCGACGAGTCGCCGAAGAAAAACGCAAAGCAGAAATTCAACGAATCGCCGAAGAAAAACGCAGAGCAGAAATACGACGAATTGCTGAAGTAAAGCGCAAAGCAGAAATTCAACGTATCGCCGAAGAAAAACGCCAAGCAGAAATTCGACGAATCGCCGAAGAAAAGCGCAAAGCAGAAATACGACGAATTGCCGAAGAAAAACGCAAAGCAGAGCAATTACAAATTGAAGAAAATAAACGAAAAGAAAATCAAATAAAAATGACTATGCAACTAAACGAAGGAAATAGTCCAACAGAGAAAAAACGGGTTACAATAAAGGAAAATATATTGGACCAGTTGCATAAAAATACATTATTGAAAAAACGAGATAAAATTATAGAACATGTGAAACATAGTAAACAGCAACACCATGAAATTAAACATTTACCAATTAAGAAAGTGTATGTTGCAAAAATAAAAGGATTTGAAAAACCCATGATTCAGGCTGAAAAATCAAACAAATATATAGGTCACCATACAAATAAAAAATCTTGGGAAAAGAAGACATCACACCATAAAAAATCTCATCATCGTAATTTGTCAGTGCATTTAGCAACAAGTGCCGAGAAACAGAAAATTCGACTAATTGGTGAGCCTTGGCGTACGTGGTATTCAGATAGTGGCGCGCTAGAGGTACAGGAACCTTGGAAATCATTTATGGTTCAGAAATACATAGTGAAATCTCCACGACGTAAAAATCTACCAAAAACCACTCAAAAGACAACACCAAAAGCAAAGTTCACAACGATAGTTACATTTATGCCTACGACAAAATCGACAAAATCAATACTGCCAACAAGAAAGTTCACAACATTCAAAATACCCTCTACCACTAAACCACCGACGACCATTAAATTAACAACAACATCGACAACAACAAAAACAACAACAACCATAACAACAACGCAGCCTACAACAACCACACCAACTACTAAGCAAACTTCATCAACGACAACTTTACGACATACCAGCATCAAGGATTTGGTGGATGGCTTAAGCGCTGTAATTACCGTCAAGGCTGCAAGAAATCAAGTCGAACTGCCCAGTGGCGTTATACTTCCAAAGTCTCCAGTATCACGTTTCAAGAATAGGTATTATACCAAAACCTCCTCTGTACCATCCACTACCAGCTCAACTGAAGCATCCACCACAGTCGGCAAACATTGCCAGCAGGAGGTCAATTGCATGAGACCGAGTTGTGTATGTGAAACAATCAACGCACCACCAGGACTAGATTCTAGTAAAATACCTCAGATCGTATACATAACAATAGAAGGGGATATAAATTTCTTATCTTACTCTAAGATGCGATCTATTTTCACTCGCTATCGACAGAACCCCAATGGATGTCGTATAAGTGGAACGTTTTTCGCCTCTGATATGGGCACCAGTTATCGTTTGGCCCACATTCTTCAACGTGACGGTATAGAAATAGGACTAAATGGCATACGTTCTACTCCATATAAAAATGGTTCAGAAATATCATCGGATATCGAGCTACAGATGAAACGGATGTCAAATTTCATAGGAATGGACACATCTAAAATCAAAGGTTGGCGGACACCGGACATGATTTCTGTCGGAAACAAGCAATTTGAAGCCGTTCGGAATCATTCCATGTAT
This sequence comes from Pteria penguin, assembly GCA_035048485.1. Taxonomy (NCBI): domain Eukaryota; kingdom Metazoa; phylum Mollusca; class Bivalvia; order Pterioida; family Pteriidae; genus Pteria; species Pteria penguin. The sequence continues at coordinate 53,223,252 of CM068581.1, forward strand.
GATGCCACCCTGATCTCTGGTCGAAGTTTTATTGACAATGCCAAAATTTGGCCGTATACACTTGATTATGGCTGGTCAGAAGCATGTATGGAGGGTACTTGCCCACAGGGGTACCATCCTGGTGTTTGGGAAGTTCCTGTTATTCCTCTTATGAATTTAGATAAAACTTCTACTTGTAAATTTGCTGATAAATGTGCCAAACAACCAAGAACGGCTATACAAACTGAAAAATACCTTACCGATAATTTTAATTCCTACTATTATAAGAATCGCGCGCCTTTCGGAATACATCTATCTCAAAAGTGGTTTTATTGGATATACAATCGGAATCTATCTGGACTTAGCCGATTCCTTGATAAAATAAGCCGCAAAAGAGATGTTTACATTGTATCTATTTCAAAAATGTTAGACTGGATGAAAGCTCCAGTTTCACTGGAAAATATTGGTAAATTACGTGAATGGAATTGTTAATGTACGTACTGCATCATCTGCATTGATTTGTGCTGCTTTTTGAACAATATATCCAAGAATAACCCACCAGTGACCTTGACCTTAGAAGTGCCCGTATCTGTGATATGGTAAAGCAAGAAATGTGAGTGCGTTATCACTTAATTGTACTAGTGTGTCTGTTGCTATTGTTGTCATTTTGTTAGTAAGTGTTTTCTTACATGTTATATTGAAGTAAAGTGCACGATCTTGTTTCGAATTAATACAATTTTTACACTTAAAATAGTCGTTATTGATATTTATTGGTTGATAGAAGAGTGAACATACCCAGACATTGACAGAATTAGAGATGAAAATCCTACATATGAAAAGCCACAGCGAAATCTTTTATCCGTGTTGGATACTGAAAACCCCATATGTTTAAGTATTTTAAAGTATTCATATTAAGATCCACAAACTGATTAACATTGCGGTCTTTTGCATTGGCAGTGTGTTGACAACATGGTCAAATGCACGGGTCAACTTTAACTTTTGTAAAAGTTTCTAGACCTACGTTGTCGAAAGCTGTGGTACACTAAAAATCGTTGTAGTTACTTTCGTTTAAGTCTAGCTTGATTCCTCTTTATTGAGCACTAACCGCCATTTTACAGAGATCGAGAAACAAACAATCAAATGAATAATCAAATTAATAAATAAACATAAAACTGACAGATTTAGATTAACAAACGCCTGAACGGACCAACAAAACAGTTGAAAATATAATGCTAGAAATACCAACTTAAAACTTCGATTATTAAATATATCGATATATATAATATATATATATATATATATATATATATATATATATATATATATATATATATATATATATATATATATATATATATATATATTCAATTGTGCATGTTTTGATACGGCCTTGTGGATTGCAGATTAATCCGAATTATATTCGGAAATTAAATTTTAATTACATTCACAACAAAGGTATATTTTCTAATAAATATAAGTGTTATGTTTCATAGATATATATTCATTTACTAAATCATTTGCCGGAAAGAGAATATTAATGATTAAGCATATTTTAAATATCAAATGTAAGTTCTAATTTCTAATATTCATTAACAATTAGAACAAAGGTTTAATGTTTTACAAAATTATGTTTGTATTACCTATTAATCAGTCGAAATACTGCAATGTTGTGTAGACTGATTGGTAGGGTGATTGGTGTTTTGCGTCGCGTCATATTGCGACATGGAAGCAGGAGATATCAAACCACTGAAGCATAGTGGTGCAATCCGGGAATCGAACCGGATCTTCGGCGCCGCAGTTACAAGCCAAGCGCAAAACCACTACACCAAGCCTGCCTCCATGTTCTTTGGAACATAAACTATAACTCAGAGCTAGATATATAAAGAATATGATATACTTGTATAGATAAAAGTTTTGAGATAAAATCAATTTCTTGTCTTGAAATTCATCGAGAACACTCTCACACTCTGAAAATATTTTTGTCAGGTTTGTCATTAAAAAAAGAGAAATTTCTTGTTTTATTTATTATTGTTGGTTCTGGACAATTCACTTAGATACATATCCTTCCAATTAAATTTGATGTGGCTCAGTGGATGAGGTGCTCCGCTCGTGACTGAGAGGTCCCGAGTTCGACTTCCGCCTTGGGCACACCGGTGTTCTGTCTTTCGGATGAGGCAGTAAAATCCTTGGTCCCATGTCAAAGTACGCAAGGCACGTAAAAGATCCCTCACTACCTCGGGTAGGTCCATTTGCAAAGGTATAAATCTGTGTGCAATGCATCAGGCAGATGTCGTCAACATATACATGAAATAATCGTAGAGTGACGTAAAACAACAATGAATCAATCCGTCCGCTGGGAGATTACTCCGCAAAACGGATGTTGCAATATAAACACGGCACCTGGTCTTACCACTGTCCTCTGTGGTACATTGTTGTGAGTGACACCATGTCAACGAACCAGCTACTTGACATTATTAACTCCTCAAGAAGTGATTTGATTTGACTTAAACAGAACCTGTCTAACTCATTGATAAATATGACAGCATTAGGGAAACACGTCTGCGTCAGAAGATCGTCATTATAAATGATAGGCAGTGAATTTTTATTTCAATCTTGCTTTAATAAGCCAATGATTGAATGAAACTGTCATTGGCATTCAAGAAAACGTCATTTACAGTAAAACGATCACCGTATATATTTCTTAGACTAATCAAAAGCAGTTCTAAATGTAAGGGATTTCTGTTTTGAATGTCTAGCGAATGAAAAGGCCCGAAAGGATGATGCTTAATGTATTTATAGATTAATTTTAAACAACAAATCTTTTTTTTATTTTTATAGCGAGTATAATATGAATAATTGAATTGGTAATTACAAGTTGTTCATTACTTTAAACAGGTTGAGCACATCCCTCTGAAAAGATTGATTGATTTTTGTTTAACGTCACACCACGAATATTTCACGTATATGGTGACGGCATCTGCCTGATGCGGGGCATACAAATTTTGACCTTTGCAACGGACCCACCCGAAGCAGTGAGGGATCCTTAACGTGCCATGCATACCACGACACGGGGCCTCGGTTTTTACTGTCTCATCCGAAAGACAGGACACCGGCATGCATCTGAAAAGAGACTTTCCTTGTTTAGAGAGCCATTTTCTGGCATTTAAAAATGTCTCTCTAAAGGGGGATGTTTTCGACCTTAACGCATGAGTTCCCAAGAACTAAAAACCAAAATTTATAATTTCTACGTGAAACTTAAAATCGCACATCTACAGTACATACTGAACAATGTTTGTACAAGATGTTGACCTGTAGGATGTACCATTTTCGAGTTTGAAGATGTAAAACTTCTGCAGCCATAAACACAAAAACGGTTGATAGAAATTCCAAACATTCTTTACAAATATTGCTCAGGACATTGTAAAGATGTGCACTTTTTATTTTCAAATCAAAAATCCAACAGTTTGATTTTTAGTATTAAGGAACTCATGCATTAAGCTGGAAAAAATCCCTCTTTAGAGAGACAATTTTTTAAATGATAATGGAGTATCTCTCTAAATGGGGAATATCTCTCTTTCGAGGGATGTGCCCAACTTGTTTAATAATTTATAGATTATTGTTTTTTGCCTAATGTTTTTTTCGGCATATAAAATATAAAACAATAATACAATATGTATAAAGTTAAATACAATAGTGTTTACATTGTAATTAGAAAATACATATTATAAAAATATATAGATAAATATAGATGCATTTAGAGGTTAGAACAAGATCATTTAGTTCTCAGTCTTAAAACATTGATAAGGTATTTTTATATATAGTATGAAGATGGTCTATTTTTCGTAGATAATAATTGCACACGTATAAACATTGGTTTACTCCAATAATACAATTCTCAATTGTTATATTTAGGACACACAAAAATAAAATGATACTCATCTTCAATTTCATTTAGAGTACATTTATCCCAAGTTGTTTGAGTTCTATCAACATTTAAGTATCTGCCTCTTCCAATAGATAGGGGGCAGGCTTGGTGTAGTGGTCAAGCGCTTGGCTTGCTGCGCCGACGATCCGGGTTCGATTCCCGGGTTGCTTCACCATGTTTAAGAGAATGGTAATCTTCTGCTCCCATGTCGCGATATAACTGAAATATTGTTGAAAGCGACGTAAAACACCTATCAACCAACAACCAACCAATAGATAGGTCATGATTCGATTATCAAAAATTTGATAAAACTAATGTAAACGATTCTAGTAATGATTTACGAAGGTAATATTGTAAAATGGGTATCTGGTAAATACCTATACAATCTACACGTAGGTGATCATTAAGAAAAAAATTTCATTCTTTTCATTTCTTGAATAAAAATATCATTAAGTCTATTCTTAACAGCATGGAATAACAAGTCTCTGTTACAAGAAGACTGCCAAGGATATCCATATACAGTGGCGGATACCAGGATATTGGAAAAAAAGGGGGGGGGCGCACACGTGAAAGTCAAGTATTAGCCAAACTATTCAGCAATTTGAGTGCCATATCTGGAGATTTACTTGTAAATATGTGGCGAAAAGGGGGGTGGGTGGGGCGGACCCCGACCCCCTTCCTAAATCCGCCACTGATATATGCCCTGAACCCATACGTTGCACAATATCTCTAATTTTGCTCAACCAGCTTTGATGGATATTTTAAAAATTTTTTATGATACAGATTTTTCTTTATAATTGTAAAGGCACCCTTCCCAGTTCTGAATATATCATGAAATTAAGAACATTTCCTTTTGATTTGATTTTTTTACAGTTACACATTATGTATGAGCTATCTCAGCATTTTCCCCTTCAGTGAAACCCCTTACCTCACTACCATAACATAAAACACATTTTATATACATGCATGTGTCCGAAATATATAATTTTGACTCAAAATTCAAATATTGTGAGTTACAAATATCTAAAATGTTATACATACATTTCTTGCCTTGAAGGGCTAGAATACAATGGGCTTGCGAAATTTTTCCATTTCATAGAAAATTGAAACCTTGATAAGAAAAACTGTTGTAATTTGTTCTCTATCATAAAAAACTTTACAATTACTTGTTATACGAGCACCATTACGGAAAACAACAATTTTGGTTTTATTTATTATATTTACTTTCATACCTCATTTTTATATATATACAAAGTATTTAACATATTCTGTACACCGTAGATACTATCAGAGAATAAAACGGTAAAATCAGCATACAGAAGTTAAAATAAAGCAATGTTACGAAATTTAACTGATTCACAATTATTATAAGTTAAAATCCATTTTCAAAGTTGTTAAGATAAAGTGAAAACAAAAGGGGAGATAATTCCTCGCCCTGCATCAAACCGGTTAACATATTGTGAAAGGTAAATAACCCAGAATTTGAGTTCACACAATATTTTATATCATTATATATTGATTTTAATACACAAAGCCTGAGACATACAAACACATTGCATGAGAAATATTTGAATTAGAAGCTAGATAATTATAATTCTGAATAACATACATGTATAATAAAGCTAATTGACCCGCTATTTATATGTAAATATATGTTTATGTAAAAGTTAAACCTCGGAAAATATCTTGATTCCAGAGGATGAGGTGCTCTGCTAGTGACCGAAAGGACCCATGATCGACTTCCGCCGTGGGCACACCGGTGTCCTGTCTTTCGGATAAGAGCAAAAATCGAATTGATTACAACTAGAATTATTTGAAAGTCCTTCAAACAATGTAAGTTCCACGAAACAGTCATATGGACCTAAAATAATCACATAAACATGAACATAATCATGTATATTTGAGGAGAGATGAAATTTAATACAGTTAAAAATCTATTTAAATGTGCAGAAAATTTTTACTGTACAAAATTTTGATGAACTGACATGCGACGAAGTCGTTTATTACTAAATAATGAGTTTCAGAATCAAAATAATTTCTCAAAACGAGTGGTAAAATAAGAGTTCAAACTCATTTTTAGATAATGTATATAATGTGGAAAATATTTACAATTCAAATTTTTCTAATTAATCAAAATTTTATAAAAGACATATCAGACTTTTTCCAATAACCTGAATTTTTGAAATAATTCAATGTATATTCAAGAAATACTTCTAGTTTACCTTCTCATAATGCAAAGTATTACATACATATCTTATTACTTTACCTTTGTAAGCCGGCGTGGCCTAGTGGTATCGCGCTGGACTCCTGATCGGGAGGCCGGGGTTCGATTCCCGCTCTGGTCATGCCGGTGTCATGTCTTTCGGATTAGACAGTAAAAACCGAGGCCCCGTGTCGTGGTATGCATGGCACGTTAAAGATCCCTCACTGCTTCGGGTGGGTCCGTTGCAAAGGTCAAAATTTGTATGCCCCGCATCAGGCAGATGCCGTCACCATATATGTGAAATATTCGTGGTGTGACGTTAAACAAAAATCAATCAATCAATCAATCAACTTTACCTTTGTCTTTGAAATCTGAATATGAATACTTTGAAAAGAATGGTTCCTTTATTTATTTACATAATATGTTTTTTAGTCAAAGTAGATTTATGGAAAGTCATCTATAAAGGGTGTGCATGCTTAGTGGGTAGCGTGCTAACCTCGGGAACGAGGGGTCGGCAATCGAGCTCAATAGGCGACTAGTGGGTATTTTGCTTTTCAAACGAGAAAGAAAAATACCAAAGCTCTGTGTCATAACACACGTTTGCGCGTCTCGGGTTGGTCTGTTATACAAGTAGAAATTTCTGTGTAATGCACCAATGAAACACATTAGTAGATATTCAAGGGGCATAATTTTGACGATTCGCAAAACAAGAAATAAATATCAATCAATCGATTTATGTATCATATTTCCGTAGAATTCTATGAGATTGTTTATTCATGACTATTTCCAATTTCCAATGTAGTTTTCATTTCATGTTTCATTCAATATTTATCTTTCAATATCAAACGCATTCCAAATCTTTGTTCTGCTTATGGTCATCCTTTTCTCTGACAAGTCAGCGTAATTTACTGTGTTATTATTCTATAAAAGTTCCATAAAGTAATGTAAATGAGAAATAGTCTGAATACGCGGATGAAGACATTATGTCGCACGATTTATACCTTTGATGAAGGACACACAATAAAATTCTAAGTAGACTCAGGTTTTATAATTATCATCACATGACTCTGGGGTAAAATGTTTTTCCTTTATGAGAAGGTAGAAAATGTCCTGATTTGTATTCATGGTGGCGAGCGTTTGATGACAAGACATGTTTGATGGTCACTTAAAATTTTGTTGCCTTGGAGATGACGTGACTTTGCAAGGAAATGCACAGTGTCTCCCTCTTATGCTCGAGTTAACAAATGGTGATTATTCCTTGGTAAGCATACTCATCTATGACTAATATGCACTCACTTGCATAACTCAAAACCTAAGGATTTATAATGGGGTTCATCCACAAACGCAGAAATGATCCAGACAAGTGACTTTGAACGAATGATAGCCCTCGGCATTTATCGTCAGTTTCTAAGTTAAATCTTAGCTTTTTTCATTTTTGTTTTACTATGATTTTTTTGCCAAAACTGAGTACATATTTAAGAATATTTCATCTATCTTTACCCTTCGGTACTTCTTCGTTTTTTACCTTTACATCTTCAGTGAATTCAAATGTTGATATTCATATATTTACAGTGATATTAGTAATGTATGACAGAAATTTGCAATATCGTCTACGATAAAACCAAATCATAACCTTTCATACATTCGGAATGCTCTTTATCTTTTCTCATAAAGTAATTGGGCTTTACGTAAAACTCAAAATGTACACACATACACGGTGAATGCCATTAGAATCTAAATAAAATAATGGGTATTGAAATCAGACTGTGAAAAAAGATAATAGAGTGTTATAAATCCTCAGCGTTACCTGAATGTTCTTGCAGTTTTCATATGTAAAGATCGTCATATGAGCATTTTTGAAATGCGTATCTGCTGTCCAAAAATTAACATTGGTATATATTCATTTATACATGTAGTTATCAGCATATTATTCTAGTAACATGTATAGGTAAGTAAACTAATTATAAACACAGCCAAATTCAATAATTGTTATATTCATGTATATCAAACAACGAAAGGATAATACTTAAGTAAATTATGTCTAACGCCAGGAAAAAAATAATAAATAAATAAAATAAAAAAAAAAAAATTGAATAAATAAAAAAAAATCGCATTTTCATGTGGACGATCTCATCACAACCCACCACCATCATCTGCTCAGTTCTACATTTCGTAATTGGACTACGTATTCCTTCTAAACTAAAACTATAAAACAATTTGTTAAGAAGATAGGACTATAATGTCCTTTCAAGACATTTCAATTAATGGGTGAAATGAAGCAAAAGATCATGAGTTTCCTTTTAATTTAGACATATGTTAATAGGGTTTAATTATCTGTCTAGAGTAATGAAATACGTGTTATGATTAACGTTTCGTTGGCAAAATTATTTTTTATTGCACATAATGTCTGCAGTTGCAATAAAAAATTATTCCAGTGTATTTTTAATTAAGCATGTCACAATATATGTTATATCTAACGAAAAGTCTTTTTAAGTTTAATGATATACTTACGATCCCAACGAAGGATCCCCATTTTGCCCTGACGGTAATGGATTTTTTCTTCTGAGGTGTGATGTAGAGCAAAACGTCAAATGAAAAGAACAAATTATGTTTTAATTTCAGTATGTTGTCATATGTCATTAATGAATTTAACTATACGAAAAAGGGTTAGGGAAGTGAACATCTACAACTTGTTTTCAATTCTTATAGTAACGAAATATTAAAAAAAACTACCTATTTTCATTGAATAAACAATGTTTTGTTTTTAAGAATTCAACATAATGAAGGAGTTAGCGAAAATATCTATTTGAAGATATCTTGAGGTGTTAGCATAAATCAGAAATGCATGATATTCAAATGGGAAAAAACAAACACACCCAGATGTGATTCATGTGTACGACAAACACCTCATGGACATGCATAATATTATTTATTATAAAAAGAAAGAAATAAAACTAAAATCTGTTGATTACAATGAAGTAGCGTCACAGATTTATGACCAGAGTGTGTGCATGTGTGTGTGTTGGGGGTGGGGTGGGGTGTTAATTTTGAATGATTTTGGGTACAGATATGCGACTTTAGTTGTCAGCACCTTATCCATTTATATATTGGGCAAAAAGTATGCAACTATGCGCATTACTACATTGGACATAATGCAGATATGCCGTCTCCTTTGACTTCACGTACATTTGACCTTCTGAGTGACCATAGTAACTCTACTGTTTGTTGACCAGGTTACGGGCCCACCTTCCCACTCACCGCATACACAATACAATCAAAATGACAAACACATAAACACATGTCAATAGTTAATACATCAAAAATTCAAAACTCCTACACTGTAATTGATAGTAGAAAAGCGACGTGTTTATATATTGAAAAATTATCACACGGTCACCCATTTCATAACAATAGCACTTCCGTTCTATTTTATAATGTAAGTGAAATGAAAAAAACCTAACAGAATATGTACATTTATTTACATATATGCAGGAAAGTTACCAAAGTTATCCTGTAATTATAGACCCTTTCACACTAATCTCCGGTTTTATATGCTCCTTGAATCGCGAGTGGAAGTAAAGGTGGGGCACTGCTGGTCGTTATAGTAAAGGATATCTTGGTAGTTATGAATTTTGACTACCAACACTAATTTGTTGAGCATTGTCAAAATGAAGTTTCCTAAATGTTTTTGTATTATCTTCTCCCCGATAAATTTTGTAATTCTTTGTAGAAGCCAACTCTGCGACCAGGATCAGTTGTAATCAAAATCTAAACAACTCCAAAAAGATGAAGAATGTTCACTCATGAAACCAGTAGTTCTCACTTTTTTTAAAATCTATTTGACCATACAAACATTGTTATCCTTCATTATTTTCATGTATTTGTTGATTTATTCGCTTCAAACAGCACGAGCCATTAACTTTACACAAAGAACGACGAAAGCATGTCTCACCTTTGCCACGAGGAGCTCGTATTATTCGAATAGTGTCGGTCTGGATCGCTATCTCTAAACTGGCGTATTAAGTATATCATAAATATAGCTTTCAGAAATGGTTCGATAAATCAATGTTTGTCAGTTCTGTCATAAATCATTCATAAAATCCATGAAATTGAAATATCAACTACTATTGAAATCAGCAATATTGCAAAGAAAACTGAAAATATCATTGTATGTCAGGTTTCATATATATGTCAATCATACGCACCTGTAAAACGGTCTTGATAAACTTCAAAGAATGAATTGATCCAATAAAAAGTGATTTCTTTATTACCTTATGATTAAATCCTATGCTAATGAAAGTCATTTAATTTACTTTGATCATTATCAATGAAATAAATCTACTTTTCCTTCACACGAATATGGCGAACCGACACTTGATTTAATCCAACGTCATGAACGCAGTTGTTTTGCCTTACGTGACATCCAAACATAAAACAACAACACCAACTGAATCTTTGTTTCAACGATTTTAAATCACGATACAGTGCAGTGCTATCCAATGCGATGATACCGACGATGATGGCCACGATGATTACAATACCCACAGACCCTATGCCAACAGCTGATGGTCTACTATCACTTGGAGTCCAATCGAAAAAATTTTCTTCCTCTTTAATTGTTAATTTGTAGAGAAATAAGGTAGTCCTTGTTTGTGTTTGAGTCGAAAAATAATTATGGTAGCGTTTTGTTGTCTTCGCGCTCAAAGTCGTCGTACTAATATTCCTGATTGTTATAAATTGTGTATGATTTGTAGAAGGTTTAAATGTAAGTTTTGTTCTTGATCTAGCCGAGGTTTTCGTATATCTTTCAGTTGAAAAGATGGTCGTTCTATTTCTGAGAAATTTTAACGTAAATCGACTTTGAGATGAATTTGGTGTCACTTTTTCTGTGGTCATTGTTGAAATGTATGGTTTTGAAGTGCGAGTAAGAGATGGTGACGGTGACGTAGAACTTATTCTTGTGTTAATTGTCCTTCCCAAGAAATATATATCAGAGGGAAATAACAAAGTTATTTTCTTCTGCTTTTTGGCATTTTCTGGACGAAAGAAAGTCGGTCGTAATGTCATACTATCATCGTTACGAAAAGAACGTCGCGAGTTCCTTTTGAAACATGGGACAGGTACACCATTGGTATTCCAACAATCGGAAAAGCCACAAGTTCCTTGTTCAATATAGAACTGCAGCAATGTTAAAGTAAACACGTATCTCATGCTGTCTTCAGCAATTACATTCCTATAACGTTAAACAAGAAATACACTTGATACACCACCTTATACCTTTATTTCAGTAAATGCAGGCAATCATCAGATGGTATTGCACGGAGTTGTCGGCATAAAATGGTATAATGTACAGAAGAGGTTAATAAGCTATGACTTATATTTACTTAAACGCCAATTATGCAAACATTGATGACAATGACAGATAGAATGAAGCATAATCACAGTCATATTATGTTCAGAGTTTATTCCCGTGCGTCATTTCCAATACAAACAGTGGAGCTAATTCTGTATTTGGTTGCACTAATAATTATATATACAACAATTCTGGGCCAATGCTGAGTGAAGAACAAACTAGGGAATTCATGTTTTTTTTCCAATAGGCTTATTGGTGGACCCTTTCTTAAGAGTCACAATAAAGCATTGCTGATATTTATAATGATGAATAAAAACTACTCCTAGCGCAAACTTAAGGATCATATGTGAAGTCTCAAAAGGGATTAAGATCAGGTCCTCAGGGAAAGTATAAACATCTCTTGCTTGATAGCCACACCGTCATTTGTGAAGATGGTACACTCGGTTAAATTCACATTTTAAATGGTATCAAGTTTGGTGTTCAAAAAGGTAAGAATAGGTAAATTCAGTGTAGAATTTCATGTAAAATACGAAAGTAACTGGTGTCACATGACTATGGCACTAACAACAATTTACCACAGTGGGCATTCACGGACCCCAGAAATCCGGAGGTGAGACCAGGTGCTCGGGAAGAGTGAGCGTCTCCTGTTTGGCCAGCCACACCCCAGTGAATGCACTAACATACAGATGAAACATATAGGATTCACTACTGTATATATACATGAATGTGAACACTGTGTAGAAAGTGTCACAACCACATAACATCAGGGAAAAGGGTATAATAACACTTAAGTCAAACCGTCCGCGGGGAACTCTTTTACGAGCTCCACACTGCAAAGGGAATAAGTGTGACGTTCATGTAAAATAAGAAAGTAACTGGCGTCACATGACTATGGCACTAACAATTTAACATTCTGGATAATGAGATGTCATATTTCATAAGAATTTCGTATCGAACATTGAATCTTCAGAGAGAAAATTGTAGTATACCACTTCCATATCCCTGGTCTAGCAGTTTAACTGAACATTATGTCATTAGAGCAGAGTCACGGTGATTTAAACTTGTACTGGCATGACATATTTATTGAGATATGAGGACGCAATAGGCATGTAAGCCGGCGTGGCCTAGTGGTATCGCGCTGGACTCCTGATCGGGAGGCCGGGATTCGAGTCCCGCTCTGGTCATGCCGGTGTCCTGTCTTTCGGATGAGACTTAAAACCGAGGCCCCGTGTCGTGGTATGCATGGCACGTTAAAGACCCCTCTCTGCTTCGGGTGGGTCGTTTGCAAAGGTCAAAATTTGTATGCCCCGCATCAGGAAGATGCCGTCACCATATACGTGAAATAGTCGTGGTGTGACGTTAAACAAAAATCAACCAATCAATCGCAATAGGCATGCGTTGATGGGATATTGTTACTTATTAATAAAGTGCCAAGTACCGAGCAATATTCAAAAAGGAACATCCGTTACACTAGACAAAATAGAAACATTGGCTATCACGGACCCCTGGAAGAACGAGAGGTGGGATCAGGCGCCGTGGAGGAGTAAGCATCTCCTGCTGAACGGTCATGATCGTCATCATTTAATTGTTTGAACTAGTATAATTCGTAGTCCATAGAGGCGGTAACAATAAGACCGTAGTCTCGGCGACCACAGATTACCTGGATAGATAATGACAAGATAATCCACAGATTTAGGTTTGTTGCTGAAAAAGCCATTTTTATATCTGAATATGAATTTATACGTAAACGCTGAATAGTAGCGTGGAGTAGAGACAGTTTGTGCCAGTTGGAATATCTACAATATACACAGTATTTTGATGACATATGTTTAAATATATATATATATATACATTTAGAAAAAAGTATTTTCCTATACAAAATGGTATAAACTTTATCCTGGCTTTGAAAAGTAATTCGAACATGAAGCTGTCCAACCCCCCCCCCCCCCTTCCCCCTTCCCCCTGAAACTCTTTCATCTTTCAGTAAGAGTCTGCATTTTAATGTTTGATGACGGTTTTTCTATAAAGTGAAAAAAGGCTTGATTATGCGAATTTTATTGAGACTTGCAGACTAACAATTCAGACTTATGTTCTAAAAGTTCTTAAACAGTTTTGCATCAATGTCACTTTTTTGGTACACTAGACAATTAAAGACCACCACTTTTAGTGTGGTTTTACAATTCTTGGAAATATATTTTCAGCGAAAGTAAAAATTATTGTAATATTCATTTACGAAAGTATTAGATGTTATATGACTTTGACACTTACAACAAGGATACATACAACATACATAAAAAGAAATGTGTGGCTTATTTGATATCGGCATCTCATAGATAATGCACTATTTTAGTTTTGTGTGGTTTTATAGTTATTGTTGTCAGAGTTTTGGAATTTATATCATTTATTTCAACGTTCACGCTCATTATCTGTCATTCAACCGAAACAATGACCACAGAGGTCTAGTGTAAGGGAATACATTAACATGTACACATGTCTATTGCATAAGACAGAATAGTTCAAGCAGACAGGTTGCGGCATTTATAGTTAAATGACCCTTTTAAGGCATTCAAGAGTGAACAAAGAAAGGATAATGAATCTGACTAAGCTACAAGATGATATACGTCACAGGCGCAAATGGCAAACTATAGAATAAGATCATTTCAAATATTACATAACTATATCATGATAATGTAGTTGTGGTGTCGACATTAGACGGTCAATTCAAGTGACAAAAGTCATCTAGTGTAGTTAACTGGTCAGGGAGGCACTTCCTATTTACCACAACAACAGGATAATCATAGACCGTACATCGCTTGAACACACCAATTGAAGGGCGATAGTCATTTCAATTGATCGTCTAAGGTCAGAACAACAATTGCATTAAAATCGAATACTTTTGTAATATCTTTTTGTGAACCTATTTTTTTTTTTTCTCTGCAAGTCGCTAACGACTTTTCTCGAGTCAGAGTCATATGTCTTCTTTCATTCCCATTCTTCTCTGACGGAGAATTTTTTTGACAAATTCGAATACACATATATTTCGACAATATGTGTACATGAAGATGAAATTTATGTTACCATGATTCATCGTTATTTTTTGTCATAAAACATATTCAGTTACTTTAATGGGGAAATCAGCGGAGAAATCAGAATTCAAGGAGGAAATTAAGACCCAGAACGTTACACATGTAGATTATTCAATTCTTTTGCCTGGCAAACCGGTGATTGACTTTGTTGATTTATGTCAACTATGCACAGCAAAGAAATTTGAACATATAAACATATCTTTCCGTAGTGGTGAATGATCTTTGAAGTGCTACGTGTATCAAAAGACGGAATCTAGGTGTATGCATTCAAATGACATCATATGAAGCACTCCCGTTGGATCTCGAGCTTAGGATATTGTGATCGTAATCCATGCATCTTATAGAATGAGCGTTGGCCGGCTCACGCCGATGAACACGGACCATAAAATTGTATGGCAAAAACGGTTTCAAAAATTATATAGTTAAAATTGATTTTCAAAACATCGAAAAGGCTTTCCATATGACAAGAGTTAATAAGTAATGACCATGTTTATGCTTTCCCCTGTGCAACATTAATTTAAGTCATTCATACTTCATATCGCTGTTCTTACCTTCTCATTCTTTTATTTTATAAATTTTCATGGACTATTAAAGACAAATAAGAAGATAAACCTTTATTTTACACAGTTCTCAGAATTAATTATGGATATTATACTGTTAACGTTTTCATAATTATCTGATTTTGTCTTGCGCATACAATGGAGATGACGTGCATAGCTGCATAGATGATTAATGCAGATTTCTATAAAAAAGAAGCGGTGGTTGACAGAATATTGCACCCTAGATTTTCGCATAACATTTTCATATGAATAATGACTATGACTAGTAAAGGCCAGAGGAATGTTTGAAATTTTAAATGATTCGTACAACATCGCGGTGAGTACCGTGTATCGCGTCCATAAAAGATCTGTAAACTTTGCCAAGCTTTACTGGCATTAAATACATTTTTACATGGGCTGTGTAAAATATGAGGATATCAGCTTGAAAACATTATGAAATATCATCCCTTCTTATGCTTATTTTTAAACTGAACGGAGATGCAGTGAACAAAGTATTTAGATGCAATTTAACATTCTCAACTGTCGAAGTGCTTTTGATACATAGGTAACTGAAATATTCTGTAATACGAAATTAATATAAAATACGTATTTTCGTTTATCTTCAATTATCAATTGTCACCCATAATCATTTAAGATTCATGACATATTTTTTATTATGCTTACATAACTTTTATATACAATATGGAGAAAACAAACATATCAAATCTATATTATTCATGTTAAGAATGCTGAAAAAAAAATTAACGGACAGAAATAAACTCACATCAATAACAAATGACATGACACCTACATAGTAGATGGAAAAGGATGAAATGTCATAGGTAGAGACACTATTCATTAAAGAACGGAGATCATTTAACAAAAATGAGCATGTCCTAATGGCTAGCATCCACTATTGTACATGATTTCATAGTCAGAAAAATAGTCTATATATTACTCGTGCAAAACAGATACGATAATTATCAATTGCATTATATCTAAAGTGCCACTTAATATAGGATGTGTATCAATTGAAAAAGAATCGGATAATTTGCTCTTTGTGACGTTTTCAAAAGTAGTAGCAGCGTAAATATATAAAGTGAGATGAGTTTAAAATAATAAATATTATTATAGCATTATGTCATAAAGTACAATATTTATATCATATCACATGATCTGATTGAAATGCTATTGGACGATTGGGACAACAAACATTAAAAACAAAGAATATTTACAAAATTATATTGTCTTGACTCATCATCTTTTACTCTCAAATGTTATGCAAGTTGCAAGCCGTCTATAATACAAATCATAACAGTTTACTTCACATTTCAGTTTTTTCACTGTATCATAAGCTCTGTTACTCATGCAGTTGTCAATGCATGTTTTTAATGTCTGACTGGTTCCATGAAGGCATCTTTGTAAAAAATCATAATCGATACATCTCGGACTCTGTGGGGTCACTGGATGTTGCTGATTCTCTAAACTTGGACCTGATATACCACCTTGTGCCACTGGATTTAAAAAATTACCTAACACCGACGCACTACCCGGCCTTTCATTACTAGGTATGTGAAAATTAGAGTGCCCACTTGGTAATCCAAACGAGGATGAAGGTATTCCAAATGCAGATTGACCAGCTGGACTTCCAAATGAAGATGAAGGAATTCCGAAGGAAGACTGACCAGCTGGTACACCGAAGGATGATTGACCAGCTGGTATCCCGAACGACGACTGACCTATCGGCATATTTGATAAAGATGAGGGTACATTATGTGAATTTGCATGAATATTGTTTCCAAACGAGCCAGTTGGCGATTGTTGGACAAGATTTTCATCGGCAGATTGAGTCTGTGGTTGTAGTTGATGCAGAGAAAATCCTGAAGTTGCAAGTCGATTTGGCATTGAATTTTCCAATACAGCATGGGGTATATGTTGTGAATTACCATGATGTTGTGTAATTCCGTATCTTATGTAGCATATCATCAGGATATATTGTAATGTACGAGTCATCTGAAATTATATATAAAATCATTGAAATTGTTTGAATATTGTTTTTAGTTTAGACTTTGCTTTGGTATTTCGATTTACTGCGTTTCAGTTTTGAAATTAAATTTATTTATCGAGAAATATGTTGATTATCAAATAATACATGTACAGAAAAACACAGATAGTTCAGCACGTTTATAAAGACAACAAGGTATATACATGCATACATATATACATACATACTGTAAGAGTACTGTCTAATTGTCAGATGGACCGGAGTCCAGGACCCCATCTCTTCTAAAACGTTTAGACAAGGCTCGTTAAAATAAATCTCTTCAACAGAAAACAACTCTCAAGAATACGTCAGCATAAGGCTGCAGAGATCAAACACAGAGATACAAGACGCATAGTCTTTGCGTTAAAAAGGAAAACAGAAAACATCTGACAAATCACCAAAGACATGCGCACACAACTTAATATTAGTAAAATATACACGGAAAACGACATTACAAAATATTCGATTGTGTTGCGATTACGATACCGACTTTAAACTTTAAAACCTTTACCTTTGTAATTTCGATAGTTGGAATACGAGAAAGAACCGTAAATACTAATGGTATGATCTGCAGGTATCTAATTACATAAATGTAATTTGCAATGTAACTAATTTCTCTATACCTATATCCAAAACTATCAGCCTAAAGAGTATTCATTTGCGTACATTTAAAAGAAATTGCTGAAAATACGCAGATGTATACATAATCACTTATTATTGATTCATTTCTTGTTGAAACATTTTGTCGAAATGCGCAGAATCTATTATGGGGTATCTGTATTTATACTGATTGTTGATGAGTAAAGTGCCAAGATACCAAGCGGTAGTTAATGGAAAACATCCACTACACTAGACAAAATAGAGATACAGGCTACCACGATCCTCAAAGTAAATTCTTCATGATCAGTTTGTTAAGCTAATACCACATAAATTGTTATCAGCCACAGCTTTAAAGTATTTAAAGCGAATGATGAATTAAATAGCTAATCATGATCAGAAAACATTTTTTCCATTTTAGTGAAATGCAAGATAAATAAATAAATAACATAATTGTAACAATATGCTAAAATTATAACATTATTACATTCTAAGCAATTGGTCTGATACCATACTAAATGGAAGCACAATTAGTCAATATCTAATTATTGATCTCTTTTATTTTCTGAATTATATCTTGCACTACCTGTTTTGAATAAAAATATTAAATTAGTTTACCTTAAACTTACCTTGAAATAAGACTTTATAAAGATCACGTGTACATAGATCCTTTCAATAACAATGATTTTAAGACTATGAAAGTTAGATATAAAATTTCCTTCTTATACAATATTAATAAAAACGGCCATACTTGTCAGTATATATCATTTTGACGCATTGAAAACCTGCAAATCTTGTACCAAACTTGACACTGAGCGTGAGCAGAACGAAGAGAAAAAAAGAGGACAATACATTTTAATGAGTTTAATGAAGTGAAAGGTGAGTCTATTTATATACAAATGCTAAGTTTGGATTTTTATGATAACAGCGAGTATTAAAACAAATCTCTTAATGTTTAAAGCTTGTGCGTAGATGCACAACAATATTTATTATTTATGTCAAGTAAAGTTTTTACTATCAGTTTTGTACGGATAGGTTTTATTTACATAATCGAATAAGTTTTATATATCTTTATTGTTTTCATTTCAATTTGACAATATGTAGTGATTGAGAGTTACCTTGAATAATTTTAATCATTATTGCTTTCTGCATCAATCGTTCTTTATAAAATACCCTTTCTACAAATTCTGGATTCACTACTTCACATGCCAATAACAAATGGGGAAATAGATAATTAAATTATAATAATTATCATAATCCCATGCTGGTAATACTAATGAGTATTTATGGGAGATAGTAAACACTATTGTCAGCAGTATGATTTATATCTACAGTATATGATAAAATTTTGCCAATTCCAGGTACCGCGTGCGGTGTTTTAATTGCTTTGATTTGAAACGTCGACCTTCTGCTATTAAAATCAAATGAAAATGATGTAATATTCAAATTATATAAATCGGTAAATCAAATCATCCCTGTGGAGTTTTCCTCTAGTTTGTTATAGCACGAATCCAGTATTTCCTTATTATATTATATAATTTTCAATTTTGTGGATTAGTCACAATGAACCCAACTTGACCAAATAATTTGATATAGAAATATATTGTAAAATCGATAAACACAATTTCATAAATGAACGTTAACTTAGTCGTACTAAAGTGTATATCTAGAGGCTTTGAGATGTAACAGTAAGTCTCCTCACAAACAGCATCTATATCTATATCTATATATATTTATTTATATATTCATCGCTGCTAGACTCCCTTCGTTAAACGCCCGTTACCGTGCCCGAGTTCTATTTCAATAAATCTTGTTGGACATGATTACAACAGGAAGCGCGCATCAATATTTTAATGGGCCGAGCTTGCATAGATACGATCTAGATAGGTCATGTACTATTGTTAATAGAAAATGGTCCAAATTCAAACGTAACCCGAATCACAGAACCAATCTACATTAAAGGGAATATACAGAATTACCTTTACATTTTCTCTCCAGCTTTGTTTTCATGGCACGATCAAACTTTGAAAATTGCGCTTTCAATTTTAGCAAATGATGCGACAAACTGCACCTGTACATGTACTACTGCAGACAACACATTCCAGGTCAGCTGACCGCTTCTTCTGTTACTTCTTGAATTTCTTTGTAATTGACTATTTAATTAAACAGTATTTTGTTATAACTTCTACCTGAGTTTTATTAAATGTAAGAATTCTGCAGCTTTCCATTAGATTTTAATCTATTAGATATAGATGGACTATTTTCTTCACTTATTGTATGGTTTAGAGATTTGAAAAAGCAAGCGCGTAGTATTTCGAAAAAACGTATGTAAATCGAACGGGAGGTCTGAAGGTATTATCATATCAAAGGAAGTTCATTTTAAAAATATCTAAAAGGGACTTGGTAATTGTAGGTATAAGTTATAAGTTTTTAATATTTTTTTGTTTATAGAATGTAAGCCTGAATCATTACACGCAAATTTTTCGAGCACCGCTTCTCTATTTCATGTAAATGTATTTTAAGCAGAGTGTATTTTAAATCTAGAAAATTAAGGAGTTTCGCTGTAATGCATGACAGTGTAAAATATAAAATGCTTGGTTAAAGCAGTACACAGATATCGATTCTACGATGTCTTTTTTAAGCCAATATCATAGACTGATTAAAATTCCAGATATGTTGTGTGTGTGTGATTAGTGTTTGACAACAAACTGGTGAATTTTCCAATAATTGGTAATGATACTACCCAGTTGGTGTAGAGGCTGACATATGCAAATTGGTAATCGGCTCAAAGAAATCTATAGTTCCTTAACGATACCGAATATCCGGAACAAAATAATAATAAATAATAGACTAAGAAAGGATTTCAAGTCCAGGCAATAGGAAATTCAAAAGAAAGCCGATGTTGAGAAACTATGCCCATACTGAGAAGAGTAAACTATATAAAATTTACATTATGCAAATACTGACTACTACTACTACTACTACTACTACTACTACTACTGACGAAAATAAAGAAAACATATGCGCACATATAACATTGACAAATATCAAACTCACGTGACTGAATAGGAAGTGGACCAAGGAACAAGAAAGTAGATATAGCCTACATAATTAATATGTTAGTAATTGACAAGTAGTTTCGATGTTCCTTATCTATCC
Source organism: Pteria penguin (assembly GCA_035048485.1). Lineage (NCBI taxonomy): Eukaryota > Metazoa > Mollusca > Bivalvia > Pterioida > Pteriidae > Pteria > Pteria penguin. Next base: position 53,244,137 of record CM068581.1, read on the forward strand.
TCCTCCTGTTATTATGACAAGCCTCATTACGACAGAATTAGACAAAAACACTGGTAAATGAAAAAAAGGTGGATAAAACGATATCAGGCCCCGAGGTTATACAAAATATGGTACTGAACTCGGGACTAAGACTCTGAGATCTTGCTCATCGGAGATCGTTACTTGAGATTATAAAATTTTCTGATACTTGTTGAAGATGAGCTCCAATGAGTTTATAACGACAGGATTTGCAATCGTTCTCTACTTATGATAATGCATATAAGTATAATGACTAATGCTATTTCTAGACCAGCAGAAGTCGGGGGATGATATCGCCTCTTCCATCCCCCAATATTTGCTCATTGTTTTTCTTGTCTTATTTAAATAAAAAAATATTAAATAGAGATGACAACAAGGCATGCCGGTTTGAATTGAAGGTGCTAACAAAGAAAGTGTTCTACAATTTCATTTTTCTTTCGAAATTTTACCTCAAATAAGATAATAGATATGTATTTGAATAATTCTATTATAGTAAGATTTAGCTGATCAGATCATGTAAAATAACAAACTATATAGAACGAGGGAAATCTTCAACAAATTATTATTCATTAATAATGTATGCATATATACAGATTCATTCATTTATTTCTTTTTAGTTTGAAATGTAGAAATCATCGAAGTAGAGCCATATACATGTACATTTATGCCATTTGACACGGTACTTATATATCTAAATTTTAAACTTGATTTATTTTACAACGACAAGCTAACAACTTATATAAATCTTGCTCGTTGGCACGAATCTTGGCGCAAGGGTGTCGTTTGTGTGGGAGGAAACCGGAGTACCCGGAAAAAAACCCACGAAACCAGGTTGATAACAGCCCCACCATCCCACGTAACACATCGGGAATCGAAACCGGGTCGCATTGCTGAGAAGCGAGCGCGTTACCAACTGCGTTACCTGGCCACCGCGCTTATATATTTATTGACCAATCATACATATCACAATGTTTATTTCAAATTTCACATTATCTGATCAGATGTTTCAGTTTTCTTATCAGCAACTTATAAAATTTGCTATTAATTTCAACAATATCTTCAACTTGTTCAGAAGGAATGTCATGAAATCTCTTAGTCTGACGCGAGAACGACACTGCAATCTCTCGAACACACAGATTAGCAGTAGATCGTGATATACTCTGAGAATCTACGATCACAAATGTATTGCACCGGTCGCCAAAACTCACAGGAAGATGAGAAGGTGTAAAGAATTTGCAGTTTATTTCATATGGAAAACGATTTTCAGGCTGAAAACGTACGCGAAAAGGATACTTAATTTTCTTTCAAATCTTTCAAATTAACCCTAGGATTTGACCTTTATCAAGCAACCATTTCCTCATAGTAAACATTCAAAGCCCTGCGAATATTCCGGGTCAATAACAACTTCACCCGAATATAACCTTATGATATTTAATTCAAATTTGTTTTCACGAGAAATAATGTATATAAATATAATGCACATGGTGGCAGATCTCAGTATGATGAGATTATTTCATAGATGAGGGAAATCCCTGTAGCATTAGTAATAAAGTGTGATAACTCAATGTACATCCCTGTAGAAATTGTTGAATTAGGTTAATATAGGTGTCTAACTCGGTGTTTAAAATGGTCAGATGGTCTTATTCCAAATATGTCATATAACATTCTGTATACCGAATTAATATATGATACGGGCCTTCTTATAACCATAGAGCTTTATCAGTGACGTTGCTAGTTTACCACTTACGTATCCCTGGCTGAGCGGTTTAATTAAACTATGCCTCGAGAACAAAGTAATGCAAAGATGATGGATAAATCCAAACCGGAAGTCCGAAAATCATGAAACCAAAGTACATACAAAATCAGGGAAAATGAAAACCAAATAAAAAACAACGAAACATGTCTACTTGAAGAGCATATGTGAACCCCCCTTGATGGAGTGAGATCAGGTGCCCGGGGAGATTGAGCATCTCTTGCTTGCTAGCAACACCCGTCACATATTCCCAGTAGAAAGAGTAAAATCGTGCAAATTCTGTATATATATTTATATTTGGAGAAGTCAAAGTATTTACCTTCTAGTATAGAAAGTGTCAAATCTGTGTAAAATGATCGGAATCGGTTTCAGTCCAGAATATCACTTAAAAGGCTAGTTAACGAGATATCATATTGTGTAATAAGAGTCTCGTAACGACCATACAACTTCCTCAGGGACGTTGTTAGTCTAGCACATATATAACCCTGGTTAAGTAACTTATCTAAAAGTCGCTTAGCCCTCAGAGCAAAGTCATTGTGATTTGAACATGCTCTGAAATAACATATTAACTGAGATATGAATACGCCGTATGCGGGCTATGAGGGACTGTTGCTACTTATGAAAGGAAAGTTTGTGATAGCGAAATAGAAATCGTCACGTTTGTCATTGAGTGAAATATTCAATTGACCATCAATGTCGAATTACAGCATAATATCTAAATACGAAGTAGAATTACAACTTTCTGTGTTTTCTTTGATCTCCAGCTCACTTCGTTAGATGATGCTAAGGTAATCCACGAATAGAGGATTATTAATTGAAAGCATGTCATCTATATATCTGTAAGTGAAAATGAAGCCAAGAGCCAATTGTTTTTTCCCTTGCGAAACCACTGACTGAATAAATTCAGCTTCGTATGAGTAAAGTAGTATGTCAGCAAGAAGCGGGGCACAGTTTGTTCCCATTGGAATATCTACAATTTGTTGAAAAACCTTTTCTCCAAACACCACAAAAATGTTATGAATAAGAAAGTTCAACATTTGGATGGCATCTGTTTCAGTATATTTATTTTTGGAATCAGAAGTTTTCGTGACAAAGTAAGTTTTATCATGGCCTTTAACTATATTTTTTGAATTTGCGGCTTCCGTTTTTACTAGTAAATGCATTAAACGTGTTTTAGCCTGCCTTAGCATAACGTATTAAATGAAGTATGAATATGCCATACGTAGGTGATGATTAGATGTTTATATAAACAGGAAGATAAAAAAGGAAGATTGTGATGTTTATATCGCCTTTGTATAGACTTTTCTTCCGATACCATATAAACAAAAAACGCGGCCCATATTGAAACACTCGGCCAATATTGAAAGCACAACAAATATTGAATGGCGTGAATTTCATGACGTAATGGAAATGTAAATAATAAAGATATTTTTTTTCGTATAGTCCTAGCTTTGAAATAAATTCTCCAAATACAGATTTATTTTTTGTCATGCCAATTAAGTTGAATAGTCATGTAATTTCGTGCACGTTTTATTATTATCATGTTTTTGCGCATGTCTTTGGTGATATGTGTCATACAGCTTTGTCAGATGTCTTCTGTTTTCTCTTTTAAAACTATGATCATCAATTAGTTTTTTCCATATTGGCTCTGATATTACGCCGGTCTTATATGACAGACCATTGCATAAGAACTAGCTCAATATGCAAAACACCGATTAATAACTCTATATCATAATCCAAGATGAATGGCACTTCTGTATAAATGTAAGTGTAAAGATAAGTTTGCTTCGCGTCTAAAATGTAACACTAAGAGCTGCCTTCTCCGTTCCAAAAAATGTTCAAACTGTTCGTTTGTTATTGTGGACTGTCATATTGAGATGACGTATTTGATTTTAGAATATTTTGGTGCTCGGGTGTTTAGTTGTACCAGGAACCGGTGTACCTCAAAGCACTGGGATTAAGAATGCGGCTCTGGAATACATACTATACAAGTTCCGCATGTTCAGACTGCATCAGACCATGGAGTTTCTCGAATTCCATTATAAAACGAATATCAGGTAAATCCATATATATGATAAGAAAGTATTGTTTCATGTCCCAAAACTGTCGTCTTTTGATTAAGTATAAAACAAGGTTAATATATTGCTAAACAACAATCCGCAATCATGTATGAAGTGTTGACATAAAACATTTTCCGTTTTATTCAATGACTTATCTTCTAGATTCAGTGAGATTTCAAACTAACAATGGAAATCTGCTATTGTCAAACATATCAGACGTAATTTAAAAACAGAAAACACATGCATGTAATCGTAAATAAATATTTACATAAACTTATATATGATATTATAATGTACAAAAGTTAAACTGTACTGATTTGATGATAGCACCGTACTTATTCTTGTCGTATTTCACCAATTCTAGTTCGATTGTTCTGTTGATCAGGTGTAACATAGGTTGGGGGGTGGGGGGGGGGCACTTGATAGATGTGTGTCAGCGCGGGTTCATTATCAGAGTAACCATTGGCTAATGAGTCGAATTATAGTGATTTACACTTTTCTTAATTCACTGGAATTTCAAGTTTTGAAAAGTATTAGTCTTTGACACCTTCTATATTAGAAGGTTACCCACTTCGACTTCTCCATATATAAATACATATGGAATTTACACGATTTGACTCTTTCTACTGGGTATATGTGACGGGTGTTGCTAGCAAGCAGGAGATGCTCACTCTCCCCGGGCACCTGATCTCATTCCATCACATACATCAAGTAGACATATTTTGTTATTTTCCATTTGTTTTTCATTTTCACTGATTTTGTATGTCCTCTGGTTTCATGATTTTTGGACTTGTGGTTTGGATTTATCCATCATCTTTACATTTAAAACACCATTCGTCTGTCTTTTCTTCCAGTCATTTTATTTCATCACCACAGTTTACCATCTTGTTGAGAAGCCTTTCGCCTTTAAAATAATGATTACGTTTCAAGTCAGGCATTGTCTTTGTAGTAAACTCGAATATCTCGTGCACTGTGATTCGAATTTTCACTACACTGTTTCAACTACATGTTGGGTTGTTGATCACATCAACCTGTTATACAAGCAATTTGCATGAATATGTTAAAATCAGTGACTAGTGAGAAGTCTGTACCAGAAGTACCTTGTATTCGAACACTGTTGAAAAATATCACTTCGATATTATATGTATTTGTTTTTATTTTATTCAAGGATATGCTTTTAATTGGATTAACATTGTAATAAGTCGAATGATACAGATCATTTCATACAAGCAGTATATTAAATCTAAAAATATACCAAATGTTATTGGCTTATTTATCAATTAATTTAGTATTTTTCCCGATAGTATGGCATATATTAATTTTTTATGTGATATATAGTTCTCATTATATCCGATATGCATTCAAATTAAGGTATTATGTATTAATCGGACAATGGGACAGGTGATGCGAATGCCGTTGTTTACTGAAAACGCACTTATTAACGCATTTCAAATTAAGCATACTTTATAATCGATATATGTTAGTAGCAGTAAGTTTGATTGACACATTTTATTATGGTATTCGCATATTTCAAATGTCTTTTCACACAGTATGCATTGACTGCTTTAATCTTATGTATATATTAGTCACTCACACAAGGTGTTTTCTGTTTTTACTTCGTGTTTCGAACCCTGGGAACCCTGGTCTAATCTTTAATGTAAAGAGGTTCGTCGTTGTTAATCCACGGAGTACTTGATTCAAGTGTAACGTAACTTCATGTATTTTCATACATCTCTTATCCTTATTGATCTTTAATGTTACAACTATCAATTTAAACCATAATAATCACTTTCTTAATTGTTTGATATGTACTTATATTTTATCCAACTCGAGTAGTACAAGATATTATAGGGTAGAATGTAAAATTAAACCAGAAAAATTGCCCCTTTGAACTTTACATTTGGGACAATAAGTGGCAAAGACAAAAGAAAAAGAACCCCCCCCCCCCCTCCAAAGAAAAAAAAAACCCAAACCTTTTTTTTCATAAATCTGACGAATAAGTACTAATCTTAGAGTTTTAGACAATAATATATTATGTTATATATTTAAGTGTTTGAATCACTGTTTATACATAGGAACAAGGGTACCTTTACCATATATAGTCCCTTAATAGTTCACCTCGGGATTCAAACCTGCATCGCATACAAAATGCTCAACCCCATAGGGTTCACCATGTATAGGTTTCCGCTTCGAGTTTTACATGATGGCAGATTCTTTAATAAGAAGCGACAATGCAAAATTTATATGTATTACTATATATAATTGAGAATTAATAATTATGTATAAATATCAGCATTTGAAGTCACTGGAGAAGCATACAGAGATGACATTTTCTTTATTATGATAGCTGAGATCGATAAACAAGAATTTACTGGAAAATAAAAAGGAAAATCTCGATGGGTATACCTCATGCACATGCCACTTCTCCGGATTATCGCAGCGTTTTTAAATGAATCCCATTGACCACTGAGCGCCAATGACCCAAATTAATAATTATTTTAATGAATATTCATGTAACATACATATATCTCTGAGATGAAGTGGATTAATTACACTATAGTTGTTTAGGAGTTATCTTTCATGTTACATGTAGGACGTATGAAAAGACAATCTGAATACACAGTTGTAACAATTGTTCACGAAGTACACAGATTTCCTTACCTGTAATTGATGCTAAACAATATTTGATGAATAATTTTCAAGTGTGTTGGAATATTTTCCCACCAAATTCTCAGATAATAATGATCAACTTGTAAAATCTCTGTGTCGACTAGTAAGATACTTTGTTGACGAGTTGACACAATTATATTTTACCAATCAACTGAACAGAAGAACTGAGAAATAAACATAATCTCTTTCAGGAAGAGGCAACATGCGATAACTGAACAATTCATGGACAAGTTGACGCAATTATCAATTTAGTAGTCATAAATAGATCGATAAAAACAACTCTTGATTGATTGCTTGATTATTTCACGTATATGGTAACAGCAACTGCCTTATGCATTGCATAGAAACTTGTACAACGTCTGCAATTTTTGTTAACGTGCCACGCTTACCGTGAATGGAACCTCGGTTATTACTGTCTCATCCGAAATTCAGAACACAGGTGTGTCCACGGCGGGAGTAAAACCCGGAAACTCTCGGTCACAAGCCGACATCCTCATCCACTTGACCACACCAGCTTAACCAACTCTGTAGTCCACATTTAAGAAACCTTGCTTAAGGTAATGACTGAGATATGAAACCGTTATAGGCCGGCGATGATGGGAACTCGCTACTCATATTGGGAAATTTATTAAAATTGAAATCATCATGTTTGTTTTAGAGTGTTATCCATACTATGAAGTGTAATTGTTGTTCTGTGTGGTTTCCTTAAGGCTAATTTCACTTGAAAGGATACTACTAATGTAATCTGCGAATGTAGAATGATTATATACGTATGTTAAGTTTAACTGAATGACTAATTAATTCTTCCCTTTTCATACCAAAGACTGAATGAATTCATGTTCACATGAGTATAGAAATAGATTAGCGAACAGTGTAGAGTGAGGAGTTCTGTCCATTTGGATTACTGACAGTCTGTAAGAAAACCAATTCCTCAAACAAAACCAACATTTTATTTATCAGGTCTTTGTCCTTGTGACATATTTTTCAGTATACATATTTACAGAATAGAATACAATTAAGGAAATTAGTTCTTTTATGGTTTATAACTATAAAGTGGATCTGCATCAGTTAACCTACTATTGAAATCATCTTGAATATTTCCTGAAGTCTGGCTTTTTCATGTTTGCTGAGGGATTGTTCTTTCAAAAAAATCAAATGAGCTTCAGGACTTCCATAGATCTAACAGTTCTATAGAGTTTTATGATTCTTATTTAATTTATACTGTTTGTAAAATAAACAGATTTGAAAGCCAAATTTTATTTTTGATAAAAGTTTTATAAGTAGGATCGATATAGATTTTGTGGAGTACTCAGTGGAACCATTAACAAGAGGTTGTTTGTTGGGAATTTTTTTGTGTGTACAAGGAACAAAATACAGATAAGACAAATCGAAATCTGATTTACCTGAATTAATATCAAACACAATAACACATTTATCCGGTAATAGAAAACTATGTAGGGGCATAAGTACGATTTCCAGGTGCTGTATATTATAATAATTGTTTTACTTGCCCATTGAATGATATTTCTTTCGTATAATGGAAGTTTTAATTTCTGGGGTAAGTATATAGTGCTTTGGAAGAAATGTTAGTTCTCTGGTCATACCAAGAGTTTTTGAAGATATTTGAACATTGTATACAAGGCTTTATAAGATTTAATTTAAGCAACTTTGAAAAGTATATCATCCTTTCTGAAAAAGAGTTCACCTGTTCATCCTCTTCTTGTGTCGATCTCCTTGAATATTCCTCACACGAGTTCATAAATTTCTCAGATTTATTCTCCATGTGTCGGATAATTGCTTTCTGTAAAGGCCTCTTAAATCAATCTCTATGATAAAAATTAGTTTTCGCAACATAAATTGCATGCGAGATAAATTATTTGAAATAAATAAAATGCTAACGCACGGAGCAGTAGCCAACAAGGAACGTTTATTGTACAAGGTAAAGTAGAGACATTAACTATCATGGAACCCTTGTAAGAATCAGTTTTGGATACAAAGGACTAGAGTCAGTAATAGAGATGCAACGATACAGCTCCTCACGATACGATACGTATCACTTAAACAGCAATACGATACGTATCGTGATACATTTTCTTATCATGAAATCAGGGTTAAAATGTACCTGTTCGATTTCATGAAGATCCTACATGTATAAAAGAGCTTTGGGAGAAAAAGAAATACACATTACAATTCATACTAGAAATGAGGTACAAATTGATACAATATAACAATATAAAGAATATACTGAAAACATATCCATTTAGTCTTTTTCTTACAATTTTTTGATTATGACACATCTCTATTTATCATGGAAATTGCAACATAATTTTATAATGAGCAACATTGGCGTATGGTTGCGTATCGTTTGAGTTCCCTATCGTATCGTGTATCGTATCGTGACCCATGTATCGCAATATATCATATCGCGGTATATCGTTGCATCTCTAGTTAATAAGGTTTAATTTTGCTCCAATTTGAAAACAAAGTTTTTGTTGTTTTTTTTTTATGAGAGAAAATATTGAATTTAGGTATTTGAGGAAGTTTTCATGCTTTAATTCTCATATTTTGTAAATTTGAGGGCAAAAATTTGAATTTGGATAAAAAAAAATCACAAATTTTCGGAATCTAATCAAGGCAACACTTTGTCTGAGGCATAGTTCCTATATACCCTGTTAGATTAATTTCTTGTTAGTAGAAATGGTCATTATGGGAAGACGCTGTGTTATGACCTTGAGTCAAGATCCAAGGTCAAGGTCACAATATATTAGATGGGTAGAACTTGCCTGGGCCATTACATTTACAGCCTTCATCGATTTGAGTAATATCTCACAGAATTGTTGCCCATGTCTCAATGTTGTGACATGATCTTGACGAAGGTCATACTTTAAGGTCAAGGTCACAGTACATTTGCTTGATTAAATCTTTTTAAGATATATACATTTAGATGTTTGCTGCGTTGGAAATAATATATGATCGACATATTATGCTATGTTTGTGTCGCTCTTATTAATGGAAAATCATGGATTTTTGTAAATAATCAGTAAAAAGTTAAAAAAAAAAGTGAGGACATAGGGGTCAATAATATGTTTTGGTAGCTACTCTGAGTTTAACGTATGCAATTTTTATTGCAGAAGAACAAATGACAGTTCTTATGTAATATAACAACAGACATAAATCTCAGAAAAAATAAGCGGATTGGCAATGGGATTTTGGCAATGGTCTTTAATCTACAAAGGAAACAATAGGAACGAGATCAAGGCCAAGCGCGGCATCCCCTCATACGGCAGCAAAATTCATGGTACTACACTGACAATGACCTTTGACTCTCAAGTAAATAGGGATTTTTCCTTAAACCATGTGAAGTATGAACCCAAAAGGGCCAAAACTGTGACTTCTACTGTGTCTAAATGCTTTTTCAATGATGACCTCTAGTGACATTAACCTTTGACCTTTTAAATCCAAAATCAATAATCTTTCTCTCATATTTAAGTCATATGTGAGGCATCATCCCAATGGGGCCAAAACTTTGGCGCCTACGGTGTCTACGAGGTTTTGTTTCTGACACATGCACCCATGCACGCACCCACGCCAGTATCATTTCAATAATCTATAAACTATAGTTTATGAATTGGATAGGTCATAGAATTGTTATCAACGAGACGTGTGTTTGGCTGATCTGCAGTAGGGAAAGAGGGACTACTGTTTCAATGTATCAGGGGCTCTGATTGGATGAAATTATTTGTGATCAATCTATAAATAAAAACTGACTTTGCGCTAAAATCACAAATTTTAACATCATTTCGCTAATACAAAGATTTTATGGCCTAAAAAAGTTTTTTACATTTGAAATTTGGCAATATTTTGAGGAGTGGTGGGATTAACCTCTTTAAAGCAAGATTTTTTTTTTTCGAAATCAAGTTCGATGATCTATAGTAAACTGTTAAAATTCCGATAGAGGAGGGTCTGACCAACGTTTTGATATATAAATTATACAAAGCTAAGATGCAGAAAGTTGTGAAAATCTTGGTGGAAAGTTGATGATTTATCATGGGAAAAGTAATACTATGTTTGATCTTCATCTGCTACGCTGGAAATATTAAGAAGAAAAGTAATGCTCAACACATTCCGGAGAATAAGGAAACTTTTAAACGCGATATTTCTAAAAAGTTTTATTTTAAGGTAGGCCCGACAAGTGTTCATTTAAACTATTTTGTAGTATGAATGGATTCTTTATTTCTCACAAATATGTGAAATTTTGTCAATGAACATTAATGGGGCCAATTCTAATTTTCCTTGTGAAATTAAAACTCTCGTTGATTTTTGACATTTTCTGCTATTATGCGCTACTTCATCGTCCTGTAGCACATGAATATAAATGTTATTTTTTCACTATTCCTTGTTACTATATGAAAATATAAGTCTTAGTTGAGTAAATTAAGAAAATAAAATCTTAAAATTTTCATTTTGAACAATCCCTTAATTTCGAGGCCGTCGCAATAGTACTATTGTTACTGACCCTAGCCCTTTTCATGTTAAAACGACTTTAAGGCAATTCACATAAGACAGATACAAACCATGTGTAATAACTCGTAATTTTGCAAGAAGTACTTATACTCATAAGTAGGCACACAGAACAGACAAATTAGAGACATTAATTATTTATGCACTTGCAATTAAATATGTAAATTAGCTCTCCGTAAACACTGTTTATGTTTATTGTTAATGTTTTACAACATTATTAATTCAACATTTCACCCAGAATGATCCTTTAACATTTTCTACCGTCAATGAACTACACCCTTTCCGGGCGTTAAACAACAATCGTCAGACAAATGTCAATGTACGCTGTCTTGCTGTTTAATTACATCTGCAAAGTGTGGATAAAACTTGTCATTTTATACATGCTTCTGGCTTGAAAACTTTGTGAAAAACATTAATTAAACATTCCATGGGTAAGTCTCATAATTTATTTGATTGTGATATTTGCTTCATAGACTATCAATTCATAGTGCTTGATGTGTACATCTAATCAAATAACTTTACATAAAACATTGACAACTACCTTATCCATTTTTAAAAAATTTAAATATGTTCAACAAAGGTACGCAAATCAACAAAGATATGCCATGTGCCTGAATAAACTGAAGAATGGCAAAATGTCACCGACATAATTTCAATTTCATAATTTTTTTTAAGTCGAGCCAGATGTGCTAGTGCCTTATGTACACTTGTTCAAATCTGATCCAAGATTGCCACACCCGAGGTGAAATTATGGTTTATATTAGTATTGCATAAAGGTTTTTGTACATATTGCCAGACTTTATTATGTTTGTTCCATGATTGCCAAACAAGTTGAGACTCCTATATCAGCGTGGATTTAATTGGCGAGCCAGCGTTTTGCAGATTTCATAATAGTACTTGATGTCGCTAGTAAGAAATTAATAAATTTCAAGCGTAATACACTGCGACATACCAACAAATACTTTCGACATGCATAATCTAGAAGGGAGTTCCTTTCTTTTATTTTGTCTCACCTTTGATTTTAAGGGTTTTGTTTTTGACACAAACAAGTTCCCTCCATATTTTACATTTCAAATTTATTCTTTTGCATAACATCTGCAGTATCCAAAAATAACTTTTTTTTTACTATATTTATTCATATCCCTGATGAATATTTTCATTTAGAATACTTGAAATAGAATTTAATTGACAGGCTTCCTTTTAGTTGCTTCATAATTGATGCTTTTAATGATTATTTCATTACAGTGAAATATATATCTGTCTATTTAACTTGTCTGATATGACTCTAAGTTTTTAATCAAGTTATGACATATCATAAATATGTTAAAGTGCAATATATTTATAGGTAAAACAATCATTGGTTAGCATCTTTATCCAGACGTTTACTGTTTTGCTTTTTCAGTATCATTAATAATGTATACAATGTATTTATACAAAGGAAAATTACATAAAGTCAAGCAAAAGTAAAGACAGACAATGGCATAAACAGTTCATTATGTCATTATTCAATAGACCACTGGCCAATCTTGATAATGGCTGTCTTGTTTGTCCGAGCTAATACCTTTTGGTATTGTTATTCGTTGTAACGTTACAAAAAATTTATTTCACGTATTATGACGTCATTGTGAAAAAAACCGCTAAAATTTGTTAGCTCGGACTAAATGACGGACATAATCAAGATCGGCAAGTGGTCTATTGAGTCTGATGCTCTGTATGACACGTCAGTGTAATTCAGTATAAATATATGGTTTTAAAACAAAACAAAAATACAACAAACGGCTTCGAAGAAACACTTTCGATTAGACTTTTAATGTGATTTTGAAAATTAAAAACACATTTAAAAATATTGTAAACTAGATACTTTTTATATATGCATATAAACACACAATCCATATAACAGTGTAGATACACAAAGTCCATATCGTATATACATGTTATCAAGACATCCCTGGCACAATACAAAATAACCATACATTCGGGGAAAACGTGTTATAAACGTAACGAAAGATCGTTTGTATTGAGATACACAATATTATTCTAATCCTTTCATTTTTATTTCATCATGATGATGCCTTTGAGTTCAATTGTATATATATAGTTTCAAATGTTATATTTGATAATTATGATTATCATACTCGTATACATAATATTATATTGTATTGAACTGAAACATGAAAGTGAGATCAATTATTGTAACACTACTCCGCATCAGTACATGCATTGCTTCACACGAGTTTGAAAAGTAGATGAACACTCCAATTCGCACATAAACTTAGTCTCTTGAATCACTCTACGGTTACAGCTTTTTTTACAACTGCTGTACTCAATGTCAGAACGGTTAATGCACATCTTGAGATCTTGAAGTGCTGTTGTATTGTCGGAAGTTGTATTGCCGATGACGATGAAGTAAATCGAATACAAGATGATCACACATTGAATTCCCATCTGTAAAAAAGTAAAATGAATGTTAAATGTGTATATAACAGCTTATTAAAATTAATAGTTGAAACGATAAATCTTAATGTGAATATCGCATTATCGGGGGAAGTAATTATTGTCGCATATGTACACTTGTGCATAGATAGAACTAATTGAAATTTTAAAGCACCAATCAAGTCAATTATAGCTAGTGGACTCTTAAAACTAAGATGCATTCAAAATGTCTAAAATATACGTATTATCTATCGTATTGGATATCATGAATCTATCATTCAAAATCCTCAGCAAACCAAAGATAATACTGGGCTTTGAACATTTTGTTGTGCATTGCCCTCAAAATAAATTAGTGATACTGAAAATATATATAAAACGATAGTAAAAAACGAGTCACTTTAATTTAGCGTAAATTCCTAAATATTCAATTCCGAAATTCATCAAAATGTGTACCGCTACGTTTAGTCGAAACTCAGCTCCAACCGTCTACCTCTATTAGATGCTGGCGTAAAAACGTTCTTCTTTAAATGCTTTCTTTTTCATATATAATTATATTTCATTTCATGTTTTGTTATGGAGATTTGCGGAGGATGTAAGTCATCTTATACATTATCATATTTGCGTCTGAAATAGTATATTCAAACGGTTCTTTTAACAACAGAGCCTATCCCCATCTGTCGATATTTAATTGGTGTCTTTCAAACTCCCTGCCGACACCTCATCAGTAAGAAAGACCTCTCCCCAGTGACGCATCACAGAAACAAATTTATATATTGTGTGTCTGCAATTCTGCCGCTGGCAAATAACACTAAAGAACTTGTTAAAGTTTGACAAGTTTGATTGATTGAATATTGCTTTAAGTTACTCCACAATTATTTCACGTATATGGTGACGGCATCTGCTGCATTGCACACAAATTTAGACCTTTGCAACGGACCCACCCGAAGCAGTGAGAGATCTTCTATGCGCCACGCCTACCGTGACACGGGATCTCGGTTTTACTGTCTCATCCAAAAGACAAAACAAAGGTGCGCCAAGGGCAGAAGTCGAACCCGAGACCTTATGATCACTAGCCGAGCACCTTATCCACTAGGCCACACCGGCATTTGACAAGTTTGACACGAAGGACGTTGTATAAAAACTTTTAAAAACTAAAACGATGAAAAATGTACGTAATACTCTATAAAACTGCACATAGTAGAACTTAAAGTAATTTTCGAATTGACGTTTTGCTTTCATTTTCAGTACAGTATGAATATAGAAAACGGGGTAAAGGTAGACCGGAACGAAGAGTTCATTTAGTACAGATTAGAACAGAATTATGCCATCCATTTGTTTACACACAAAAGTAAATTATGTGTTGGATTAATTTACGATTTGCAGTTCCGAAATCCATATCTGAAAATTCCCAAAATGAAAAGAAAAATAAACCAACAGTTAATAGAGATGTCAGACAAATCTACACCTTGTGACGATACATGGGTTAGGGAGGACAGCATTATTGACAGAAAGAGTGAAGAAAGATTTTCTTTTTAATTTTCGATCCTAGAAGTGATCAGCATGGCTTCATATGTAACACATATATTCTTATCGGGATAGTTTGATTTCTTGTGAAGACCTATTTCCTGTGTTCCTGTATTGCATGACATCACTACATGTTTACTAGCACATCGCGTTTACATGTAAATATACGTGCGTGTTACAACGCAAATATATGTCAACATCTGTAAGAAGTTGATCTACATTTAAACTTGCGAAAAGTTAATTTGCGTCTGTTTTCGTTTCACTTAAAATTAGTCAACTTGCTAGCAGGTTACGTACTTACACATTTATTCCGGTTGATAAAATACACATTTGAACTAAGCATGTACGGGACTAGACTAACACCAATGACGTAAGATTTAGTTGGTCGAAATTTTACACATGTTGACAAAGAGGAGTCGAGATCGCTTCTATAGTTTGAAGTCTATTTAGTCGACTTTAGTTTATAGAGCAGAATACAAAGTCAAAAGTATAAACAGTACATGAACCTTATTAAAACAGAGTAGAGATTAGGTACTGCTATGAAATTGTAATCATCCCCCGTTGGTTGGCCAAACATAGAAACACGGACTTATCACCATGCAAAAACGGACAGGCTTGATGTTATGATTAAGCGCTTGGCTTGCGGCGCCGACGATCCGGGTACGATTCCCGGGTTGCGCCACTATGTTTAAAAGGTTAGTTACCTCCTGCTTCTATGTCGCGATATAACTGAAAAAAATTGTTAAAAGCGACAAACACCAATCAACCAACCAACCAACCACCATGCAAAAGATATTTAATAGCTATAATCGGTATAAACGACTAAACATCTATAAATCAATTCTGAACATTGCTTCACGACGCTCGTGTAACCTTCAGATGTTATATACACGGTAGATTTGTATAATACCTGTATATTACCTGTGGATAATCTACAAATGACGGTCTCAGTAGTACATGTAACCTGCAGATACTCTGTATAGCAATATTTTTGTATATATCTGTAATTCATTAGGTTCACTTCGGTCATGTATAGGTAAAGTAGTTTCACCTATACAGCATTTTATTTCTTAAAATTAATATGATTATGGATGAGACAAATAACAATAGATAATAAGATAATTATAAACCATGTTGATCCTTATCAAATGTGTGTTTAATACTTACATTGTAAAAGATCACTTAGAAATTCAAAAGCAGCAAGCATAAATATAGGGGAGAATATTGTAACCGTCTTCTTAAGAAAAGAATTACGATGATAATAATAAAGATAATAATAAAAGAAAAATACTGAAATGAATAGAATTAGATAAAATAAAGAAAAATAAAAGTAAATTACATAGCCGTTGTTGTGCCGACTGCAGCATTTTTGTTTAGTTATTTCGTTAATTAAAATTCGTGTTATATTTTTCATTTTTAATAACGTTTAATTTAAGAATACAAAGTATTTTGGAAATAAGTTTTTACTTTCAATTTGGCAACTTACACAGGAATATGCATGAGATACAAATTTGGTTCTTATAAATAAAATTTATTACACACACAAATTTGAAAAAAAAATGTTTATTCAGACGAGCAAAGATATGAAAGAATGATTGTATTCATAGATGATTCACACCTACGCTTGTTTGACGTCAAGGGACAGTTGTGTCAGTGTTTCAACACGATACATAATTAAGAGCACCGTACCGCAGGTGTGACCTTGTACATGATAACACCTATGTGACAGGTGTGGTTATATGAATCTTGAATTACAAATGCTAGACAGAATGTTTACATGATCATTTAATATCATAGTTTACCAAAGTGCAACCATATGGACATTTTACATGTCCTAGTTTGAAATATGAATGACTGACGCGCATACTCACATTTGTAAATACTAAGTTTTCATTCCTTTTCCTGATATAACTAACATTTCTATTTGAATATTGATTAATTTAGTTATTGATAGTTCATTATTAAATCAATTAGTTACTGATATCTGTGAGCCGCGATTGATTTGGTTCCTATTTATGACGCAAAAGGATTTTAAAGGGGCGGGGTAATTATTTTGCATCATCTCGGTGAATAGTCGTATATCCGAAGAGATGGCTAATGTTTAACTCACTTTTATATTTTATCAGAATTGATCAGAATTATATCACAACGGATGCGACTAACCGATAGGAGATTTCTATATTTCCCGTGTGTCTAATTTGCCTATAGTTGAATGATTCGAGTTTCCACGTTTCCAAGTATACATTTGCATTAATTTCTTAGTTTGCTGTCCAGTAGACCAACAATATTTTTCTTAAACGCTTTTAGTTTCGGGGTTCGAGATAATTACAAAACGTTACGTTTGACTGGTTTATGTTTCAAAGAAATAAAAGAAAACATTATAAATGTTTAGAATATTGAAAAATATTTAAATAAAAAGAACATGTGTATAGTGTATAACCTTTATGAATACTATCTGAAACGTGTACATGGAAGTTTCGTTCACCGGATGAATACTTTTATATATATTCTCAGAGTTTTGATACAGTCATTTTAAAGTTAAATAATGAGAAAATGTTTTGTTTAGATTTCAAAGTCCGTGCTTTGAATATTGAAAAAAAAAATCTATTTCAACAAACTAAAGCTACTGATGAATGGTAATTGTTTCTGCATCCTGTGAAACAAGATGATATTATAAATGTTTTTGTTAATCAGATCATTAAATTTTATTTTGTTCGTGTCAGCTGTATTTTCTAGGTTATCTATGTCGACTTGCTATGAACATTACATATACTTACTCTATCCCGGAGTTTGCTAACCCCTTCATGAATCCTTAGAGATCCGTAGTAGAATAGTGTATCGTGTGTAACATTGATATGACATTATCTTATGATATATTTTTCACAATGAAATATTGCAATTGTCAATTTCTGCACTACGGATAACTGTAGCATAAACTGGCAGACCATCTCGAAATTGAATATAATATTTGCAGCCTTGTCAAAGAGTCTTTTAGCAACTTTGTAATATTCTGTATGTAAACCATAATGCTTAGCGATTAATGATATCTGACAAAGAAGAAATATAGGTAGATATATAAAAGTTCAACTTTGAATCGCTGATGCTTGAAGCTACAAGATTAAGTATCTTTAATCCAAATCTGAATTTGAATGTTTGCTTGACATTGGTTTTGATAGGTTTTAAGACTTGTTTATTATTCATATTTGTCAAAATCTACAAGTACATGTTATTTTTATTCTGCATTGAAATAGTTTTCTGTCCTGGGTATATATGGCTATTCATTGCGGTTGCAGCTAGCAAATAAATGAAAAGCTTACTTTTGCCAAACACCTAGTTTTACAACTGCCTTCCACGGTTTAATGACACCCCCCCCCCTCTTCCATCCCTTCTTGGTTTATAGCAAATGATATGATGACTCATTTCAGTTACTTTCATATTTGGCATTAGGTAAGATTAAAAAATGACCTCTGGAGTACTTTCATTGTTATTTTTAAGTTTATTTTTGAACAGATGTAGTTCAATCGGTGAGGTACTTGGTTCGTTACTAAAAGGTACGAGACTTATACATAAATTTCAACATATTTTGATGTAATTCAAAGTGCAATTTTAGGATGTCAAGTTGTTCAATGTTCAATAATATCTTTTTCAACTACCTGTAAAAGTCTTCAAACTCGATTAAATAATACCATATGATTTATAATCATTGAAGCAAAATACGAAAGTAACTGTTGTCACATGACTATGGCACTAACAACAATGTACCACAGTGGACATTCACGGACCCCTGAAATTCAGAGGTGAGACCAGGTGCCCGGGAGGAGTGAGCGTCCCCTGTTTGGCTAGCCACACCCGCCGTGAAGACACCATTAAATTGTAAAATAAATGAAAAAAATATATATATGTATATATAATAGTATTACATCCCTGATAACGATGAATATATATTATATATATTAATATATTCTCTGGAATATTTCTGAAAGTTGATTTGTATGGGTTCACATAAAGATATTTTTCTACGGTCGAAAAAAGTTAAAGTCTGTTAATGGCTATTATTTATTGATATAACTTAAAAGATAATATCAGTACTAATAATTCTCATCATATGAAATTCAAAATACTCATATCAATTTATAATTTATCAAACATATCTTTTAAGTTAAGTCAGGTTGATTATATTTATAATTTCTGAAATTAAAAAAAATAAGTGTCTTGTTAAATTCAGTTTCTTGAATATAAGTACATCCTCAAATTTCCAAAAATTCTATTCTGTTGTTTCTTTACGTATACAAAAGGAATTTTTCTCTTGTAAAACATCTACTGACAAAAACATAATTGTAAAACGTTATATATGTATAAAGTTGTTCTGCAGTCCTGCAAGCACAGCTTTATATGTTGTTTCATACTGACTATAAGAATTAGAAACCAATTAAACTTTGGCGTCTCAGATGTGCATTTCCACATATCATACCTTCTGATGCTCAAAGTCCATACTATTGAACTCATAATTATACAAGAGGGTGATAAGCCTAAAGTCTCATAAAATGTACAAAATGTAAATTTGACACTGACACTTGTGCTTAGCGTTTACTTATTTGTATATAAATCTGATCTCAGCTAGTAAATGCAAACCAAACAAACACAAGTACATCAGTATCGACTTACCATTACTGGTTACTCTGGAGTGACTCAATCCCATTTACTCTGTACGATACAGTGAATAACGATGCATTGTCAGCATAGAGAAAATTTAATTCAGTATCTAATTTACATAGTTCTATTCGTCAGTTTTATAATCGTTACTTGAAGCACCTTAAACTCTCATGATTTATGATTTATAACGAGATTTTGCAGATTCTGTCAATGACATTTTGTCTTTCGTCACGTGGAAAAGTGCATGTAATTGTCCCCGACACTGTTTCACCAGAAACTTCCTCTCTACAACACATGTTCATCGAGGCTGGACAGAACATTGCATACAAATGTTTCCGCATACACAATTTAATGGTGTTAATCATTGCTTAATGACTTCACATGAATCAAAATTCATTTAGATATTTCTCATTGACACAAATTACAATGATAGGTTATCAGAATCCTATTTTTGAATCAAAATAAAAACATCGCTTGGTTGTTTCGCTCTACCAGGACATTTATTTCAAAACCCATCATCTTTTAAAATTCATTGGTCGAATAGTGAAGTTGGTACGTTTTCTATATTCATCGCTGACGAATAGGGTTATATTTGACATGATGGTTAGCGATAGTAATAAATATTATGATAATTAAGTAATTGTCTATATAGGATAGAGCAGTATTGACCAAATTTCTTGTACTGAAAATATAGAATACATAAAATGACAA
This sequence comes from Pteria penguin, assembly GCA_035048485.1. Lineage (NCBI taxonomy): Eukaryota > Metazoa > Mollusca > Bivalvia > Pterioida > Pteriidae > Pteria > Pteria penguin. The sequence continues at coordinate 53,264,480 of CM068581.1, forward strand.
AATTACAGACTGATAATGTTGCATTTGTTATTCATTTCTTTCATAAACAATCGATAAAGCTACATTTATGATTACTGCAACTATTGTATAAAGAACTGATTCCGTGGTCCGGATAATAATAATAATTCTGATTTACTGAATTTCAAAACCCCCTTTCAAATAAAAGATAAATGAATAATAATACTAGTAATAATAATAATAGTGGTGGTGATAATAATATTACACATGATTATAGCATATATTAACTTAATGCATTATATGCACATTTCAACAACGGATGTATAAATCAAGTTTTCCATATACTGACAATTGCTTTAAGTCTAAGAACATACTATAACTTAGGGCACAGAATGTGCTACATGTGTGTAAAGCCACGAAACGAAAGTTAACTAGGGTACGGTATCATTTAATCTTTAAATAAACATATCGATTCTTTATTTGCATCAACATGATTTTAATATGGACCGTTGCCTGCTGATTCAATTCAAATTAATACTTCAAACTTCCAAGGACACGTTCTTCATCGTATGTGGTTAGACTAAACCACAAAAGGTCAAATAAGTACATGCAAACAAATGTTATAAATCGTCAATCTGAAGTTATATCGACAACTCGGTTCGAAATTCTTAGAAAAAAAATCGTATATTTCTAAATACGATATTTAAAGATTATCTTTTTTTTCCTGCCACGCTTTGCAGTATACTGTAGCACACATGCCTTACTTGAATTGATATTGTTTTGTAACTAGAGTTTTTAAATGATATCTTACCTTTTATGTTTACCGTCCTTTTGATAAATTTTAGTACCACAATTTAGTATATACTAATTCATTTATTTATCTTATAAAGGTTAATTTTGACTTTTACGACAATATGGCATGATTTGTTTCTCCATCTATCAAGATGTGATATTTGTACAGACGGTTTCCATGACATTCTCGTCTTACTTATGATAAGTTGTTTTAGGGGTTTTGTGTGACAAGCACATTTGTCGGGTTACAAGTATTCCATTGCGCGAAATTCCTATACTCTGAATGGCACACCAGAATGATATAAATTTTGATAGCAGTATTGAACTTAAAAAACTGCATATACATACAATTTAGGATAATATTTGATGTAGCGTATAATATAATTATATGATAATGATTAATTACGGATAACATGCAAAATATATACAACTATATGATAATAAAAAGTGAGGAATAACACACAATTATTTATGTATTCACATGTTGTGATATCAAGCTATTTTCATATTTATCATACAAAATCATATTTAAAATTTAAATCAAAATTCTCGGAGGCACAGTAATCAAATCCGCTCCATGCCCATTTAATAAGATCAATAAAATAATTAAAGAAAAAAAAAATCAAATATTGAAATGAAATACAAGTTGACGTTAGATCAGAAAAAAAGAAAATAAAACGCATCTGTAATTAATATGATGAAATTTATTTTCATAATTCTAATATTTTTTGTCACAGTCATGCCGTATCTACCAGTGGTACTGCTCCTTTATTTCTGTTTTTCTTAATCTTTTCCTGATTTTCATGGAACTCCATGTAATCAGTCCATAGTTTCAGAATGACTTCGCTTGTAACAGTTTGAGAGGAATTTTGAGTAATTATCCACAAGATGAACACACCGTCACATCGTAAAAATTCGTCGACAAAGTATTCCACTTTGCGGCGTAGTATTGGATCATCCAAATAACGCTTTTCGGGAAATTTTATTACCAAGTATTTGCCTATGTAGTTAACCTTAGTATAAGGAATAAAAAATACAAATATAGTGTAGATTAAATACAGAAAATTAACGAACGACAATATAATAAGTGCAAACCAGATAAAGAGAAATATCTTTTCGTTAAACATATTTAACGGCAACGTACATTGAACCGTCCATCTTTGCAGATTAGCTTTTTGTCGGATGTCAAAGTCGCACAAGACCACTGTTGGGAAGCGCTTCTTGTCTTGCCATGGTTTTGAGTCTAACAAACTATTAACGAAATCATGCCCAATATATCTGAAGCTAAACGCTGTCAAATTTTCCAAAAGTAAGAACTGTCCGATGCCATTCATAAGATACAGCAGTGTTGTGAACGCATAAGCTAACGCCATATAATTACCATAGCGAAGACCAACTTTGGCAGCACAGGAACGTGCTTTAGTTATAGACTTAAACTGTGACACACGGGTAGAAGAATCGCGGATAATGATCCATCGTTTCAAGTGCTCAGAAATGGAATAAATCTCGTTTTCAACATCTTCCGGATCCCCAAGTGTAGCTCTCTCGGACATTGTTAGAACAGTTTGTATATTCAGTCCGGTGTACCCGCTCCACATTTTCCAAAACACTCTAGGACTCATGAACAGAATTGCCTGGAGTGTGAAAATGAGGGGGACCCACTGGTAATAATGAATTTCTTTTTCTTCCCTCTCATCGTGTCCCTGTGGTATAGATAGTTCACTAAGGACTTGGTACGTATTCTGTACCCAACAGTATGTGTTTGCATAGTTAACCATGGAACCTTTGAACTCTTTGGGGCACCTGCCAAATTGAAATTATATAATGATATTAAAACTTGTCATTAGAGACAAACAACACATTTCTACTTCTCTGTAGTTTATTAATTAGGCTGTGGTGGATTTCTTTCCCAATAACAATACTAATCGTGACGTTTTACCAAATATGACTACGCTATTATATTGACTACTTAATCTGACTTCGATATAATAATTCGACTTATATTATGGCATCACGGCGGGTGTGAACGGTCGGCAAGGGATGCTTACTCCTTCATGGCACCTACTCCCAACTCTGGGGGTCGGTGATTTTCTTTACTCCTTAGTTTGTCTTTCTATATCGATTTTTCGACGGAACATTACTCTGGATATTATTGTTTTATATATGCGACATATAAACTATATATATAGTATATAAACTAAGGAAAGTCAAAGGCTCCGATAACGTTATTTTATCATGTAATAAAATAATCAAACGTCTTATAAATAGACAATATGATATTGAGATCATCAAAAAGACTATAGGTCTTGTATTTGGCCCCTCTACAGCCTTATGCAGACTTTTACTTGAACGTTGCACGCTGACTAACAGGGCGGTGGGGACTATATGACGGGCCTTGTCCAAACCTCTTTCAGAGGAGACATGGTCCTGAACCTCGTCCCCTCTGACTGTTAGTCGGGACTCCTACAGATCTAGGGTCTTAGCTCCCTTTCAGACTGGCAGAGCACGGTTTATCATGTTGATGTCGCATATATTTTTATACCATTATGTATTTTACAATACCTTACGTGTTTATATTTTTATGACCTATCAATATGCGATACCTGTTGACCCTTGTTCTTTACATGGAGGATTATTTATAAATTTTTAAATGTACGTCCTTTGATTGTTCTGCTGTTACGGTGAGTGGGAAGGTGGGCCCGTAAACCGGTTAACCACACCATTTGTTTGGCTTTTGTCAAATTAAATGACCGTCCTAAGTCGGTATCGTAATTGCACTACAATCAAATATTTTTGTAATGTGATATATGTTCTAGTATATTATTTATATTGATGTATTGTATAGCTCTATGGTGACTTCTGCCACATAACTGAGCCAGTAACTCCTCTTTTTTCTTTTACTCATGTATTAAATGTGCTCAGAATGAAGTTTACATTTCAAACATATTCTAAAGTCTTTATAAAGGTTGATTCATTTTTTCATCCTTTTATAATTGCTCTGTTTTTCCGTGGTCGACCTTTCTCACACAACAGAGTTCGGTGTCTTTCAATTTATACTTAAGAAATCTACACCTCACATTAAGTCATTATATATGTATTATCTTTATTAAGGCATGCCTTTTACTGACTTATGTAAAACAAAACACACATGTAATACTAACATGGTCAGTAGTGAGAAATCTAATTTTACAATTTTTACAAAATATACATAACAAATGTATATACCATATCTTGGAAAGTTTTTAGAATGTTAAGGACAATATGTGTAAAAACGTAGAGACCTTCTTCATAGACCACCAGTATTTATCAGTCATTACAAATAGGGTTCGTTTACAAACGCCAAGATGATCCAGACAGCTGACAGGTTATACTCCTGGATATTTATCTTAACTTTAAAAAAGAAATCTTATTGTTCGGTTTTTTGTTTTACTGATTATTGCCTAAGGTGAAAAAATAATTAAGATTGTTTTTCTTAATGTCGGCTAAATGAATGGTAACACCTAGGATATGAAAACGAAGTAGTCATTGCTCACCATTGTTTTGTTCATTAAATCATTCTCCTCTCTTTCTCTCGCTCGCTATTATTATTATTATTATTATTATTATTATTATTATTATTATTATTATTTATATATTTATTTTTCGTACAGCAGTAACACTCTATCCAATTATTCTACTAGCATTTTAATACCAAGATATATTGACAGACTATATAAAGTAATATTAGGGTAAGACGTGTACTATTTATACTTCATGTCTCTTTATACACATACCAACATGATATCGGATCTCCTATATATTGATTTGAACCGGAGAAAATCGCAAAAGCGATGAACATCACCATGTAATAGACTCTGTTCAACTGATGAAAGAAAGTGTCATCACGGGTGGCTTTCAACTGTAACTTCGTCACGACATGTGATGCTATATCTTCGAATCTGTAAGATTGAAAAAAATATGAATCAAACTTATAGCATTTAAGATTTGACCCCATCATATGATAAAACCAACCCAAATGAAAATAATACATAACAATATTAATAAACATATTCAATAACATTGCAGTCATCTCGCCGAATAAGAATGGACTGTTGACAAATGTCTTGCTTGATGAATCCGATTATAGGCCCAAATTCCCTATTGTTGTGGCCGGATATCTAATAATAGATCTCCTAAAACAGGCTAGGAACTGAGGTAATAATCGGAGTTGAGAAGTCCTAAATATTGTAAACATTTACTATTTAACAACACACTTTAATTCAGTAAACACCCTTTGATGAATGAATGACAACATTCATACCAAGACTATTGTAAATAGTACAAAGAGAAGCTTGTGGAGATTTTATGCTTGAAGTCCGACTACCTTATTTATTTACCATTTGATTCATTTGAATTAGCTCACTACACTACCGTCAAAATTAGGGATGACATTTCCCTTGAAATAAATTACTCCGATTGACAAATTTAAAATATCTTAATATAAATGTATAAACGCTAGTATTCTGCAATACATTGGTCATTTTATTTCTTTACAGTCAAAATGAAATATACAAGTAGTTATATTTATTTGACATCTTAACATGAGAAATTTGTTAATCCTCGCTCTCTATATGGAGGGATTATCTTTAAAGTTGTTAACGTGTGTTCTTTGATGATATTGTTTGTGTGGTGAATAGGGCGGCGGACCCATTGACTGCTTAACCATACCAATTGAGTGACGAATTTGACCGCCATATGTCGACACCAGACCTGCATTACTATGATATATTTTGTGATTTCATAAAATATGCTTATGCTTCTTTCCTCTGCATGCCCCTGGCAACTTTTCTTATACATGTAACCGAGATGTCTTTTTTTGGTTATGAAAGATGCACATATAAGAATTTCAAAATCTTACCCATTCGATTAAATGGTAAATTATTCTACTAAATTATGCTAAAATAAACACAATAGTTTTTATTTAAGGCCGTTCTTAGAACTATTTGAAAGGGCAGGTTGGTCTTGTGATTATGCACTGGACATAAAATCTGATGACTAGTCATTTGCTGCAAGGCAAGCTTTTTTTCATGGATGATATATCGACCTCTGTCCCATATCTCTCATACGAGTTCGACAGTAGTAAACGATGTCTATTATCATAGTAAATATTACCATGTAAAATCCCTTACTACCTCGGATAAGTACATAACATTGGTGAAAATCATATAGCCATACACCATACGGTTGCCGTCACAGTAATTTTTTTGGCTTAGGGTAAACGATGAACAGCGAAATATGAGGCTACCATGTAATTCAGGTTCGATAACTGAATTTGTGAGGGAACATGACCTGATATAAGTGTACAACATTCTGATAGACATAAGGAATAAAACTATTTTATACTGGGTTATCAATGAAATTATATTATTTCATCTCATACACCAATAACAGTCCGGCGCCACAAACTGAGAAAATCCTTAAGTAAATTTTTAAGATATATTCCATTATCAACCATTCAAATAAATCGTCATGCATAATGTTTGATTCCATTCATCGATGGAATAAAACTCAACAAAATCCAAATCCAATCTTTTAATTCATACAGAAGAGTTTGAAATTATGACTTAAGTGTTTTCTCAGTTTATGGCGCTTGATGCAGATTGTCGTACATATTGCTATTGTGAATGGTAAGAAAAAAGACATCAAAAGGTAGAGAAAAAGACATTGAACTCTGTGACATCACGGGCATGCAGAGCAAACTAGAATCAGCACATGAAAATAATTACAAACATATTCTTTTGCAATATAGATGCAACACTTTAAACTTTGTAAAGTACACTCTGTATAGAGGACAAGGATTAAAGTAAGAATTAAAACTATCGTATCAGAAGTCACCCACAGAATTTTCACCTCAGTGGTATTATAAATATAAACTAACATTATCTGAATGCAGCATTTCCAAGCATCATGTTTCGTTGTAGATGTTCAATGGCGTCTCATACTATATCTCATTAAATCATAATGGTTGCATGTGTAAAATTCCTTTATCAATGACAATGAGAGTCATTACCTATATATGACAATGTGTAAAATTTGTATGTATAACTTTATACAACGTATATTTTTAAAAATACCTCTAATGATCTAAATTCATAAACGTCTAACGAAAACAACTTGTCTAAACCTAAAGTGTAATACAAGTTACAAAAAAATGTCATGTAGAAATTAAAAGACATGTAGGAAAATACAAACTTACGTTCCCATTTTGGGTATACATTCACATACAATAGAAGTTGAATAAATGATCGTTAATAATTACTACGTGTCCGACAAAGTGTGTTTACTCGATTTCAATACACCACATGTTGAGATTATTAAAAATCGGATTAAATTTAACATATGAATTAACATAAAATGGCACGACGGCATTTTAAATATCAATGACATTGAAGAGATTAGTGAATGACTGGACTTAAACTACTCGCAATATACTGATATACCGATAAGTCCTAATCTCAATATTCAATATGATAAAATCCTTTCTGCATGTTTGATGCGACTTAATCTAGAACAACTGTTCTAAACAGTTGTTTACCTGAATTACAAAGAAAAGTAAACAATATTATATACATACAATATTTTCTCAATTCACACAATTCGTAATAGATCGGAAAGGGTAATGTTAACATGCACTTTTCAATCTAAACAAAACACTAAAGAAAATTCTTATCATAGATAGATAGAGAGATAGATAGATAGATAGATAGATACATAGATGGATACATCGATAGATACATAGATTATTTTTCGGTCACTCCACCACATGGTGATGACATCTGCCGGATGTATTGCATAGAAATTTATACGTTTACAAAGCACCAGACTGTAAAAGAGATCTCTGTATTCACTGTCTCATCCGAGAGAAAGCACACCAGTGTGCCCATTGCAAGGGTGGAACTCGGAACCTCTAGGACCAACACGTAATCCACACCGGCTCAAATATTGTAAATGTAAAATATCATAACGTATAAGAAAGTAATAAAGATACAAGCAAAACGCAAGGAGGATTGATCAGTATTTCTACTTTATTAATCGAGAAAGAAATTTTTTACATTCAAGTAAATGTAACAGTATTATAAGTTTAACAAAATAATGCAAATATACCAGTATGTAACATTGCAACTTAGATTCAGATATATTATTCGTGCTCGATACAGATTGCTGCTCTTCTGAATGCTTCCTTGTAGCAATCACGTTCGCAAGACACTTGATCAATGGAGATAATAAATCTTATACAATTCGGATGCGACATACATCTGTTTAGATCACCACGAGCATCTTGGAGACAATTGAAACTAGTACTCCCACCGAATGCACGAGTTCCCACCAAACAGACCATAGCAAACAGCAAGATTACAGCTTTAATCATATTCTGGAACGAAACACCATTTAAAGGACTATGATTATCAGATTGCAGGTCAATACGTGCTTCTTTTTATTGTAATATGCATGTTTATAAACAGCTGATCTATATATGTAGTAAATTGTGCATCGTTTGATTCTCCAATCACAAGAATAAGAATTGTATATACTCAAGAATAATACGATTTTTGATAAACAATATATATATATATATATATATATATATATATATATATATATATATATATATATATATATATATATATATATAATATATATATATATATATATATATATATATATATATATATATATATATATATATATATATATATATATATATATATATATATATATATATATATATATATATATAGTGTTGTACATGTATATTAACAAACAATAATTAGGGAAATGTGACTCTTTTTCCCGACTGCATAATTTGAAAGTATGATCACGTCTTGCTGTGAAGATAAATAAGAAAAATGAAATGATATACTTTGTAATAGTCTGTCATATATCCTTACATTGCAAGACTTACCTTGTTTTGATAGTGTCTGTTAATGTGGATATTCGTTTGGAAAAATCTTTGGGTTATATAGTAAACGTTAGTTGTAACATATTGTCCATTATAAAAGATGACTGTTAGTTGAATTTATAAATTACATACTTTGTAGTAGTCACGATTTAAAACCTATGGCCTATAACCAGTGTATGATCCTTTATGATTTGAAACGTGTGCACATTTCGATTTGTGTAATTTATCTCCCTTAAGTGGAAGTATTTTCCGCACACCGATGATTGATCGGAACACCTTCCATTCTCTGACAAAACTTACATCAAACAGCGGTTTAAGCAAACAACGCAATTCTAAAAATAATTCCTTTAACGATATGTATACGAGATCAGTGGTAGTCCATTTTAGATTAATTAAAAAAAATTAAAAAATATTGTCACAGCATTGAATATTGTTATATTTCATTACGTAATGGATAAACTTGATAATGCCGCATTGCTTTTTTCGCAGTATAATTTGGGGTCATTTTAATTGGGACATCCAACATAGGTGTCTACAAAAAGTAGTTTTATACAAATGGCACGTTGTAAAAAATTAAATAATTTGTAAATCTATACAAACGTATTTTTATACCCCCCCCCCCTTTCCCCGCCTTTCAAAGTTTTGCAGTTATCGTTCGGTCCATTTAAGTTTCCGCCCATTATCTCTGGAACCAATGAAGATACAGAATTGATATTTGGTATACAGATACATCTCAAAGATACCTGGGTCAAGTTTAAACTAGGTTATTGTTCATAAATTTTTGTTATAGTTATTCCCCTTGGACTTAGAAAATTTCTTAAAATTAGCAGTTTCCGCTCATTATCTCATGAACGGATAGAGGTATTGAATTGATATTTTGCATACAGATACATGTACATCTTAAGTATATCTAGGTGAAGTTTAATTTTGGTTATGGTTCAATAATTTTTGTAAGAGTTTTCCCCCTTGAACTTAAGACATTTCTTAAGATAGCGGTTTCCGCACAGTATCTCGGGAATGGATGAAGATATTGAATTGGTATTTTTCATATGTATCTGTAAACTTAAATACTTATACTTAAGTATATCTAGGTTAAGTTGAAATATGGATATCGTTCAATAATTTTTGTGAGAGTTATCCCCTTTGAACTTAAGACATTTTTAAAAATTAGCAGTTTCTGCACATTATCCCTGGAACCAATAAAGATATTGAATTTATATTTAATACACTGACACATCTAAAGGATATTTAGATCAAGTTCAAATGTGGTTATGGTACAATAATTTTTGTTAGATTTATCCCCCTTGAACATTGAAAATTTCTTGCGATTAGCAATTCTCATCACGTTCTAAGGAACAGCTAGATATATTGGATTGATATTTAGTATACATCTTAAGGATATCTAGGTCAAGTTAATAAGTTATAATTTAGTTCAATTATTTTTGTCAGAGTTATCCTCTTTAGACTTTGAAAATTTCTTATAATATGCAGTTTCATCTCATTATCTCAGAAATGAATAAAGATATTGAATTGATGATTTATACATCATGAAGATATCTAGATCAAGTTTTATTATGCACAGTGAAGAAATAATGATTGCCGATGATTAATTGTTGATCACTGAAAATATGCTGATTCGGACAATATGCTGATTCCTATTCAATTCTCAATAATCGAAAATCACCGATACAGCAAAATAAAAAGGAGTGTCAGTGCTTTCTGCCCACGTTACAAAAATAACCAGGGAGCAGGGGGCATATACTACGTTGGCGTTGCTCTTGTTTTTAATAAAACAGCAAAACATATCATATTTGCATTCCGTTCTTAAGGATGCAATGTTTGATTGAATTACGTTGTATTATATATATATATTTGTGTGAGTTATAGGTCCATTTAAGTATGCAGTATGAAGATGAAATAGTATTTTTCATCAATTTACATTAATGTTTACTCGGAACGCAATCATCCCTTTTTATAGGATAGTCTATTCAACTTTAAATTTCAACTTCTTGGAAACCTCCTTCCCCCTTTTCCAAGTAAAGTTATTGATTGATTAACTATTGTTTTACGTCACTCCACGATTATTTCACATATATGGTGACGGCATCTGTCTAATGCATTTGCATATAAATTTAGGCCTTTGCAACGGACCCACCCGAAACAGTGAGGGATCTTTTACGTGCCACGCCTACCGTGACACGGGATCTCGGTTTTTACTGTCTCATCTGAAAGACAGAACACCTGTGTACCCAGGGCTAGAGTTGAACCCGGGACATCTCTATCACGAGTTGAGCACCTAATCCACAAGGCCACACCAGCTTTCAAAGTAAAGTAAAACAATTAAAAATTAATAAAAATAAAGATAAATAAATAAAAGTAAATAAAGTATACAAAAATATAATGATACTGGTCTATACAATAGCCGTGTTACAAAAAAAGTTTCTATCAGATAAAATGTATTCATTTATTCATGATATTTTTTATTTTTTATTGGAACAAAATTCTTTTGCAATTGTTTCAAAACTATTCAGAGAAGTGTTTGACATTCAGTTTCAGCTTTGCAGCAAAATGCATTGTATCATACATAATAGATGACAATGAATGCACGATTCTATCATTATTGTAGATTGCTCGTGTGTTTGGGTTTATTGATCATAATAAGGATATTGAACTTTTATAAATAGCATTTGGATCAAATTCAGGACATCACTTAACATATAATGTAAAAGTACGGATCATCTTAGAAGCTCTCATTACAAATGATGCGGTTTTTATTTCTAATAATAAATATCGAAACATATGTGAGTATATAACAATATATAGAAATCATACTTTGTTTACAGTATCTATGGTTTATTTATATCTGTTTATATTTTATACATTTATGTTTTACGATCTTCGAAGTCTTGCTCACATTTCTATCACTAATATCAATACCATTACAAACGAGAGTGCATTGAGCTTTTATATGAAAGGTTATTAATGAATTGATTAACATCTATGTTCATAGAGATTTTCTAGTCTTCTTTTTATATGTTGATAAATAAACAACGAAGAAATACCGGTCAGTGATCCAGTGTCGAAGTCCATAAAGGGGAGGCTAAATTAATTATGAATTGTCTCACACAAACCGTTGTTAACCCCAGAAAATACAGCATTCCATGCTGATACTAGGTGCCCAGGAGAGAGAGCGTCTCCTGTTTCCATGCAACATCCGTAGCAACGGTTATATGGAAAGGTCAAATTCAGTGTATGTCTCAATACACACAGGAATGTACATAAACGTTGAAAGTGACTTCAGAATAGGATTAGTCAAACAGCCATTCAATTGCCCTCCACAACGTCATGAATCATTCTGCAAAGCGGACATCATATTCTCTTATGAGATCAACGTAACCGTAACCTTCATCAGTGACGATTTCAGACGTTCTGTAGCATAACCCTGAACTTAGCTTATCGGCCAACCATTTAATCCTTGTGACAAAACAATATAATTGGACAAGACAGTATCCAATTCGGGTTAGAAAATTCAATTATTAACTCCAACAATGATTTAAATAAATCATTAAAACAGTGTATGTTTCATAGGATAATCCGAGTTGATTTTGTATTTTACTTTAACATACTTTATCTGTTAGGAGAAAAGACCAGATTTTGTAAAACATACAAATTGAAAGAGTTGTGCATACAGATTTTCTCCTTTCTATCGTCAGTGACAAACGTTTTAACACGCCGTACTAAATTTAGCTGCCTCTCTTTCTTTCTTTTTTTTAAATCCTAAACCTTGTACTTGACGTATCCGTCAAAAATAATTATTTAATAAGAGTATTTTCGTTTCATGCGTTTTCTTTCAAGTGTCATCTTTATAAATAACTTTTAACCAGACTGTAAACTGGATAAAACCTCACATCATCTGTAGTATTTTGTCCAAAATATTAAATTATCATTTATAAAGTTTAAAACGCGAAGTAAACTCCTAAACAGGAATATATTATGAAACAAAATTGGGAAACATTTACAACTAAAACCCTTTAAAACCAGAAGGTGAGCAAGGTGTTTAGGCAGAGAAAACGTTTTCTCCCGATCGGTCACTCCCACCATGATAATGGTTGATTTGGTTTTTATCCTTACGAAGCAGGTTGGTAATGCCAATCATTCTTCTATCATAACTATTTTACATGTTATCTTCCTGTATTACATCAAATATTTGTGTACTTTATTTTCTTCACATATACCAAAATCTTGTTAAATTTAGTGACCATCCACTTAAAGCATACAGGTACAATGTATATGTTAACATTTTCATGGACATTTTCATATTTAGTCTTGAAGGTCTTCCCACATAAAACCTTGTCACGTACCGAAAATAATGATTACAAAACCATTCAACACCGTAGATTGCCCGTAAACCGGTTAACCACACCAACCGAGTACCACTTGTTACTCAATTCACCGTCCTTAGTCAGTATCGCTTCTGTCGTACTATCAATTGTTTTGTAATGTCATTGCATGTATTTCATTACTTGTTGCCAAGTTTCATTGAACATCGCCTTTGTGACTTCTGCCCTGCAGCAAAGGCAAATGTCTTTCCCTTTTATAGATTATCTATAGGCTATAGTACTGCTTCTTTTAAAAGAATTACTGCAGTGGGGGCAAGTCAATTCCACAAAACATTTACCTATCTACGAAACAAAGGAAAAAACCCCAAACAATGCGAAAAATGACTGTATAATCAATAATACATATGACGTGTACTAGTACTACTGTTTAAGACTTTAGAATTCAGTTCAGTATAACAAAAATATTTACATAGAAAGATATATATATACAAAGCATATGTCTTAGCTATTCCTTAAATGATTGCTTAAACGCATGCTTAATGTTACCTTCCACACTAAAAGACAGCGTTCCGTCTTTGTTTTATTCTATACACTAGTCCAGGAACAAGTTTTAATATATCAGAAATGAGTTGAAATCTACCAAGCGGCATGAAACGATTACTAGCTGACACCTATCGTCATGTACGAGGACTCCTCTTTGATACCTGTACAATTTACAATTCAATTTCACTTTTTTTTTTCTATACATGAATGTCAAATATATTTGTCTAGTGGTTGTTGTCTATTTAAATATTTCTCGGAGTTTAGAGTGCTGTATATGTTTTGATTTTATAGATGCGATATTGTGATAAATTAACAAATATAAAATCACTGCTGAATGCAGTACACCATTTCTTATAAATCACTTTCAATGATGTGTAGATTATATTGATAGGATATATAAACCATCAAAACTAAAACGCCAGGTGTCCATTTCCATATTGTTTTTCTCTATTCAGTTTTGATCAATGCCAAAAACATTTGAAAAGAAAATTGAAATGAGATTGACCTAAGGGTTATAACATTATATAACAGTTGTACTCATGTCAATCAGCACGTGTTTTAGGCTTCATTAATTACGTATAATGTTTTCATTTTGTTCATTTCAGTTTATTATAACATAAAGCATATCAGATCATGTATACGTTATAATTTTGTGCACCTGATGCGCATTTCGACAACTTACGTCTATCCAGTGATTCCCGTGACCGAATGATTGGAATTCTATTAATATATAAATATTTGAAGAGCAGGGTTAAAGAGTTAAAAGAAAGTGGCTGAAAAAGTGAGGCAAGGAATCAGTCTAAGGACAGAGCTATGCGTCAGGGAAATACTCCTGGGGTTTACAAAATTTGAAGTATATATTTCACATCAGTATAAAAGCACTGAGAGCTAGACTTATAATGCACTCGGGCACTATCAGTCCAGCAGCAGTGACACCGGCCTAGTGGCAATAATAAGTATTAGAACATATATACGTAATAATTATGTGCTTCAGATGCTCATTTCGACAACTTATGTCTCTTCAGTGATGCTCATGGCCGAATAATTGGAAATCTACTAATATAAAAAATTTGAAAAGAAGAGTTACAACAAAGTGTCCGAAAAAGGGAGCCAACCAAACTATCAATCTTTTTTTAAAGAAAAGAAAATCCTGGCATTTAAAAGGGGTTTTTTTTAATCTATTTGTTCTTTTGTTTGTTTATTTGTTTGTTGTTATGTTTGTTTATTTATTTGTTTGTTATCTTATATAGGTCAGAACCCATTAGATAGTTTTTATTTAAAATAACACCATTTTTGTTTTCTAGATTTATTATTGTTTTTCGTCACTCCACTATTATTTCATGTATATGGTGACGACATCTGCGTGCATTGCATAGAAAACCTTACATAAGAAACACACCTAACAGAACGGAGCTTTAACGTGTGACGTCTACCAAAAGACAGCACACCGGTGTGTCCATTGCGAGAGTCGAAGTTGGAACATCTGGGACGTATACCTAATCCACTGGCTCTAATATTGTATATATAAAATGTCGTAACGTATATAACAATTTATTACGATGAAAACCAAAAGAAGATTTTCGGGATATCTACTTTATTAATCTAAATTAGATTTGTCACATTCAAGAAAATATGACAACGTTGTTATTATGACAACATTCTGCAGATCTAGTGATATGCACCATACGACTCAAGTTCAAATATATTATTCGTGCTCGATGCAGATTGCTGCTCTTCTGAAAGCTTCCTTGTAGCAGTCACGTTCGCAAGACACTTGATCAATGGAGATAATCCTCATAATACAATTTGGATGAGACATACATCTATTGAGATCGTCACGGGCATCTTGGAGACAATTGAAACTAGTACTCCTACCGAATGCACGAGTTCCCACCAAACAGATCACAGCAAACAGGAAGATTACTGCCTTATTCATATTCTGGAAGAAAGAAAATATTATAGAATAAATAACATTATTATTAGAATCATTTTACTTATAAAGACGTATTTTACATTTTATTCAATATACATTTTAAAATAGTTTATTTATATAGGTATATGTTATATTAAGTAACACTGTTTACCTGACCAGTGACGGGTTTTGAACACTTCCAGTTAAAATAGAAATTTTTAAAAAGTAAATAATAATAATGATAATAATAATAATTACATAGTGCATCGTTTCGTTGTTCAATTTGCTGTATATACTCAAGAAGCCATAATAATATATAATAACACATTTCTTTGTTGGTCTGTATTTCAATATCAGAAGTTAGAATGTTGAGATTTTACCACATGCTTGTTTTAAGTACAAAACGTTGAGGGCAAAAATTTCCTACTTTCCTACTTTCTATGTAAATCATAGCAAGTTTTAGAAAGCTATAGAAAAGTCTGAATATTGTATTCAAAATGACAGATCGATTCAAGCTATTATTAGTTTTCTTAAAGTTTAAATATTCACATCATTAGTATATCTGTTGCCATAATACAATGTATTGTACCAGCTGATTCGCCTATAAATGGTGCATATTAACGAACCATAGTTAAGGAAATGTTACTCTTTTTGTCTACCGCATAATGTGAGAGTAACGTCCGAATCTATTCCGAATAAAATGATCACAATACATCTTAACGACATACCTTGGATAAATTCTAATATAAAAAAGTTAATAAGAAAAAGAAATAGAATGAGAAAAGAAACCAAAAAAGGTAACGATCGTCTCATGTGGCAAACTTTTAAAACATTAAGAAACAAAATTATCAACTTGCTTCGCCAATCAAAGTATGAATATTTCTAATCAATAAGTTCCACAATAAAATAAAACAAATTTAGTAGTGAAAAATGATGGAAGCTTGTAAAATCACTAATCAAACACAACCTCAAAAAACATTGAAATCCTTAATACTTGATGACAACTCGTTAACAACTGACGGCACCTTAAAAGCAAATAATTTAAATAAATATTTTCCTTTTCAATCTACCATTGATGACTCTAACATAACCTTTCCTACCATCCCGAATGCTAACTATACCTGATCAATTGATTCAATTATTATCACTGTAAACGATGTAAAAGATAACATCAAATGCCTAGATATCTCAAAAGCAAACGGACATGATTCAGTTAGTGCTCGGATGTTAAGAGAAGGATGTAACGAGTTATCTGCTCCTATCTGTAAAGTCTTTAATATGTCTATAATCATGAAATCCTTCCCTTCCCGATGGAAACTTGCCATTGTCATTCCTGTTTTCAAAAAGAAAGACCCCCAAGAAGTTGAAAAGTATCGCCCTTTATCTTTGCTTTGCATCATGAGTAAACTTTTCGAAAAATGCATCTATAAGTACCTACACAATTATATCATATCTAACAAACTTCTCACCTCCCCCCCCCCCCGCCAAATCAATCAGGCTTTACCTCAGGTGACTCTACTGTGAACCAGCTTTTATATATTTGTAATCTATTTAGTAAGTCCCTTCACGATGGAAAAGAAGTAAGAGTTATTTTCCTAGATATAATTGAAGCTTTTGATAAAGTATGGCATCGGGGACTTCTTACAAAACTTCAAAATTTAGGAATTGGGGATAATTTATTACTTTGGTTCAAAGACTACTTATCAAACAGACGTGAAAAGGTTATTTTAAATGGAAAAGAATCGTCCTCTATTAGAATAAATGCTGGTGTCCCACAAGGGACAATCCTAGAACTCTTACTATTTTTGATATTTATTAACGACTTAGTCATGGAAATTAACTGCTCAATAAAACTTTTCGCTGATGACACCACTATCTATGTAAGAGTTGAAAATCCAGTCACTTCAGGAGATATTTTAAATGAAAATCTTTACAAAATAGACGAATGGTCCAAATAATGGTTAGTTCATTTCAATCCTTTAAAAACAGAAACTTTATGGATAAGTAGAAAAACCAACGCAAACATTAACCATCTTCCCCTTTACCTGAGTGGTCATCCTATTCTTGAATGCAACACACATACAAACCTTAGCTTAATTCTAAATAGTTCTTGTCAATGGAACGACAATATAAATCTCCTAATTAGTTCAATTACACCAAAATTAACCATTCTGCGTAAACTCAAATTTGAATTAGATACTCTATATATATATATATATATATTTATATATATATCCTTTATAAGCCCTTCTCTCGAATACGCAGATATTATATGGGATAGTTGTCAATAATACTTAAAACAAAACTTCGAACAGATAAACGTAGAAGCCGTTAGAATTGTAACTGTAAAACTCACCCAATTCTATAAAAATCAAATCTGGCTTAACACCCCTCCCTACAGCACCCACTTCCTCAACATCGCCATAAACATCACAATTACAGCACACGACATAGACAAAATTTACAAACTATACATTGCCATAGTACTCGCCATTATCACAGTTTGTATCATAGCTGCACATGTTTATCGAATAACCTGTCGACCGTAGTTCGACGACCTCCCAGCTTAAGTATATTTAAAAGTAAACTTTCCAAAAGTTGTCACATATACACTGTTCCTAAATATTATTACAGTAGAACTCGTATTTGTCAGATTCTTCATTCACGTCTACGAACAAACTGTAGCTCCTTAAAACAACATTTACACATGAAAAATATTGAGCCTGACCCTTACTGCGAATGCGGAGGAATAGAAACTACAGCCCACTACTTACTTCATTGTAACCGTTTTGACCCCCAAAGAACACATCTACATGCTTTAGATATCCCCTTAATTATCAGATTTTAGTATTTAGAGATGACCAGAAATCGTTCGAATACAATAAACGCATTTTCCTTGCAGTTCAAAACTATATCTTACATACCAAACGGTTTACTTAAACTTGTTCGCACCCCCTCCCTTCCGCCTTATGTATCGGCCTATTGTTATTATATAACATGATATTATGTTCATATCACTATTTGAATTCATGAATTTGATTTTATGTGACGCTGATTATATATTGTATATTAATGTATTCATCATTATTGTGCATGTCCACTCTTTAGGTAAATGAATTAACATAAACGGAATGTCGCTTTTTTCAAACCCATACACACAACTATGTCTCAGAATATACATGTATAAACTGTAATGAATGTACTGCAATAAATATGGTTGATCTTAAGTAACGTCATGTTTTGCAGTGAACATATATATAAGTAACATAAAGATATAAATGAAAAAAAAATAACATGGCATAAATTGTAAGAAAACTTCTTATAGTTGTGTGAGATGACTATAGAAAGCAACACTTACCTTGTTTGACTAGCGTCTGTTAATATGGATATTTCATTTGTAAAAAACGCTGGGTTATATAGAAAATATAACTTTTAACATGTTGTACATTATAAAGGATCAATCATACTTCTATTTGCAAATTACTTGTACTAGTCACGATTATTATAAATCTATAAAAAAAGGTCTTTATCCTTTGTGATTTGTATCATTTTTGTATATTTCAATTTTTTACTTAATTTGTCATGAGTGGAAGTATTTTCCACCACATCGATGATTGATCCTAAAACCCTCCATTCTGTGAAAAAAAAAATTATCACGAATAGCTTTATACGTCAAGCAACTCATTTCTGAAAATAATTCCTTTGTAGTTATGTGTACGAAATCAGTGGTCGCCCATTTTATGTCAAGTAGAATCTACTCCTCGGTAAAATATTAAATGATATGTAATATTTATTTCATTAAAATATTTATAACTAGGTAATGCTGAAATTTTTGCAGTGTATTTAAATAAATTTTTTTAGTCAATTCTGGATTGCCATCCGTTGGGACATCGGTTATGGGCGTGCAGAAAATGGGTTTATCACGAATGGCCCAAAACACAAACAAAATCTATATTTTTATATGGTACTTGACGCAACATTAAATTTTCCACTTTTTAAACAGACAAAAATCTAGACAATAGTCGAGTCATTTAATTAACAGCTGTCAAACGTTTTCATCTTTGACTGATAACTAGTTTTGTATTTGTAATATATTCACGAGAGCTCAAATTGAATAAAGCTAATACTTGAGATAAACCTACACCTTTCTTAGATTTGAACATAAAAATTATCAACCACCTAATATAAACTAATATTCATGTTAAAGGTGAGGATTTTGGATTTCCTATTGTAAAGTTTCCTTACTTGGATGGCGATGTCCCTCGACTCCCATCATATGGTATCTAAATACCTCAATTTGTTCGATTTGTCAGAGGCTGCACCGATGTTTTGGACTTTCATAAACGAAATTTACAAATTACTACTAAACTTTGAACTCAGGGTAACAGATATCACAAGATAAGAAAAACATTCGGCAAATTCTTCAGATCTTATTCAGAACTTCTATCTAAATTTGGAAATATTTCTTTTCAACACTATCTATTCAATGGGATTTCACATCCTAATTTTACGGTGATCTCTTATATAGACTAAGGAAAGTAAAAGGCTCCGATAACGTTATTTTATTATGTAATAAAATAGTCAAACGTCTTCTAAATAGACAATATGATATTGAGATCATCAAAAAGTCTATAGGTCTTGTATTTGGCCCCTCTACAGCCTTATGCAGACTTTTACTTGAACGTTCCACGCTGACTAACAGGGCGGTGGGGACTATATAACGGGCCTTGTCCAAACCTCTTTCAGAGGAGACATGGTCCTGAACCTCATCCCCTCTGACTGTTAGTTAGGACTCCTACAGATCTAGGGTCTTAGCTCGCCTTCAGACTGGCCGAGCACGGTTTATCATGTTGATGTCGCATATATGTTTATAAATTTTAAATTCATTATGTGTTTTACAATACCTTAAGTGTTTATATTTTTATGACCTCTCAATATGCGATACCTGTTGACCCTTGCTCTTTACATGGAGGATTATTAATAAATTTTAAATGTACGTCCTTTGATTGTTCTGCTGTTACGGTGAGTGGGAAGGTGGGCCCGTAAACCAGTTTACCACACTATTTGTTTGGGTTTTTGTCAAATTAAATGACAGTCCTAAGTCGGTATCGTAATTGTACTACAATCAAATATTTTTGTAATGTGTTATATGTGCTAGTATATTATTTATATTCATGTATTTTATAGCTCCATAGTGACTTCTGCCACATAACTGAGCCAGTAACTCCTCTTTTTATTTTTTGAAACAATTTTCTTATTACAATTATTTCAATAAAAATTCAGATAAATGTGTGACCTTAAATTTGAATGTTGTAGTTTTACATAGGATCCAAGCAAAAAAACTTTATATCATAAATAATAAATGACATTGAATGCACGATTGTATCATTATTATAGGATGTGTATCAAGTAGCATATTGCGCGTGTGTTGGGTTTATTGATCATATTGAGGATATTGAACTTTTATTAGTGATATTTGGATCAAATTAATCACATCATTTAACATATAATGTAAACGTAAGGATGAAAAAGCGCTCATTATAAATGGGACGATGTTGAATGTAGTAAAATTAAATATCAGTACACAGATACGTATCTAAGAAAATATATAAATCATTCTTTCATATAATGGTATTAATGTTTTGTTTCCTTCTGTGTATATTTGATTCCTTTATGTTTTACAATTTCGAAATATTTGCTCACATTTCTATCACCAATATCAATACCGGTTATTTGAGTTTATATGCCATAAATGATTTTGGGGTTTTTTTGGAGGCGGGTGGGTGGGTGGGATTAAACATTCGTGTTCATAAAGCTTTTTTACTTTCATTTTATTTTGATTACATAATAAGTAGGTAAGTATCAAATTCGAATTCCAAAATCGAGTTATTTCCTCAGATTTGTATGAATAAATCAATTACGAATGTGTATATTTTAAATTTACATATTTCAGATATGAGAATTGAAATCTACACAAATGGGCTGAAATGATTACTAGCCGAGGAATATTGTCACATACGATTCCTCTTTGATATCTGTAAATTTACTCTTTTTTATGCATGAATGTCAAATATATTTGTCTAGTGAATGTTGTCCATTTAAATTTCTCTGCGTTTGGAGTGGTGTATATAATTTGATTTTATGTGCTATATTATAATAAATTTACAAATATAAGAAAACTTCTGAATGAAGCACACCATTTCAGTCTAATAACTTTGATTGATGTTTAGATTATAAAGATATGATATGTATACCACGAAAAGTAAACAGCCATGTGTACTTTTTGACGTGTATCTCCTAAGTAATGCTAAATGCCAAGAAACTGTGAAAATCCAAAAGATGCAACGAGAAATTAAAATGGGATTAACATAAAAATTACATCATATAACAGCTAGATACAGGTTACAGACGCGAATTAATCAAAAAATATTTTGGACTTCATTGATTTGAGCATATTCTTATTAGCCTTACCTTATTTTCTCAATTAAAGGTTACTTATTGTTACGGCCACTTTGGTTTGAACTCTGCTCTTCCAATATTTATATATTATTAGAATCATTCGGCCATGAGCATCACTAAAGAGATTAAGTTGTCAAAATGTGCATCTGGTGCACAAAATTATAGCGTATATATCTTCTAATATTTATCATAGTGTATTTCTATATGTTCATTTAAGTTGATTTTTAACTGTTAAATAAAATGTAAAGCATTCCATTTGGGTATATGTTTATATATTCTTTCTTAAGTTTGACTTAAGTTTATCATACTTTTTTCCTGATGTTACGTGGCAATCACACTTTCTACACAGTGTTGCTTCACATGCATCTATATATACAATGATGAGTTACATCTGTTTCTTCTATATGTAAGGGCATTTGTGGCGGTTGTGGCCAGCCATTCAGGAGACGCTTAATTCTCCTGGTCTCCTGGTCTCAAGTCTAAATTCTAGGGGTCCGTGAATGTCATCTGTGTGCTATTGCTGTTATATTTATAATAGATATAAATAAATAACAAACCATATACAGAGTCTCGCTTCATCTAATATTTTTAAATATCTAATCAGTGATGATGGTTCGTTACCTCTCTCTATGGCAACGTGACGATTTCAATTGAATTAGTATTAACTTCCCTTTCGCATTTAGCAACATACCTTCCTTTCCCACCTTTTCCGCAACTTTACACTATGACAAGGCATGTTCTAGGTACGAGGATGTGGTTCTGAGGGCGGGGCTTCTAGCCACGAAATTACTCTCACAACGATTTATTAAGGAGCCTTTGAAATTGTCACCGGAGAAGTTCTGTTGTCTATATAAGTATCTGGCGCAATTTCAGATCGCCCTTTCAAGAATGATAACCGACAGTTCGGGATTTGATCGTACAAGCTAATCATCTAAATATATTTTGACTATATAGTTTTGACTATTCTTGATTTCACTTGATATGCATACATACAGATATTTATTCACGTGCATTTCCGACAACGGAATTTCAGTTAAACAGCATCTCAAAACGTGAATGGGATAACTCGATGTATTATCCTTTTCTTTCATGGTCTCATGTGATTATATACGTATTTACTTCCTGAACTTAAATAGTTGTGCAGTTTTTACAACAGGTGTTGCAAACAAACAGGAGATACTTACTACACCCGCGCACCTGGTCTCACCTCAACTTAATTCGAGTTCGCATTTGTCTGAATATACCTTTGAACATGATATTGTCGTTTTATCACTTGGACTCCCAGATGTGGTTAACCCTTCGGTACTTCGTCGTTGTTTAATAGTAATCTATATATTGAATACGAGTTTTATTATATAAGGTTTCTGTGAAATTCACACCGAAAATATTTCACTTCCAGATCATGAGTGTAACATTTTTCGCTGTCATATAATAAACTATTATCCGGAATTATATAGCAGGTCATCGAATGGAGAAAAGTCTTTCTTTTCTTTTACTAATCTATGAAATTTTTTTAAAAATCATTTTAAAATAGATAAATGAAGTAGTACGTAAAAATAATGAAAAAAATAATAATAAATAAAAGTAGACAGAAGAAAAAGAAAGACGAAAAAAAAAGAAAAAAAAAAGAAAACCAAATTACCCAGTATGATTAGAATTAATTAAATACGATCACACTACCCTACTTAAGATTTCTTCAATGATTTCTAACATTTTATCCAACGTATACTGAATGGTCGTGGTACCATTGGTACCTTCAATGTGCCCATATCGACCTCAAAAAAATTTCGCCCAAGGTGTTTACATACAAAATGTTCTACTATCACAAAATTGATCCATGCCATAACAATGAACCTGCAACAAAATCAGGGTGCTCAAAAGCGATAACAAATGTATTGTTTACGAAGGATTACGGATACTTTTAAAGTATATTTACTTGAAAATATTTACTTCATTTTTTGGGTAGAGGAAAGCACTCACGACGTATCTTTCCATTTTTATGTTCAGATTCACAAACACATAATATGACTTCTATATTTATATTTGCCTCGTTTTCAATTATTCAAACAGTTTTGCAAGTTATTGGTGTCTTTTAGCCATGTGCATGTGTTCGTAGTAGAACTCCGGACGCACGTCGCATGTTGGTCATAACAAACTTTCTCTGATGTCGATGTTAACGTCTTACGGCAAGTGACCTTTTAAACAGAAAATGAGGGTTATTTATGTTTTGGCTGTTGAATGTGTATGTTTTTTTTTTTTTCTTTCTCTCTTCTTTTTTTATTTTTGCTTACATGATTTTAATATAGAAACCGGTTTCTAACTCCAAAAGCTTACATCTACTGAGCATTTTAGTTATACAGTTATTTCCCATATGAGCAGGTATCTGACATCAAACCATCGTGTCAACCAGTTTCATGGAAATTGGTGGAAAATTACGGGAAATGCTATAGAAATTGTGTGACGTCAGATACCTGCTTATATGGGAAATAAATCTGTATAACGAAAAGACCCAACATTGCACCTCTTATCATCTCTTATTTATCTCCTCATTCATGAATGTAGTAGATACATTTCTTAATTCCTCTCCAAACAATTTACCAACTTAAATCGACTATTTCTATATACTTATTTTTCGAACACATATATACCAAAATCTATTTACGTAGGACTTTGAAAATATTTAAAAATTTTACCTAACCCTTGGAATGTATTGGTATAGAGGGGGCAAATGAATGTATTTAAACTGAATTAGATTTTTAAACATTACCTTGCATTTGCAATTGTTCAAGTAAATTCCTCGGCTCAGTGATGTCTCTTGGTGTGTCGTCAGTGTACCGACTTCAACATTCCAAAGACAACTAAATGTAGATTCCCTGTTTTTATTGTTCTTGTCCGGGCCACCTGTTCAATATAAATGAGTTTGTCTTAAATGCAACTGTCCTATTCTAGTGAACACCTTCTTCCAAGAGTCAATTAACATTTCAATTATTTTGAGTTTGTGTGCCTTGGTAAAAAAAAAAACAAAAAAAAAATACAAAAACAAAAACAAACAAACAATAAAAAAAGAGAAACCACTATTTACTTTTGTATTGAACATCAGATTATCAAAATTGTGTATTTAAAAATATTAATAAGAATCACTAATGGGGTTCACCAGGTAATGACGTCCCCCCTTCGTGTTAACAAAATATCCTATACATTTTTAGAAGAGGTACGGAACATTATGAATGTATATGACTTTCGAGTCATGCGATAATAGAAATTTTCAGTTACACATTGTTGATGTCTATTGAAAATATATAAAAATCAGCATTTAATTCCCTGGTTAGGCATACATAGCTGAGATATTCTTAATCATTTCTTCAATTAAGCCAATACGGAATATCGCAACTACAATAATGTCAACATACACGCGCAGTTTGTAATTGTTGTGACGTCATAAAATTATGACGCATGTTGCCCACATAAATATGCAATGGATTGGGTAGGTGACTTAATGCAAAGTGTGATGGATTTTAGTAGTTGTGATACTCCGTATTCATAATAACAGACGATCGAAAGACAAAATTTTACTTAGGAACTGAAGATAAATCCCGAGGGGTATTATTCATGCAAAGTCACCTGTATGGATCATCTCAGCGTTTGTGTATGAACTCCATTCGCCAGATAAGAAGTCGATGGATAACAATGCCTACTGGTACACGAGAAATTGTCGAAAGCATGAACCATTCGATGAAAACATAAAAAGGATACGATGCCGGAAGAGGAATAAGCGATTCGTGCTGACCTGTCAGACAGGATTGTTTTTGTTTTTTATTTGGTTTTGTTTTGTTTTCATTTTTTTTTTTTCTTTTTGTTTTGTTCAAAGAAAATAATTTTCAATATCATTGATCTCTAAATCTGCGAGGGGCAGGCGTGGTGTAGTGGTTAAGCGCTTGGCTTGCGGCGCCGACGATCCGGGTTCGATTTCCGGGTTGCGCCACTATGTTTAAGAGGTTGGTAACCTCCTGCTTCCATGTCGCGATCTAACTGAAATATTGTTGAAAGCGACGTAAAACACCAATCAACCAACCAACCAACTAAATCTGCGAAGTTTTTTTGCAAAATAAAATACAAATCTATAAGGGCCCTAATGTAATTTTAAAACAACAGTAGCCGATGTAATGTCACTGAGAAACTCACGGAACTGTTTTGCAGTGAATACTATAGACTTCTAAAAGTGTTTTACTAGAACTTGAATGTAATTTACCATACGAAAGAAAGTCTGTAAATTAATATACTTGCTTTTATGTATATATTTCCACATCTTATTTATGAAAATTGCTTAATATTTGAGTCTTAAATCCGACTACCTGATATAAGCATTTCCTTTCCAATGCTGAAAGCAACTCCACAGTTATTGGTTAATTTTGGTGAAAAAATAATTGCTTTGTTCTTCTTAAATTTGTTAGAGCCCTAGATAATGTATAAGATGATAAACAATTTAATTCAGTGTAAAACATTAAAACATAGATTTGATACATGCTTCGATTTATGTCTGTCTGTCCGTCCGTCTGTCTGTCTGCCTGCCTGTGTATGTATGTATGTATGTATGTCTGTCTGTCTGTATGTATGTATGTCCGTATGTCTGCATGTATGTCTGTATGTATGTATGTCTATATGTATGTATGTATGTAGCTATACCTGCCTGTCTGTATGTATGTATATATGTATGTATATCTGTATGTATGTATGTATGTATATGTGTGTGTATGTATGTATGTATGTCTGTATGTATGCAGGTATGTGTGTATGTATGTATGTATGTACGTTTATATGTATGCATGTATGTGTGTGTATGTATGTATTTATGTACAAATGCATGCATGTATGTATGTACCTATGTATGCCTGCGTGGATGCATGTATGGATGGATGGATGATGCATGCATATCTATCTATCTATCTATCTATCTATCTATCTATCTATCTATCTGTATATCTATCTATCTACCTGCCTACCTTCCTACTTACCTACCTACCTACGTACATACCTACCTACCTACATACCTATCTATCTATCTATCAATCTATGTATGTATCTATCAATCTATCAATCTATCTATCTATCTATCTATTTTTAATGAATATTTACAGCAATTTTACTTTTTACGCATTCATAGTTGTAAATATGTTCCTTCAAATCAAATCAAGGAAAGAATATTGATGCATGAAATTTGTTATTACCTTGAAGACTCTAAGAACTTTGACAATATATTTGTTGAATTGGCCATTTGCCGATTGTTTGATATTTCTTATCCTTCCCTTAATAACTGAAAAATAAAATTTATGCTTTCTTACGCACTGATTTAGATAATCACAATACATAAATATTAATAAGATCTACTCAGATAATTACCCCAGTTTACATTACAAAATATTTTCTGCGGACCATCCCCAGGACATTGACATCTGGCATTACAATCTGCTATATATATAGCAAACATCCCAAGTAGGAGGAGAAGCTTCGTCAAATTCTGAAACACAATACAATGATACAAATCAATGTTTTAATGTATAATTTATTTTTTCTTTATTGTTTTACAATTAACCAATATAATTTGAATTATACAGTGCTCGCATTTATTTGATGCCTGGCCTCATATTTGTGGAGCCGAAGACTTAGGAATATTCTGTACCAATATAAATGCGAATGACATAACATAATTATCTCGTGCGCACGACTGTTTATGTCGAATGAACGATATAACTATCTCGTGCGCAAGAATTTTTTTTCCAAATGTCCCTTTCATACTATAAATTTTAACTGTGACAGGAAACTCATGTCGTAGATTGTCTCTGTATCTTAATGTTTCTTACAACTGGAATTACATGGTTGTCTTAATGTTAGTAAAACAGAAATAAAATAGTAAACGAAAATGTTAAAAATAAAAGGCAATTCAAATAGAATCTCTCAGGAATATAAAAAAAATCATCTTACCATGTTCCAAATACACTTTCATGAGTATGTTGCTCTTATGATTTAACACTATATATATACTATTTTAAAGTACATTCAGTAATATTTCCAACATCGGTGACCAAAACTTTTTAATATAAATACTTTTATTAGGCTAAATAATTCTGATAATTTATTATTATTTCCGGCTGTATACACTTATAGTTTTAATACAACATGATATAATACACTCATAATACACTCACAAAATTGTTATTAGGTGGTAATAGGCTGAAGTCAGTAAGATGAGAAATTTTGCAAAACAACCATTTTCCCAATCTCTTAATTTAAAGTGTGACATTAAATTACGTATCTATCTGTTACATTTAGACTAAACAATTTGGAACCAAACAGGCATTAATCTATAATTCTGCCAAAGAAACCACATTTGTAGTTATCTCGAAATCGAGACCGACCTTATGATCATTAAATCCATATAAGGAATGTAAATCTACAAGGAATACACTGGAACTATAAACAACAAAGATATTGGGATGACTGAGAGAGTCCCAAGTGATAAGTGGATACACTGGAGAGAAAGAGAGAGAGAGAGTGAGTGAGTGTGTGTGTGTCTGTGTGTAGGGTGTGTGCGTTTGTGTGTGTGTGTGTATGTGTGTGTGTGTGTGTGTGTGTGAGAGAGAGAGAGAGAGAGAGACGGGGAGACATAATAGAAATCAGGTCCTTCTTACTAAAACCCATCGATCGACGGATGAAAAAGTCCACTCTCTATAATAATATTATTACTATTACTTTTTTCATTTAAACATGTCAAGCAGTAGTATGAGCAGTAATATCTGTGTACTTCATAATCAAAACAGTCCCAATGGATGACACCGTAGTTTATACGAGTCTCATTTGCTTACAGTACGAAAAGTCTGAGTTGTTCAGTATAAATAAAAAACAAATATAAGTTGTAATTTATCTATCTATCTATCTATCTATCTATCTATCTATCTTTCTATCTATCTATCTATCTATCTATCTATCTATCTATCTATCTATCTATCTATCTATCTATCTATCTATCTATTTATTTATATATCTATCTATCTGTCTATCTATTTGTCTATCTATCTATCTATCTATCTATCTATCTATCTATCTATATTTAATGTATATTTACATTTATATTTATCTTTATATGTATATATATATATAGAGAGAGAGAGTTCCTTGGTACAAAAGTATGTAAACAAAATAAGATTATCAGAGAAGAAAAACATATATTGAAAATATGACTTTTCTGATAATTTTCCATCTTAATGGAAAGAGAATACGAATAAGTGCCTTTGGGTAAATCTTTGGAAAAAAATAACGTAAGAGTGTATATAACGGATTCCAAAGTGTACTTCTGTAAATTTATTAGGTTGTATAACATGTTCTTCATAATATTACAATGCACCTGTGCTATGCGTATTATAATGTAACCTTTTAATGTACATCTTCTTATCCATGTATTTACCAAGAACATGCACAGAAAGCATGATAATAGTAAAAACAACACAGAAAACGATATTAAAAATAGTCGTTTGTACTGCAGCAACAATGCCGATTTAGACGGTCAGTTACAGTATGTCACTCAATTGGTGTGTTTAACCCGATTTACGGACGGCCACCCTTCCATTTACAAAGGCAGCACAATCAAAAGGATGAAATGAGAGTAAATATTCCTGGACTTTGATAATTATTTATCTTAATATTTATATATCAGTCTGTTTGTCTGTATGGATGATAATATTTTTAATTGATGAAATATGTCCTCTTTTCAAATTAATTATGAAAACTTCATATTTCAGAATTCCTTTAAAAACACATCACATGAAAAGTAAGATGTTCATAGATTTTTATACGCAGTTTAGGTTTGAAAAAAAACCCGCCAACAAAATAATTATTTTTTGTCAAATGAGATTTAATGAAATGGCAAGACTTGAAAATAAAAAAGGAAAATGAATGACCAAATAAAATCATTTTACCTGATGTATGTATGTTCTCTCTTGTACACCTTCTATATTCTGTCTTTTTTTCAATCATATAGACAAGGCTTATCACAGAATCTCAAATTCGTTGTCAGCCAGAATATAAGGCTCAAGGAAGAGTATTAAGCCCAATACTAGATTCATGGTCATTATGACGCTTCCAGGGTCAAACTGTCGACGACAAATGCTTTTAACTATTTTTGAACCCGATATGCAGGATGTACTGAGATCTTTAACCCTCGGGCATCTGTCTAACAAATCACAAATAGAGATAGGTTTTACCAGAACACATAGTCATGAAAGCTTATATAACTGAATAACAGATTACAGATGTACATGATATGAAGAACTTGCCAGAAAATCTTAATTAAACCTGCAACTTCAATATATATTTTGTAGACGGTATTTAGTATTAAGTATTCCCTGTTAGGTGTTGTAGATCAAAGGTGTCGACAACGCTGATAACTCGGTCAAATTTTTGTACAGAAATGAAGGTAATGTTTATCTTAAGAGACGGAATGATAATCAACGTATGGTATGGATATAGATCATGAGGATGTTGTAATAGAATATGTTGTCAAAACCCAAGTTTTACTAAATCCATTGGTGATGATCACTTTGGCACTTTAAACAATATAGCACGGCGGATGTTAACGGAAATACATGTGTTTACATTCCATAGATAGAAAATTCTTCATTCTTATTATATCAATGACAAAATACGGACTTATGAGAAAAAGACCTTAATTTAATCTGTCGTAATGTTTCTCTGTGGAATAGGTTTTGCAGTATCATTTATAAACCATATATGCATTGACGTTCACAAACATTCATGACTAGCAGTTACCTTTTTTTACAATTCTATATCCTTAAAATAAACTACGAATGAAAGAGGTGTGGTGATATACCTATTTTCGTTTGTGTGTGTGTGTGTGTGTGTGTATGTGTGTTTGATGAGAAACAAAACAATGGGATATTGTGGCAGTCACATGTCGAAATATGGATACAGCTTACTAATAGAATACGGTAGGAAATTTACAATATAAAGTGAAGACTCCCACTCACAAGTGTTCAGATGTAGGAATGTATATTACAAGTATTAGATTAGAAATGTCACTGGTTTAAATATTTGCATATTAAATGTGATCTTGAGATCAAATAAACGAGACCGTAATACGTCGTTTCAGGTACACTCGGAAATGGATGTTCTACTGATAGTGACACCCGATACGTGGTACAAATGCAATAAGACTTCCGAGGTCAGTTGTTTATTTTTTTTTTATTTATTTTATTAACAGCATTCTAACCAATGCAGTATGCTATACGTTTTAAAGGGAAGTTATGCCAAAATCATTTTATTGATTATCTTTTTCATGTGCTTAGATAAAATTTGTGGAAGATTCAATATCAAACCATTTAAAAATTATACCTAAAGAGAAAAGGTGATGGTAGAAAAGTAGTAACAAGAGTACCCAAAACTGATCGAACCTATTAATTGATAGACAGATGTTTGTGAGAGCCCTCTCTCCCAGCCCTTTTATACAATGGGATTAATATATATTAATAAAGACTATAATACAGCCTTAAATAAGCAAAACTAATAAATCATTTGTGTATTCGGCATATATATATAATGAAAGAGAGTAAAAGATTAAAATAAAATGTAAATGTTAGTAGGTTTCTCTGGCCTGCAGGCCTCCTGTGTAGAAATACGTTTATATGGTGTTGTTTGCTTTTCGTCGTTTTATATATATATATATATATATATATATATATATATATATATATATATATATATATATATATATATATATATATATATATATATATATATATATATATATATATATATATATATATAAAATAATAATAAAATAAAATGTCATAATATCACAGTATCCATTGTTTAATTCCGTTAGCGCTTTCACCTTAACGGTTCATCAGACGGAAATTTCCGTCACCAATCACCAATACTTGATTGATATATTATATATATATATAATTGATATATTATATATATATATATATATATATATATAATATATATATATATATATATATATATATATATATATATATATATATATATATATATATATATATATATATATATATATACATATATATATAAAAGCACAGGTAAGCGATAACGATACTAAAACAATTAAAAAATTGCCAAATTTTCGAAGCAATCTGCTTCTTCTTCAGGACACACACAAACACTCACACAAATATAAAGACACGAAAAGAAAGATAGAAAATATATACAAAGCACTAGTCTAATAAAAACTGGTTTCTTCAATTGGCTACATATTGAGCGTTTCTCTATGCGCTAGCATAAATTCATCAGTTAATTAAAACTTACAGACATTTATATAAAAGTTATGATACAAAAGAGCTGGACCGAGCTTGAATCGGAATTGGACACAATGTTTTCCCATTTTTATTGAAGTGGAATATCGATTTCAATATCATTTTCTGAAAGTATTATCTTGTTTTGCAGAGTCTCATTAGGAATCTCTGAAAAAGGGGGCGATGTGGAGCATGGATTCTAGGAAACTGTGTGCATTGACAATTATTAAAGGTGTAAGAAAATAAACCGAGGAGGATACTAACAAAATGTTGAAATTTCTTACAGATAACATTTCAAGGTGAGTAAGATTTGTCGGCTACCTAATGGAATCTAATTCCGAGCAGTTCTGGCTGACAATTTTATACTCATACAAATCATACTTCATACAGTGTCTGCTCTCCAACGATAACAATCAGTTTGCATTTCAATTTTATTTTACATATAGATACATTGATAACGTTTTGTTAAACAACAATCCCAATCATAAACTGGACCTTAACATAATATTTCCCAATAATTATTAAGCTGAGACAAACGATAAAATTTTGTGCACATTTTTTACTTGGTACCTCTCTATATTCCTGTCAGTTAATGAAAATGGTTCTTTTTACACTTACCTTTATGATTTACGTAACGATTACTGTTTTACTATTACCATTTTCCGTATCCTGAATAACAACATTCCTTTCTCTCCTGCCTATAGCATTTCATTTCACAACTTAAAAATTCGATGATTTCGTCCTAAGGGCTAAACTACTTGCTATGAGGCTACTAATACATTTATGTCAAGGAACATCTGAAATTGTCTTTGACGAAATTCTTGGTTCGTTATTTTTATTTCATGCTATTTGTAATCCCTCTTTCCAAAATGTTCCTCCACATTTTAAGACATGACGATACAGACTGACTTAAGAAAGTTACCTAAATACCAATCATTCATAGATGATATCAGAGAAGTTAGATTCACGGTCAAGTAATTCCCGGTAGAAGATGGTGTAATCGATTTGTTGCACAGTCCCTCTTTATTAATCGAAATTGAAATGTTCCATTCACGTAAATATTACAACGTGGTAATTATGACAGATTACTTGCAGATCTAGTAATACGCAACAGTACATTTTTGGATCAAATATATTATTAGTGCTCAGTGCAGATTGCTGCCCTTCTAAAAACTTCCTTGTAACACCAATTACGTTCGCAGGACACTTGATCAATGGCGATAATAAATGTTATAGAATTCGGCGACGACATCTGTTTAGATAATCACCAGCCTCTTGGAGACAATTGAAACTACCACTGCCACCGAATGCACGAGTTCTCACCAAACAGACCACAGCAAGATTACAGCCTTAATCATATTCTGGAACCAAACACCATTTAAAGGACTATTAACATTATTATGATTATCATATTGCAGGTCAATCCGTGCTTCTTTTTATTGTAATATGCATGTTTATTAAACAGCTTATTTATATGTGTAGTAAATAGTGCAACGTTTAATTCTCCGATCTGCCTGAGTAAGAATTGTATATACTCAAGAATAATACGATATTTGATAAACATATTTCAACTTTATTACAAAAGAGTTAATAACTTTTGTGAATATTCTGGAACATTTACCGGATTTAGAAAGTATTTAAATATGCAGAGCAATGTTATACATACATACATATATACACACATACACATACATACATACATACATACATACATACATACATACATACATACTATAAGGATCAGACTCTTAATCTTAGAAGCTCTCATTACAAATACTACGGTTTTGAAAATATCGGAAAATATCTGCGTATGTAACAGAAAATAGAAATCATACTTTTTTTTACAGTATCTATGGTTTGTTTATATCTGTGTATATTTTATTTATTTATGTTTTACGATCTTGGAAGTCTTACTCACATTTGTATCACTACTATCAATACCATTAATACAAACGAGAGTGCATTGAGCTTTTATATGAAAGGTTATTAATGAGTTGGTTAACGTCTATGTTCATAGAGCGTTTCTAGTCTCCTTTGATGTTGATAAATTAACAACAAAAAAGTACAGGTCAGTTATCCAGTGTCGAAGTGCAAAAGGGGAGGCTAAATTATGAAAATTTTCCATACAAACCGTTGTTAACCCCAGAATATACAACATTACAGGCTGAGACCAGGTACCCGGCTAGAGCGAGCGTCTGCTTTTTCCATGCAACACCCGTGGCAACGGTTATATGGGAACGTCAGATTCGGTTTACGTCTCAATACACACAGGAATATACATTAACGTTGAAGGTGACGTCATAATAGGATTAGTCGAACAGTCGTTCAACCGCTCTCCAGAACGTCATGAATCATTCTGCAAAGCGGGACATGATATTCTCTTATGAGATCATTGTAACCGAAACGTACCGTACAACTTCATCAGTGACGATTTCAGGCGTTCTATAACATAACCCCGAACAAGTAGCTTATCGACCAGCCATTTAGCCCTTGTGACAAAACAATACGATTAAACAAGTATCCAATTCGGGTAACAAGAATTGAATTATTAACTTATAGTTGTTTACCTCCGACAATTATTTAAATAAATCATTTAGGATAGTGTATGTTTCATAGGATAATCCGAGTTACTTTTGTATTTTACTTTTTCATACTCCATCTGTTGGGGTAAAAGACCAGTTTTTGTCAAACTTACGAATGGAAAGAGTCGTGCTTAAAGAATTTCTCCTTTTTATCGTTTTAAAACGCCATA
Source organism: Pteria penguin (assembly GCA_035048485.1). Lineage (NCBI taxonomy): Eukaryota > Metazoa > Mollusca > Bivalvia > Pterioida > Pteriidae > Pteria > Pteria penguin. The sequence continues at coordinate 53,299,500 of CM068581.1, forward strand.
CTAAATTTAGCTGCTTTTCGTTCTTTATTTTTTTTAAATCCCACACCTTGTACTTTACTTATCCATCAAAAATAATTATTCAATAAGAGTTTTATTATTTCATGCCTTTTTTTCAAATGTCATCTTTATATATCACCTTTTGCCGAAAAAGGGAGACAACCAAACTATCAATACCGATTCCAGGCATTTGAAAGGGGTTTTTTTTATCTATTTGTTGTTTTGTTTGTTTATTTGTTTGCTGTTATGTTTATTTATTTGTTTGTTATCTTATATAGGTCAAAACCCATTATGTACGTTTTTATTTAAAATAACACCATTTTTGTTTTCTAGATTTATTATTATTTTTCGTCACTCCACTATTATTATGTATATGCTGACGATATCTGCGTGCATTGCATATAAAACTTTACATAAGCAACGCACCTAACAGAACGACGGAGTTTAACGTGCCACGTCTACCGAAAGACAGCACACCGGTGTGTCCATTGCGAGAGTCGAAGTTGGAGTTTCTGGGAAGAATACCTAATCCACTGGGCTACACCGGCTCCAATATTGTATACATAAAATGTCGTAACGTATATAACAATTTATTACGATGAAAACAAAAGGAAGATTTTCGGGATATCTACTTTATTAATCGAAATTAAATTTTTCTCATTCAAGTAAATATTACACCGTTGTAATTATGACAAAATTCGGCAGACCTAGAGATATGCACCATACGACTCTAGTTCAAATATATTATTCGTGCTCGATGCAGATTGCTGCTCTTCTGAAAGCTTCCTTGTAGCAGTCACGTTCGCAAGACACTTGATCAATGGAAATAATCCTCATAATACAATTCGGATGCGACATACATCTGTTGAGATCTTCACGGGCATCTTGGAGACAATTGAAAATAGTACTGCCACCATATGCACGAGTTCCCACCAAACAGACCACAGTAAACAGCAAGATTACTGCCTTATTCATATTCCTGAACAAAGAAAATATAATAGAATTATTAAAATTATTATTAGAATCATTGTACTCGTAAAGACGTATTTTATATTTTATTCAATATACATTTTAAAATAAAGTTTATTTATATAAGTATATGTTATATTAAGTAACACTGTTTACCTGACCAGTGACGGGTTTTGCATATTTCCAGTTAAAATAGAAATTTTAAAAAAGTAAAGAATAATAATGATAATAATAATAATAATTAAATAGTGCATCGTTTCGTTGTTCAATTTGCTGTATATACTCAAGAAGCTATAATAATATATAATAACACATTTCTTGGATGGTCTGCATTTGAATACCAGAAGTTAGAATGTTGAAATTTTACCAGATGCTTGTTGTAAGTACGAAACGTTGAGCGCAAAACTTTCCAACTTTCTATGATTATCATAGCAAGTCTTAGAAAGCTATAGAAAAGTCTTAATATTGTATTCATAATGACAGATCGATTCAAGCTATTATTAGTTTTCTTAAAGTTTAAATATTCACATTATTAGTATATCTGTTGCCATAATACACTGTATTGCATCAGCTGATACGCCTATATATTGTGCATGTTAACGAACCATAATTAAGGAAATGCTACCTTTTTGTCTACCCCATAATGTAAAAGTAACGTCCGAATCTATTCCAAATAAAATGATCACAATACATCTTAACGACATACCTTCGATAAATTCTAATATAAAAAAAGTTAAGAAAAAGAAATAGAATGAGAAAAGAAGCCAAAAAAGGTAATGATCCTCTCATGTGGCAAACTTTTAAAACATTAAGAAACAAAATTATCAACTTGCTTCGCCAATCAAAGTATGCATATTTCCAATCAATAAGTTCCAGAATAAAATCAAACAAATTTAGTAGTACAAACTTGTGGAAGCTTGTAAAATCACTAACAAATCAAACACAACCTCAAAAACATTGAAATCCTTAATCCTTGATGACAACTCGTTAACTGACGACATCTTAAAAACCAATCATTTAAATAAATATTTTGCTTTTCAATCTACCATTGATGACTCTAACATAACCTTTCCTACCATCCCGAATGCTAACTATACCTGTTCAATTGATTCAATTATTATCACTGTAAACGATGTAAAAGATAACATCAAATGCCTAGATACCTCGAAAGCAAACGGACATGATTCAGTTAGTGCTCAGATGTTAAGAGAAGGATGTAACGAGTTATCTGCTCCTATCTGTAAAGTCTTTAATTTGTCTATAATCATGAAATCCTTCCCTTCCCGATGGAAACTTGCCAGTGTCATTCCTGTTTTCAAAAAGAAAGACCCCCAAAAAGTTGAAAACTATCGCCCTATATCTTTGCTTTGCATCATGAGTAAACTTTTCGAAAAATGCATCTCTAAGTACCTACACAATTATATCATATCTAACAAACCTCTCACCCCCCTCCCCCATCAATCAGGCTTTATCTCAGGTGACTCTACTGTGAACCAGCTTTTATATATTTGTAATTTATTTAGTAAGTCGCTTCACGATGGAAAAGAAGTAAGAGTTGTTTTCCTAGATATAATTGAAGCTTTTAATAAAGTATGGCATCGGGGACTTCTTACAAAACTTCAAAATTTAGGAATTGGGGGTATTTTATTACTTTGGTTCAAAGACTACGTATCAAACAGATTTCAAAAAGTTGTTTTAAATGGAAAAGAATCGTCCTCTATTAGAATAAATGCTGGTGTTCCACAAGGGTCAATCTTAGGACTCTTACTGTTTTTGATATTTATTAATGACTTAGTCATGGAAATTAATTGCTCATTAAAACTTTTTGCTGATGACAGCACTATCTAAGTAACAGTTGAAAATCCAATCACTTTAGCAGATATTTTAAAAGAAAATCTTAACAAAATACACGAATGGTCCAAAAAATGGTTAGTTCATTTCAATCCCTTAAAAACAGAAACTTTATGGTTAAGTAGAAAAACCAACGCAAACATAAACCATCTTCCCCTTTACCTGAGTGGTCATCCTATTCTTGAATGCAACATACCTAAAAACCTTAGCTTAATTCTAAATATTTCTTGTCAATGGAACGACAATATAAATCTCCTAATTAGTTCAATTACAACAAAATTAAACATTCTGCGTAAACTCAAATTTGAATTAGATAAAAATACATTAGAAACCCATATATGTATATATATATATATATATATATATATATATATATATATATATATATATATATATATATATATATATATATATATATATATATATATCCTTTACAATCCCTTCTCTCGAATACACAGATATTATATGGGATAGTTGTCAATAATACTTAAAAGTAAACTTCAAACAGATAAACGTAGAATTGTAACTGGTTCAACCAAATTAGTAAGTTTAAGTTTACTGTATAAAGAATGCGGCTGGGAAAAACTATCAACAAGAGAAAATCATAAACTCACCCAATTCTATAAAATCAAATCTGGCTGAACACCCCCCTACCTACAGCACCCACTTCCTCAACATCGCCATCAACATCACAATTACAACACACGACATAGACAAAATTTACGAACTATACATTGCCATAGTACTCACCATTATCACAGTTTGTATCATAGCTGCACATGTTTATCGAATAACCTGTCGACCGTAATTCGACGACCTCCCAGCTTAAGTATATTTAAATGTAAACTTTCCAAAAGTTATCACACATACACTGTTCCTAAATATTATTACAGTGGAACTCGTATTTGTCAGATTCTTCATTCACGTCTACGAACAAACTGTAGCTCCTTAAAACAACATTTACACATGAAAAACATTGAGCCCGACCCTTACTGCGAATGCGGAGGAATAGAAACTACAGCCCACTACTTACTTCATTGTAACCGTTTTGACCCGCAAAGAACACATCTACATGCTTTAGATATCCCCTTAATTATCAGATTTTAGTATTTAGAGATGACCAGAAATCGTTCGAATACAATAAACGCATTTTCCTTGCAGTTCAAAACTATATCTTACATACCAAACGGTTTACTTAAACTTGTTCGCACCCCCCCCCCCTCCCTTCCGCCTTATGTATCGGCCTATTGTTATTATATAACATGATATTATGTTCATATCACTATTTGAATTCATGAATTTGATTTTATGTGACGCTGATTATATATTGTATATCAATGTATTCATCATTATTGTGCATGTCCACTCTTTAGGTAAATGAATTAACATAAACGGAATGTCGCTTTTTTCAAACCCCTACACACACTTATGTCTCAGAATATACATGTATAAACTGTAGTGAATGTACTGCAATAAATATGGTTGATCTTAAGTAACGTCATGTTTTGCAGTGAACATATATAAGTAACATAAAGATATAAATGAAAAAAAAAATAACATGGCATAAATTGTAAGAAAACTTCTTATAGTTGTTTGAGATGACTATAGAAAGCAACACTTACCTTGTTTGACTAGCGTCTGTTAATATGGATATTTCATTTGTAAAAACGCTGGGTTATATAGAAAATATAACTTGTAACATGTTGTACATTATAAAGGATCAATCATACTTCTATTTGCAAATTACTTGTACTAGTCACGATTATTATAAATCTATAAAAAAAGGTCTTTATCCTTTGTGATTTGTATCATTTGTGTATATTTCAATTTTTTACTTAATTTGTCATGAGTGGAGGTATTTTCCACCACATCGATGATTGATCCTAAAACCCTCCATTCTGTGAAAAAAAAAATTATCACGAATAGCTCTATACGTCAATTTCTGAAAATAAATCCTATGTAGTTATGTGTACGAAATCAGTGGTCGCCTATTTTATGTGAAGTAGAAAACTACTCCTCGGTAAAATATTAAATGACATGTAATATTTATTATTTCATTTAATTATTTATAACTAGGTAATGGTGGAATTTTTGCAGTGTATTTAAATAAAAAAATTAGTTAAATCTCGATTGCTACCAATTGGGACATCGATTATGGGCGTGCAGAAAATGGGTTTATCACGAATGGCCCAAAACACAAACAAAATCTATATTTTTATATGATACTTGACGCAACATTAAATTTTCCACTTTTTGAACAGACAAAAATCTACACAATAGTCGAGTCACTTAATTAACAACTGTCAAACGTTTTCATCTATGACTGATAACTTGTTTTGTATTTGAAACAATTTTCTTATTACAATTATTTAAAAAAAAATTCAGATAAATGTGTGACATTAAATTTGAATGTTGTATTTTACATAGGATTCAAGCAAAATACTTTATATCATAAATAATAAATGACATTGAATGCACGATTGTATCATTATTATAGGATGTGTATCAAATAGCATATTGCGCGTGTGTTGGGTTTATTGATCATATTGAGGATACTGAACTTTTATTAGTGATATTTGGATCAAAGTCATCACATCATTTAACATATAGCGTAAACGTAAGGATGAAAAAGTGTTCATTATAATTGGGACGATCTTGAAAGTAGTAAAATTAAATATCAGTACACATATACGTCTCTAACAAAATATAAAAATCATTCTTTCATAATCGTATTAATGTTTTGTTTCCTTCTGTGTATATCCGATTCCTTTATGATTTATAATTTCGAAAGTCTTGCTCACATTACATTTCTATCACCGATATCAATACCAGTTATTTGAGCTTATACGTTATATTCTTTTTTTTTGGGGGGGGGGGGGATAAAGCTTTTCCACTTTCATTTTATTTTGATTAAATATAATTAGGTAAGTATCAAATTCGAATTACAAAATCGAGTTAGATACTTAGAGTTGTATGAATAAATCAATTACGACTGTGTATATTTTAACTTTAAATATTTCAGATGTGAGAATTGAAATCTACACTAATGGGCTGAAATGATTACTAGCCGATAAATTTTGTCATATACGATTCCTTTTTGATATCTATAAATTTACTCTTTTTTATGCATGAATATCAAATATATTTGTCTAGTGAATGTTGTCCATTTAAATTTCTCTGCGTTTGGAGTGATGTATATAATTTGATTTTATATGTGCTATATTATAATAAATTTACAAATATAAGAAAACTTATGAATGAAGCACACCATTTCACTCTAATAAATTTGATTGATGTTTAGATTATAAAGATAGGATATGTATACCACGAAAAGTAAACAGCCATGTTAACTTTTCGACGTGTATCTCCTAAGTAATGCTAAATGCAAGAAACTGTGAAAATCCAAAAGATGCAACGAGAAATTGAAATGGGATTAACATAAAAATTACATCATATAACAGTCAGATACAGGTTACAAACGCGAATTAATCAATAATATTTTGGACATTGATTTGGGCATATTCTTATTAGCCTTACCTTATTTTCTCAATTAAAGGTTACTTATTGTTACGGCCACTTGGTTTTAATTCTGCTCTTCCAATATTTATATATTATTAGAATCATTCGGCCATGAGCATCACTAAAGAGATTATGTTGTCAAAATGTGCATCTGGTGCACAAAATTATAGCGTATATATCTTCTAATATTTATCATAGTGTATTTCTATATGTTCATTTAAGTTGATTTTTAACTGTTAAATAAAATGTAAAGCATTCCATTGGGTATATGTTTACATCTTCTTTCTTAAGTTTCACTTAAGTTTGTCATACTTTTTTCCTGATGTTACGTGGCAATCACACTTTCTACACAGTATTGCTTCACATGCATCTATATATACAATGATGAGTTACATCTGTTTCTTCTATATGTAAGGGCATTTGTGGCGGTTGTGGCCAGCCATTCAGGAGACGCTTAATTCTCTTGGTCTCAAGTCTGAATTCTAGGGGTCCGTGAATGTCATCTGTGTGCTATTGCTGTTATAGTTATAATAGATATAAATAAATAACAAACCATATCCAGAGTCTCGCTTCATCTAATATTTTCAAATATCTAATCAGTGATGATGGTTCGTTACCTCTCTCTATGGCAACGTGACGATTTCAATTGAAGTAGTATCAACTTCCCTTTCGCAATTAGCAACATACCTTCCTTTCCCACCTTTTCCGCAAATTTACACCATGACAAGGCATGTTCTAGGTACGATGATGTGGTTCTGAGAGCGGGGCTTCTAGCCACGAAATTATTCTCACAAGGATTTATTAAGGAGCCTTTGAAATTGTCACCGGAGAAGTTCTGTTGTCTATATAGGTATCTGGTGCAATATCAGATCGCCCTTTCAAGAATGATAACCGACAGTTCAGGATTTGATCGTACAAGCTAATCATCTAAATATATTTTGACTATATAGTTTTGACTATTCTTGATTTTACTTGATATGCATACATACAGATATTTGTTCACGTGCATTTCCGACAACGGAATTTCAGTTAAACAGCATTTCAAAACGTGAATGGGATAACTCGATGTATTATCCTTTTCTTTCATGGTCTCATGTGATTATATACGTATTTACTTCCTGAACGTAAAGAGTTGTGCAGTTTTTACAACGGGTGTTGCATACAAGCAGGAGATACATACTACACCCGCGCACCTGGTATATATATATATATATATATATATATATATATATATATATATATATATATATATATATATATATATATATATATATATATATATATATATATATATATATATATATATATATATATCTTCTTTTCTTTCTTTCTTTCTATCTATGTATCTATCTATCTATCAATCTATGTATGTATCTATCAATCTATGTATCTATCTATCTATCTATCTAACTATCTATCTATCTATTTTTAATGAATATTTACAGCAATTTTACTTTTTACGCATTCATATTTCTAAATATGTTCCTTCAAATCAAATCAAGGAAAGAATATTGATGCATGAAATTTGTTATTACCTTGAAGACTCTAAGAACTTTGACAATATATTTGTTGAATTGGCCATTTGCCGATTGTTTGATATTTCTTATCCCTTAATAACCCTTAATAACTGAAAAATAAAATTTATATCAAATTCACCATTCTTAAGCAATGAAATTCGGAATTCGTAAATTACGTGAAATTGACCATTTTCGATTAAATTTTCATCCAATTTTGCATATGGCATCCTAAAAAACTTAAACAATTCATCTGAAATTCATGTTTAAATTAATAATGTGAGCAAATATAAATTAACTACAAAAAATTTATATGTATTTTCGTGTTAAGGTCTTTATTACTTTGAATTCAATTTTATCCGGTTTTAAATTATGTGTGTATTTTTCATTATATTGCTTCGTAAGTTTCAACAGTGTGGATATGATATATACTAAATGATATGTTATATAGTTTGATAAATTGAGAATCAAGTATTCTTACGCACTGATTTAGATAATCATAATACATAAATATTAATAAGATCTACTCAGATAATTACCCCAGTTTACATTACAAAATATTTTCTGCGGACCATCCCCAGGACATTGACATCTGGCATTACAATCTGCTATATATATAGCAAACAACCCAAGTAGGAGGAGAAGCTTCGTCAAATTCTGAAACACAATAAAATGATACAAATCAATGTTTTAATGTATAATTTATTTTTTCTTTATTGTTTTACAATTAACCAATATAATTTGAATTATACAGTGCTCGCATTTATTTGATGCCTGGCCTCATATTTGTGGAGCCGAAGACTTAGGGATATTCTGTACCAATATAAATGCGAATGACATAACATAATTATCTCGTGCGCACGACTGTTTATGTCGAATGAACGATATAACTATCTCGTGAGCAAGAATTTTTTTCTCCAAATGTCCCTTTCATACTATAAATTTTAACTGTGACAGGAAACCCATGTCATAGATTGTCTCTGTATCTTAATGTTTCTTACAACTGGAATTACATGGTTGTCTTAATGTTAGTAATTCAGAAATAAAATAGTAAACGAAAATGTTAAAAATAAAAGGCAATTCAAATAGAATCTCTCAGGAATATAAAAAAAATCATCTTACCATGTTCCAAATACACTTTCATGAGTATCTTGCTCTTATGATTTAACACTATATATATACTATTTTGAATTACATTCAGTAATATTTCCAACATCGGTGACCAAAACTTTTTAATATAAATACATGAAAAGATTATTAAGTTGTAAAATGCATACAATATCAGCACAGATGGGCCTTTTATTAGGCTAAATAATTCTGATAATTTATTATTATTTCCGGCTGTATACACTTATAGTTTTAATACAACATGATATAATACACTCATAATACACTCACAAAATTGTTATTAGGTGGTAATAGGGTGAAGTCAGTAAGATGAGAAATTTTGCAAAACAACCATTTTCCCAATCTCTTAATTTAAAGTGTGACATTAAATTACGTATCTATCTGTTACATTTAGACTAAACAATTTGGAACCAAACAGGCATTAATCTATAATTCTGCCAAAGAAACCACATTTGTAGTTATCTCGAAATCGAGACCGACCTTATGATCATTAAATCCATATAAGGAATGTAAATCTACAAGGAATACACTGGAACTATAAACAACAAAGATATTGGGATGACTGAGAGAGTCCCAAGTGATAAGTGGATACACTGGAGAAAAAGAGAGAGAGTGTGAGTGTGTGTGTGTCTGTGTGTAGGGTGTGTGCGTTTGTGTGTGTGTATGTGTGTGTGCGTGTGTGTGTGTGTGTGTGTGTGTGTGAGAGAGAGAGAGAGAGAGAGAGAGAGAGAGAGAGAGAGAGAGAGAGAGAGAGACGGGGAGACATAATAGAAATCAGGTCCTTCTGACTAAAACCCATCGATCGACGGATGAAAAAGTCCACGCCCTATAATAATATTATTACTATTACTTTTTCCATTTAAACATGTCAAGCAGTCGTATAAGCAGTAATGTTTGTGTACTTCATAATCAAAACAGTCCCAATGGATGAGTTTATACGAGTCTCATTTGCTTACAGTACGAAAAAGTCTGAGTTGTTCAGTATAAATAAAAAACAAATATAAATTTATATAAATATATAAATATATATATATATATATATATATATATATATATATATATATATATATATATATATATATATATATATAATATATATATATATATATATATTTATATATATATATATATATATATATTATATATATATATATATATATATATATATATATATATATATATATATATATATATATATATATATATATATATAAATATATATATATATATGTGTGTGTGTGTGTGTGTATGTATGTATTCTACTTTCTTATATATGATCTGTATTTATTCTTATTATTAGCATAATTTTATTACACTCAGAGAAATATAATTTCTTTCTTTTATCAAGTGATGAATAATTTGTCGTTTTGAATTTGATAACGAAGTATGAATTCTATTTTAATGGAAAGAGAATGCAAATAAGTGCCTTTGGGTAAATCTGTGGGGGAAAAAATAACGCAAGAGTGTATATGACGGATTCCAAACTGTACTTCTGTAAATTTATCAGGTTGTATAACATGTTCCTCATAATATTCCAATGCACCTGTGCTATGCGTATTATAATGTAACCTTTAAGTGTAATCTTCTTAGCCATGTATTCACCAAGGACATGAACATAAAGTATGATAATAGTAAAAAAAAAAACCCACAGAAAACGATATTAAAAATATTAGTTTGTACTGCAGCAACGATACCGATTTAGTCGGTCAATTACAGTACGTCACTCAATCAGTGTGTTTAACCCGGTTTACGGACGGCCACCCTTCCACTTACAAAAGCAGCATAATCAAAAGGATGAAATGAGAGGAAATTTTCCTGGACTTTGATAATTATTTATCTTAATATTCAGTCGGTTTGTGTGTGTGGATGATAATATTCTAATTGATGAAATATATCCTCTTTTCAAATTAATTATGAAAATTTCATATTTCAGAATTCCTTAACAACACATATGAAAAGTCAAATGTTCGTAGATTTTATCCGGGGCTTAATTTTGCAAAAAAAACCCCAAAAAACAAAAACAAAAAACAAAAACAAAAATTATCCCCCCCCCCAAAAAAAAAAACCGCCAACAAAATCATTATTTCTTGTCAAATGGGATCTAATGAAATGGCAAGACTTGAAAATGAAAAAGGAAAATGAATACTGAAATAAAATGATTTTACGTGATGTAGGTTTCAATGACCGAAACCGTTATTTCCAATCAATAATGACTAGGCTAGGCACGTGATAGTGACGCAAGATGTAACAAAGACTGTTCAGACACTACCTTGTGGGTCACGCACGCTGAGGATGTTAATTTCATTCATAGGAATTTATAGGCGATCCACTGATTGGCTGGAAGTCAAAGTTCACCAGAACATGACCCCTTACTTAGTTTCGCCATATCTTTATCCGCAATGGGACAAATAGAGAAGCGGAATAAAAATATGGTTTTAATCAGACTGACAATTCTATACTCATAAAATAAACTACGAATAAAAGAGATGAGATACCTGTTTTCAGTTTTTGTGTTTTTGATTAGAAATAAAACAATGGGACATTGTGGCTGTCACATGTCAAAAATATGGATACAGCTTACTAATAGAATACGGTAGGAAATTTACAATATAAACTGAGAACACCCACTCCCAAGTGTTCAGATGTAGGAATGTATATTACAAGTATTAGGTTAGAAATGTCACTGGTTTAAATATTTGCATATTAAATGTGATCTTGAGATCAAATAAACGAGACCGTAATACGTCGTTTCAGGTACACTCGGAAATGGATGTTCTACTGATAGTGACACCCGATACGTGGTACAAATGCAACAAGACTTCCGAGGTCAGTTGTTTATTCATTTTTCATTGAAGATAATAGCATTCTAACCAATGCAGTATGTAATACGTTTTAAAGGGAAGTTATGCCAAAATGATTTTATTGATTATCTTTTTCATGTGTTAAGATGTTGATAATGATAAACAACCTTTCCTCTCTCCCAACCCTTTTATACGATGGGATTAATATATATTAATAAAAACTATAATACAGTCTTAAATAAGCAAAATAAATGAATCATTTATTGCGTTTTCTGCATATATTTGAATATGTAAATATTCTACATGCAAAGGAAGACAACTCTTTTCTTTTCTTTTCTTTCTTTATTTTTTTTTTTTTTTTTTTTTTTTTTTTTTTTTTTTTGTAAATGCTGCTAATTAAATGTATTCTTCACGATGTAACGTTTGTTGGATTTTTCTTTTGTTTTCTTAATTCTATATCCTCCCTTATTTGAAGATTCACTTTCAATCTGAAACGACCAATAACCAATCAACAATTAATTTACATAAATTTATTACACTCCCCATAGCCGTAGAAACTGTGGGGCCAGGGGGTCGCCTCCTCCCATTTTTTGGCCCATCAGAATTGCTTCATAGGTTGTTATCTAATCTACTAAATTGTTTTCATTAAATTATTCTTAACATGCAATCGATTTGCAATCTTGTAAGTTGTATTGCAGCAGTATGTAACAGTTCAAATGTGTTTTTGTTTCTGAACGTTAATACTGCAAGCTATTGTCATCACGCTAAGATAAAAAGTGTGCGGGCTCTGGAGAATATGTCCTCATGCAAACATAGTCTTTCTTAGTGCCTATAAGTTGAAATGACAAGCCCAAAACACCGATTATTCATGATCGGAGGTGTAAATGAATTTATTATTAACTGTCAGCATTGGTGGAATTTGATGATAGGAGGTTGCAATCCCTCTTTGGTCGGTCGGAAAACTGCCAAAAGAGGTTATTTTGGCCATTTTCAAGACTGCAACAACCCTCCTCCCTTTTATAGACTGAATAGTGGACAAAAGTAGTCATGGCAAGCTGCAACTCCCTTTCAAAAATTTCAATATCCGCCTATGATCAGTGTCTGACTCCATGCGATTCAAGCAAGATTCGTTGGCACAAAAAGTGGTTTAAAACAGTGATATCGTATTGCATATTTTGTTTTGAATTAACAAGTTTGGCCTCCCATTTTTGAATTTCTTCCTATGGGTCTGTTCCCTGCAACAATACCAAATATCTGTTATCAACTGTAGGTGTATATTAGTTTTCGAGCAATTTTCTCTGACAGTTTCACATTTTATTTCAGTCTTGTTGCCCATTGGGAACAATTTCTTTGGAAGAAAAAAAAAATGAAACAAAATATCGTGCATATCGTAACTAACTCCCAATTTTATCGGATAATAGAATATTGTTGTTCAAAACGAAAAATCATATCCGACACTAGGGAATTGGAAATGAATGACACTCTGATAGTAATGGGTTTGACTTAAGGGTACTAGTGTTCAGACAATACGTCCGCCAGAGTTTGGGTTTTTTTTTTTTTTTTTTTTTTTGGTTTTATTCTCTGTTCGGTGTTGCTGATATTCTTTTTATTATTTGGTTTGATGTACATGTCTATTTGGGTTTTTCCTTCTTTCTTGTTTTGGTAATGTATCTAGATATGTGATTGTGAGTGTACGAAAACTGTAATTAATAACAAATATCCTAAGATCAATCATACGAACTTTCTGTTTAAAGATGGAAATAATTCTAGACGAGGGTTTGTCCTTAATTCCCTTTTTCAAGCAATTTATTTAGCATAGAGTTTTTCATAAAATAGTGTTAAAAGAAGAACACAACAACGAAATAACAATAAACACATATTTCATCCTCGATTTTGAGACAGTATTTGCTTTAATTTCAAGTAATAATCTTCTTAATATTAGTTTTTAATGGAATTCATGTTATGCTTATATGATTTTATTATTTCGTTTCATAGGAACACTTTCGCATCTGTTACTTTACTTGATTTTACGAGATAGTTCAATCTACGCATTTAATTAAACTAAAGCGACAATAAGCCATATGTTCTGAGGTTAAATTGATGACAATGTAGGTCAAATTCATGGTAATATACAAAGTCACTTTATCCAAACCTGAAAACAAAAATAAACAAACAAAAAATTAATGTATCTAAAAAAATAATGAAAGAGAATAAAAGATTAAAATAAAATGTAAATGTTAGTAAGTTTCTTTGGACTGCAGGCCTCCTGTGTACCAATACGTTTATATGTTGTTGTTTGTTTTCCGTTTTGGATATATATATATATATATATATATATATATATATATATATATGTGTGTAATCAAAAACCATATATTTCACTTATACGAGGACTGTTCCGAAATTATTGTTACTTTGGCGATTTCCTTTTTGATAGAAGTAATTGTGATCATTTTACTTTGCCCTGTCCTTCGAAGTACTCCCCCTCTGCATTTATGCATCGTTTCAACCGATCAATCCACTTTTGGAAACAGTTTTTGTACTCTTGAATTTGTATACTCATAAGATACTGGTGAATGGCAGAGCCAAGGGCATTTCTTGATTTATATTTTTTTCCAGATAGGTGAAATTTTAGTTTGGGGAACAAGAAAAAGTCACAGAGGGCCAAATCTGGTGAAAATGCAGGGTGGGGGAGGACAGTGACCTTTTCTGCCTTCAAAAACTCCGTTACAATACGCGCCTTGTGTGCTGGCGCATTGTCATGCAAGAGCCTGAGGTACTTCAAACCTGTATGTGGGCGGCGGCGTTTGTAGACTTTCTTCAGTTTTCGAAGTACAACGTCTCTATAATACTTTGCTGTGACAGTTTTGCCTTTCGGAACAGGGATTTGCATGATTGGACCCTTGTTATCAAAGAATATGACATACAAAACCTTCCTCACGGTGCGTATTCTTTTAGCAATGCTAGGGCGCCTGGCGTTTTTGTTTGCCCAGATTCGATTAGAGCATTTTCTTTTGGGCTCGAAAATACACCCATGTTTCATCACCTGTGACCAAATTATCAAAAGCCTTTTTGCTGTATTTTGGGTATTTCTTCAATAAGGATTTGGCCTTGTCAACCCGGGACCTCTTTTGGTCGTCAGTTAGTAAATGGGGTATCCACCTGGTATTGATCTTGCCCAGCTTAAGATGTTTCTTTAAAATACAGTGAATACGTGCTAAAGACAAGCCTATCATTTTAGCTAACTGCCTGACAGTGTACCTTGCATCTTTTTCAAGGATTTGCCGAATTCGTTCAATGTTATGCTTTGTTGTTGTTGTTGCAGGGCGACCTGTGTGAGCAGCATCTTTCAGCTGCTGGTGTCCCGACTTAAATCGAGCAACCCACCTACAAATAGTCATATATGACATTTGACCCTTCCCATAAATATCACACACCTCACGATGAATATCTACCGCCTTTAAGCCAAGTAGAGACCTACCTTTGATATAGGCCCTAATTTCAATTACGTTTTCAGCTCTCTTGCCAACCATATTTATATAGAGTGTACACAGCACCAAGGTCAGTGTAATTGTGAGCGAGAAATTTACCTATACCACGCTTCAGATATCACGCTATCGCCATGAGGTAGTTTTAAGCTCATTAAGCACTATTTCCACGAGATATTGCGCAAGTAACAATAATTTCGGAACACCCCTCGTATATGTCCCCCGTCTGGGACTCGAACCCACGACCTATGGTACCGAATCACCTAGCGGTCATGTATCATACCCTCTTACCCCGACTGAGCTACCCGAGCTCCACAGAAATAGAGCTTTAATAGCCAATCGTTTTTGTGGAGCTCGGGTAGCTCAGTCGGTTAAAGGGTCGGATGCATGACAGCTAGGTGATTCGGTACCATAGGTCGTGGGTTCGATTCCCAGACGGGGAACGAATATAAGTGAAATATAGGGTGCCTAGTTAGCTGTAGCGTCTTTGTGCTTTATATGTTTGTCTAATTTGTCTTTATTTTCTACAGGTATTTCTTCGGAGATCCAAGGTCCATAGTACACCCAGGTGTTTCACTGATTCTATTTGTGCTTTATACATATATGTCCGTAAGTTTTGATTAACTAATGAATTTGATAGATAAGTTACGATACAAAAGTCTCTATCGAGCTTGAATCAAAATTAGGCACAATGTTTACCTATTTACATGGAAGTGGAATATCGATTTCAATATCATTTTCTGCAAGTATTTTCTCGTTTTGCTGAAAGGAACAGTGTCTCATAAGGATTTGTCGGCTACCTTATGGAAACTAATTCCGGCCACTTCTGGCTGACAATTTTATACTCATTCAAAGCATACTTCATACAGTGTCTGCTCTCCAATGAAAACAATCAGTTTGCATCTCAATTTGATTTAAAATACAGATACAATGACAACGTTTTTTAAAACAATAATCCCAATCATAAACAGGATTTTAACACAATATTGCCCAATAATTATTAAGTTAATACAAAAGATAAAATTGTGTGCACTTTTCTACTCGGTACCTCTATATATATCACACTGAAAACATAGATTAAGTTCTTATTTCACATGTTATGTTGGATTGTTTATTTTGAATACAACTTGGATGTTTGAAGTTTTGTAGTCCGGAAAACAATCCCCTATTCCCAGTTTTATAGTCTATACGCCTGACTGTACCATTTCTATTTTCACATAAAAAACGTAACAGGTTTTTATGGAAGATTTGCGACGGGTCTAATATACTAGAAGGAGACGGTCACTTCTTCCGGATTATTGGTCTTATCCTGTTTAGAATATACCATTCTTCTTCTTTTATCTGGACTTTAAATATCGGAATTCCAGTTGTATTCCATCTTTTGAATTTATATTTTAAAATCATAACGGAATATAAAAGTAGTAGTGAAATTCTTGACGTTTTGATCGTTAACTTTAAATACATTTTTGAAAATACCGACTGTCGGTGTATTACTGCTAGTGTCAAACTGAATGTAAACTTTGTTTTATAATTATACACAGATATAGATATAACCGTCATATACACATAGGCTGCAGACATTTCTGTATCAGTCTCTCGGTGGTGTAGAATAACATGTAAAATAAATGCTTTTTCGTAGATGTTATTTGGTTTATTTGCTACTCGTTTTTCCAAACTTGCTGATTTTGTTTGCCCTTAGGTTTCATTATTTTGGACTTCTGAGCTGGTTTTGTGAATTATCTTAGCACTAAATTAAAAAGTATGTATGTTCTATATTTATTATCATGACATCATTCAAGACAATAAATGTACACTGAAACTCGGCTGAACTTTTTTATTTGGATTATAAAGCATATTCAATCATATGGTACATTGCTTTGAAATGGAAATCAATTATTCGAGATGAATACAGGCGGCTGCTCTTTCGAATGCTCTCTTATAGCAATTACGTGTACAAACAACCTGGGAATACGATCGAATTCTTAATATACATGGAACTTTTGACATGCATCTATCCAGTCCATTCTGAGCTTGCTGTAAACAGTCAAAAAGTACTGCACTGTCCCTCATCTGTGTTTCCACAGCAATAAAACAGGTAAAAGCCAGCAGCAAAACGGCACCCTTCATCATATTCTAAAACAAAACAAAAGAAAATGCTGTCATAAAGTAAAACTTTTCTGATGTCGAAGAAAATTGATGTAATATTATACTTTTTTTCTTTTTCTTTCTCAAAATAAGAACATTACAGTCTAACTCTTTCTAAGTACAGTTTAGAAAATCTTACATTGTAAGAAATCCCTTAGAATTCCTTGTAAAATTTCATTTTTTGTATATCTTGTAGGGAATAAAATGTCTTAACTGATATCTTAAAATAATCATAAAAAGGTCATTCCAAAAATAATTTTAGTAAAGTACTACGTCTATGTAAATTTATATATGAGTTATTATGTTTACAGCGATGCGTTAATTTTTCTACAAACATTACTTGCATTGTTTGTCTAAATTTCAAGCCCGTGTAGTTCAATGGATGAGGTAATCGACTCGTGATCTTGGGGTATCTGGTTTGTCTCCAAATTTGCACACCGGTGTTCTGTCTTTCGGAAGAGACAGTAAAATCCGAGGTCCCGTTTCACAGTAGGTGTGACATGTAAAAGATCCTTCACTGCTTCGAGTGGGTTTGTTGCAAAGGTAGAAATTTCTTTGCAAAGGATCAGGCAGATGCCTTAACCATATACGTAAAATACCAATGGAGTGACGTAAATCAATTAATCAACCAATCAATGTATATCTAAATTTCCGTTAATTACGATAAATATGATTTTTAATTCTCCATATACAAAATGTTTTAGCCAATCAAATACTTATAAATAAAGTCTCTTTAACGTGCGAAACATTTGCAGAGTCGCTGTATTTTCAATAAGCCTCTCCACGATCATTATAATATCATATTCACACATACATGTAGGCACACTCGACTGCAGTTATCACAAAGAGGTCTAGAGACGTTGATTATCTAACTTGTTGTTATAGAGCAAATCGGGCCGTTGTTATAAAGCAAATCGGGCCGTTTTAATTTTTTTTATAGTAAATTACATCCAGTGGCTTTATAACTTTGCTTAGGTAGATGTTGTCTCATCGATTACCTTCATTCTTTTCTTTAATTAAATCATATAAATTATATTAATATGCAAGACTTACCGTATTTGTCCAAAGATATTGCTAAATATGTAATTTACAACTACGTATTTCCACTTTTGTAGCCCAATAATGGTAGTAACAGGTCATACCTAATTGTCCATATATCTCATTTGGGATTTTGACAGGTCCAGGACTGAACATAACCGCATTTAGTACAGCTGATTGATGTCACTATATAAGTCATAAGGTAACATGTTGCTTATTGTACGATGGACATAAACATTGGTGTATCGCGAAATGGAATTGAATTGTTTTTATTACAAGTCAGAGTTCAAGAGTGCATTCTCCTAAAATACCTAATGAAATTCAAATAAATAAAGAAAATTTAAATTAAACAACTATAAGGTGTCGATGTGTGGCATTGCCAGAACCGTCGACACCACTTTGTATTTAGAACATTTATTGTATGACCAGTTTGTATTTCTGTCTGCATCGTTCATTTTAAATTTATTTATAGGACGCCCTTGGCAACCTAATATATCACCTCTAGATCTTTCCTTCTTCGTGTATTGAACATCAAACTGTCCTTCAAAACAATATTCGATTTTTATCGGTGCATTTCATTTCGCAGGTATTTCTCATAGCCATTTTTCTGAGAAATGTTTTTGATACATATTATTTTAATATATTTTATGTTTTACGAAATTTAGGTTTTCATTACATACATGTAAAATTGTATATATTGTTTATATTTGTATGTATGTATATATATAGTGCGTGTTGTCTAACATTTAAAAAAAAAGTAAATTCAACTTTGATCGTGCAATGGAACTAAAGAGAATCTGCAAAGGTAATTCTGTTGATTCACTTCCTCGTGAAGTGGTTGTGATTTGGATTCGTTTGAAGTTAGAGCGTTTTTCTATCAACATTAATACATTAACTATTTACAGTTTATACAAGTAGATCTAGGTAAGCCCCTGTCATTAAGTAATAAGCATTTATTTTTGTTTCCTTTCGTTCAAAAACAGTAAGACCCCTTCGATATCTCAGATCATCGCAAAGACCATAAGTCTTATATTGATCCGCTCTATGACCTTATGCAGAACATATTCGCGCATGGCACTCTGACTCAGGGTGGTGGGGACTGACAAAAATTCAGACCTATGTAACAGAATTACCAAGTTGTGATGTTTCTATTACGTGTCACGTTTAAGGTGACACGGGACCTTGGTTTTTATTGTCTCATTCGGAATACATAAAATCCGCAATACATAACTTCCGCAATATATAACACCGAGGACTCAACGGCGAGACTCGAACCCTGGACCTCCCTGTCAAGTACCACTCACCCATTTTTCTGAAAAGTTAAAAAATAAAAAACGTACGATAAACAATATTAACTACATATACTTTTTTTCTGTCTAAACAGGTCACTTGAAAAGAAAACATTGATTTCTTCTTAGAGTTATAATTAAGCTAGTATCCAGATAAAATTTCCTTATGTTTGTAGTATAAACAGACATTGATTGAATGTCAATCTTTGTCAGTGAATAAAAACATTACACATCAATCATTTATTGTAGATTTTCAAAAGTTTCAACAAGTCTACAATAAGTTCATCATATATGTTCCGAGCGATAAGAAAGTCTCCATGGTTCCATTTCTGTATGACTTTGTATTGTATTACATTGGAAAGAGTTTGTTGAAGGTATGATACATCCGTCGGATCAGCTAGAAAGTCGTTTTGTCCGGAGAAAAGAGCGATGGGTATTTTTATCCTTTCAACATGGTACTGTGGTGGTGTTGTCTATTGAGAAGTAAAGCACCATACAGTTATATTTTCAAATGAATATATGATAAAAACATGACGGCATCCATATGACGGATATTAAAATAAAATAATTTGAAAATTTGGTTTATTGGTTTGTTTGGTTATTGCCATGAATGTAATTCTGCGATGAACAGTATATTGATCTAGTGAATAAGTGCAAACTAATACGTTATGCAGAACATGCACAGAACGTTTAAACCGCTTACACAATGCTTTGTCTACGATGAAAATAAGTAAAGAGTTTTTGAGACAATTGGATAAAATAACATCTATAGGATTGTAGCCGACATTCCGTCTTTGTCTACGATTCATATGTTAAAGTTAAGAAAATCTGCTTGACTAAATGGCAATGGCTATGAGCTTATCCATTATATGTTCATGAAAAACGGCAGTTAGATTTTGTGCAACCGTAACCCATAATCACTTTTAATTGTTCGGATGTGGAAAGATTAAATCTTCAATACGAATATTTCATACAAAATAACATTCTGAAAAAGGCCGATGTAGGTCATTGGATGAGTACTCGGCTGCTACCTGAGAGGTCCCAGGTTCGACTACCTCTGTTGTCTTCCAGGTGAGACAGTAATACAGAGCTCCTGTGTTACGGTAGGCTTGAATAATAAAAGATACCTCCTTGCTTCCATCCAAAACACCGTGTCGGGTTTGAGTGTTGGAAACCCAGACCGGCTACTGCCACGTAGTATAGGAACCGACTCGGTGTTCCGGATGTCCCTGCTTCGGATGGGTTCTTTGCATAGTTTGTATGCAATCCATCAAACAGATGCCATTACTACATACATGAAATAATTGTGAAGTGACGTAAACCAATAATCAATACATTAATAAAAGGGATAATTTAGTCAAATCAGTAATTTGAAACTTACCTGGTTGTAGTGTTTCATATTTTCAGCGGAGTTTTTATAGTCATACATCTTGAAATCATCCGACTTGACACCCTAGGATTTACATGATTATACATAAATATATTACTAACATTGTTGTAATATATGTATTATCATTAATGTAATTAATATACATGTACATCGAAAGGAACGGAAAACTGGGATCGAATCATCGCGACTATCGATAGCCTGTTTGATTGCAAATCATTTTTGGCAAAGATTTGTTTAACCCATTCAGAACCATATCTTAGCTGACGGCATTTTATTCTATCTAGGGCGTATTATTAGACATATATCGGTCGACTTCTACTTTTATTACAGAACGGAGTAACCTAGATATCAGTTAATACATTGTAGGACACAATCTGCTACATCTGTCACGAACTATATACTAGCTATAGTTATAAAGTAATTCCGTACTTCTTCGTTGTTTACTATCATAAGAGACCAATAAGGACTAAATATATTTGACAAACGTAGCGCACAAATCTTTCCTAGATTACTGTACCTGAGCAAAATGAATCATGTTCTTTGCGGATGTTCCTTCGGTAATGTGGTTGAGATATACTGGACCACGAGTCTGAAATCATGAGTATAACAAATATTTAGTTACTATATATATATATATATATATATATATATATATATATATATATATATATATATATATATATATATATATATATATATATATATATATATATATATATATATATATATATATATATATATATATATATATATATATATATATATATATATATATATATATATATATATATATATATATATATATATATATATATATATAATATATAATAGATATTTCGCTCATTAAAATAAACGGAGTATGTGTTTACGAATACCTTTTAAATCCCTCGTAAGGCTGTAGACATTCTGGATAAAAAGTGGATTTGACATTTTGATATATTTTTATTATAATCAACCTTTTATTTAGAGGACTACGTAATAAGATGGAAAACTTTAGGCTCCATGAATTTCATATTCTTTGTAATAGTCCAATTATATAGATTATTGAAGAAAAAATATACATATACTTCATAAATGTTTGTAACATAATCAATAAACATTGTTTATATTTAATATTGTTCTATTGATTTTAAGTTCAGCATTTTGAAATTTAAAGCACCTTACCATCTAAACCCTGTGGAAAGTATACAATATAGATCATATACATGCTGGTTTTGTGTAATAAATCTTCATCATTCGAACTAAAGTCTACATAACCGATGTAGTTAATGATACCTTGGGATACTCACTAGATTAGAATTCTTTGTGTCAAATCCCATGATGAGAGATGAAACCGAGTTACAAACTAATTCAGTGGCCTTAACGGTGCAAAATGTATCAGCTATCCATTGAGATATTGAAGAATTCCGACCGAATGATTTGTGTCCAAATACTATATATGCTGCCTAAATAATACAAAATATAATTATAACATATGCAAACATGAAATTATTATGACGATTGAAATTATTGCTATTCTACTACATTAATATTAAAAGGTATAAATATTCTATATTTATTAAATGAAAATGAAACTGAACTTTATTTATCATATGACCCAGAGACAATTCGCTATATTGTTCACCTGCTCGTTAAGAGTTTTACCAACGATTCCTAAAAGTCCCCCGATATGTGCTAATTTAGCCACTGGTGCTAAAGCGATGAATAAATTGATCTTTGCCTGTAGGTCTTCGTTTTCGCTTAGCTTAGCAAAGGCTATCATGGTTCCTTGTGAATGACCAACATATGAAACTTTTTGTACTTGTGTATTATTGAGGATGTAGTCGACGGTGGCTGGTAAGTCATATTTAGCAAGTTCATCAAAGCTGGAATAGTTTAAAACTTTTCTTATTATATTGCTATACTTTTTCACAATATGTAGACTAACACCTCCTGCCCCTTTCTCCATTATTTTGTATTTGTAATAATTATACTTGAAATAACAGTGAAAATCGAAAATGAAAGTTTCATCATTTCGATAGTATCTTTCGAGTCTTTCATGTGCTATTACAATATTGTTGTAAAATATTTTATTGCTTTTTATAAAAATGCAGTCACATACTGTGTACATCAAAAGCAAGAGTTGACTGCCAGAATTAAATTATAAAATTAAATTGTACGCATTTGCATAAACCTTTAATTCTGCCAGTTTCATCCAAGTAGCCATTTAAGATGAAAAATTTGCATATAAATTTAAATTTTGAAAATTAAATTAAATTTTATTTTTTTATTTTTTTACATGTATATATAGTACGGAGTATCAATTTGCATTTTTAAAAGTTGCATTATTGAAATGATGTTTTAAATTATTGATATATCACCTCCAGTCCCAAAAAGCTTCCTGGGATGGATCTAAGGTTTTGTGCCTCATTGAGTACAGATTACCTCTGCTGTTTGGAAGCCATACGTCATAACCTGCATCAGCCAATAGAAATCCAATACTCCCCTTTGGTAAATTCATAACATAACAATCGGATCCTGCTAATAACCCATGTTGAAGAATAACTACTGGTTTTGCAGCTAAAATAAAAGCAGTATGTGTTAGCAGCTTATTTGATGAAGCGTCAATCTAGTGAGTCTATTGAAAGACAATAAATTAAAGACTTACCATTTCCCAGAGGACTTTTGAGACCAAATGGAATTCGCTGGATGTTAAGTATAAATCCATCCTTTGTTTCGACATAGTGGTTTTCAACTGGATAACCATAGTATGCTATCAAAAATGTCTTCAAAATATTTTGAAAAGTTGATTACGTTAGATTTTAGGCGAAAATTCTATCAAGATGCTTACAATGTGATTCTTGTTTTTCAAAGTAATTTCGTCATACATTTATAATACTGTTGTCCACTCAATAATTAGTTCTTTCAAAATTTAATTTAATTTTCAAAATTTCAATTTCAGAATTTAATTCACATACTAATATTCTAAATTGTCAGTATCAATACTGGAGCAATATATATAATTATATGCCCGTCTTCAAAAGTGGCGTCGTCCATACGGCGTCCGGCGTTCAGAGCCCAACGTCCGCCTGCTACAGATTGTTCATACCATAACTTTTTACTCCTTGCGGGGGGGGAGGGATTAAATAATATTTTACAGAAATGTTGACCAGGACCCAAGGGTGTGTAATGATATTGAACCAATGTCATATTTCAAAGTCAAGGCAAAGTTCTTATGTTTCCCGCTTCAGTTTAAGCAACGGACACATTATGGAATGCTATGTATTAGTCTTTTCAGTTATGTCTTTAATTTTTTCCACCCGAAGATATTCAAGTGTGCAGATTTTCGAGCTTTTTTGTAATTAACAGCCACACGACCACATTGGAGTCCCATTAATGTATATCTGATATATCTAATATTAGGATTTAAAAAAAGTATACTTGCTGTATTCATATGAACCTCTGGGTCAATAGCTTTATTTACAGAATGTTGTCCTATTACATCACTATATGATACTGACAGAATAACCAAGGTAATAATCCCTTTCATCGTAATGCTGTCTTCAAATCTTTACCTTTACACTCGTATCTGATAATTTTTATGGTGACGACCCCATCTATCTCGGCAAATCTAATAAGGGAACATGAACGTGTTTATCCGATACAAATATGTTTATGTCTCAGTAGGTCTTCAAGGAAATGCACTTGTTATCACAAAATTAATCTTTATGAATTCAGAACTAAACCATGTAGGCATCTCGCGCCTATCTAACATGAAATAAGTCACAATTTTGGCTATTTAGTATTGAAGAGTCATTTGAAATATTTTGACCCAATTGTGCCTCCAGTTTTGGTGAGAGAGTTAAACACGAACACAGGTATAGTTTTTACATTTACATGTACATTCATATTCATATATAAGAAATGTACATACATTGAATGTAAACTAACTACTGCACACTGAGCAAACCCTAGTCACAATTTTTGTTTGGAGCACGACATTCATATTCCATGCAGGGCTAGAACTGATATCTTTATTATGTGGAAGAGAGCATCTTTCTATCGATAGTATCTGACAGATACTGACAAGGATCAAAACTGTCGTGAAAATTTTGTGCTGTGTACAGTCGATTGGGTTTCATCTAAATCTCGAACACTTGTTAAAGACATGTCCTTATGGTCCTCATACCTACACGACCAAATCGCAATATGTCGCCTTCATTCGTACATTCCCAGTCAGAACGTTCTGCACGCTATCACAACTCCGCTGTTGAGTGCTTCTATTTCTTCAGGCAGGAACATGGTGCCACACTCACTGATGTCTACAGCGACATCCACAACTCACGCTACAGGGACCTTCAGCTGAATGATAAACAGAACCATGAGGATGCAGTTCCCGAACTCGTATATCTAATACCTTGACAACGCAGTTACCAGTCTTCAAGACAGATTTGATACCGACTAACTTGGCACTCTTCAGCACCTCAACAAGCAACTCAACCCATCCAACATGCCAGCAGGCCACTCAATCCTTAGATATTGTGACGAAATGCTCCACTCACCGGTCTCCTTAAAGTCAACTATTCAAACTACAAAGAACTCAAACTTATATTCCGGAGGACGAAGACTCAGTCAACTTTAACCAAGATGCACTGACATGTTGATCATGTATGCTGATGCGTTTCTTGATTTATGCCATTATTCACACTTCTGTTTGTACCATCAGACACCAGTGTTACATGTGAGAGGGGATTCTCATGCCAAAACAGGATAAACATAAAGACTAGAAACAGACTCCACCCAGAGATGGTTTATAAGCTGATGCGGATACAACAAGGTGGTCTATCTATGTGTAGATATAGCACTGCTGCCTCACTGGAGAAGTTCTGATCTCAGAGAGATAGGACGAGAAATGTGAATAAAACTGAGATTGATTATTTTTAAGATAAGAAAATAACTGGTGCCATATGCCTATGGCACTAACAACAATGTACCACAGTGGAAATTCACGGACCCCTGAAATTCAGAGGTGAGACCAGGTGCCCGGGAGGAGTGAGTGTCTCCTGTTTGGCTAGCCACACCCGCCGTGAGTGCTTTGACATACAGACGAAACAATATAATTCAGCACTGTGTGTATACATGAATGTGAACACTGTGTAGAAAGTGTCATAGCCACATAACACCAGGAAAAAGGGTATAATAACACTTAAGTCGAACCTTCCGCGGGCAACTTTTTACGAGCTCCACACTGCAAAGGGAATAAGTGTGACGTATAGTGTAGTGCAAAGACTTTAATGTATTCCCTTTCTTCTTGAATTGATCATTGTGAACAAGACTTTGCGGTTATTCTATAGTAATAAAAGATAAAAGGTATAGTATTGTATTAAGACTTTTATATGTATTTACTGCTTACGTTCTTGATTGTATGAAACAAATACTATGCTCTTTCTTGTAAAACTATTACGAAATAATCTTATCGTTAGTATTTCATTATAAGACTTGTTTAACTTTAGAATTATTTGACCGTCTGAGATGTGTTCATAGATACAAAAACTAACAAACTCAAAAAAAAAAATGTCATGGGACTCGCCATTTACAAACATGGTAGTCCCAGGATATCCACTATTCCAAAATCCTACTGAGAGCCCTGTCAACTCTACTTAGCTCGTACACAGCTTTGGTGTTTTGTGGTCGAAAAAGTATAGCACATATGGTTTTGAATCTAAAACATTATAATACATATATTCCGATCATCAGAAATCGCTGACAACTTTTGGCAACTGGGATTTTCGGCGAGTAATAACTCGCCAGTTGTCGTAGTAACTCGTAGCTCCGAATCGTACAGGGTCTAAAATAGTAGTTTAATGTGGTAAATAGTTTGGGATCTCTCTCTCTCTCTCTCTCTCTCTCTCTCTCTCTCTCTCTCTCTCTCTCTCTCTCTCTCTCTCTAACCATTACTCAATTAGATCTTATATTGTGTGACTATAGCAATTAATGTGACATCACAAAGACCAACCGATATTTTAATGCTTTCTACATATATTTTATTACTTTTTAATTAAATCCGATAAACATTTCAATTGACAAAACTTTAATTTTGATGTTGGGTGATGCGATTTCTTTTGTAAGAGTTTTATGAGATTTCATTTTTAATAGATAAAGACAACACTGCTGTAATTATTCTACAGAATTTCGAGAATCGATACTGAAGGATATTGTTTTTACCAAGGCACATTATAATCATATTTGTTCATCTGTTATATGTTTTTATTAGTTTAAGCATATCCAAAAATACTTCATTATAGGAATTGAGAGCAACAAGAAAATCTGCATGATTATAATCAGGTATCTCTTTTTCATAAACTGTATTAGGAAGTGTGTTCTTCAGGTATGCCACATCCGTCGGGTCTGCTAGAAAGTCATTTGGTCCGGTGAACAGAGCTACTGGTATTTTAATATTCTCGGCTTTATACGAAGGCGGTGTTGTCTATAAAGTAATTGGAAATAATAAATACTACAATAATGAATCAATGATTATCTGTTGATTGTATTTTTCATTAAAAAACAAATTAAAACTATATATGTTAGCCTTTGCATAATTGTACGAAGTTCATAATATATTCAATACATTAAAACTGAATGTTTACTATTTGATGCTGACTTTGAATCGATTACATAATTAAATCTGCTTGACTCTTTGTTTAAATGGAAAATTGGTTCTCGACTATAATTTTTCAATCACTAACTACACATTCCCTGTGCTTTCTGTTAGTACATAACACAAGAGCAAAACCTAATACAATGATATAATTCACAAAAAAGTGAAAAAAAGATGAGAGTACATGTGATATTTTTACCTGATTGTAATGTTTCGTGTTTTCTGTGGCGTTGCCATAGTCATACATCTTAAAGTCGCTCGATTGAACGCCCTGAAATTGGACAGTAAAACTAACGTACGTAAGTAGTTGTTTTTCATTGAAGAGTGAAATTTCGGAACTCAGTATCCTCAAAATTTGTCATTGCATTTTTGAGTACTGTAGTTAAGCGTAACAATAATAAATGTTGAGCATGTGATAACAAATATTCGAATCTGAAAGTAACTTGTCATCATTACCCTTTGATAATGACCATAATGTTACACAGTGGACACTCGTTGACTCCTGGTAATAAGAGATGAGACATGATACCCAGGATAAAAATTTCAAAATATTGCTGATGCACACTTCTTCCCCGTTTTAGTTCTATATATGAATTGCTTAAATCATAAAGATACACTTACAACGACAAAAGTTTTAATAGATTTGTCTAGAAACCATACATTTTTATAAACCATTGTCTTCAAATACAAGGCTGAAGCGTTAACAATTATTGATTTTGAAAACAATCATTATGTATGTATTAGAATTAAGTTTGCATTTATACCAATGTAAGATTTGAAATCAAAAGTAAATACCTGGGCGTAATGTACTATATTCTTGGTAGATGTCCCCTCGTTTAAATGGTTCATGAAAACAGCGGTGCGTGACTGAAGAAATATATAGCATAAATATCTTGTATTCTTATACATGTATATTTGATTTTATTTCTTATATTTAATTCATTTTATTATATATTATCTATTATTATTCTTATCATTTATATATCATATATCTTTTAAATAGTGGTTTTAAATGAAACATTCGATTATTAAAAATAGTGTTAATTTTATCTAGATTTTTAATGGCGAGCCTTTGTTTTGCTACATTAATGGACTGAAACTACCTGCCGTATCACAAGGTAAATTGTATGTATTCTGTAACTGACACGAAATATACGCTTCAGTACTTCTAAGATGAAATTTAAAGAAAGCAAACTCAAACTGAGAATTTTTAGTCTCATTATTAATTCTGTCCGTCCTGGGAAAGTTTTCAGTTTTTCATAGCAGATTAGTTTGTTAATTACTTTGTTCTTCCGGACTTCCGCAAATTCAATCCTTATCATCACTGGAATGCGTTGTATATGAGATTCGTGACAGCGATACTTAAAACATTTTTGTGAAAAAGGTAAAGCAACATTCTTCGATATGGTTGGACCCAATCTCGAAACATATGTTCGACTGGACACCTGTCAACACTCGTTCTTATCTCAATATTTTCTAGCTGAGATTGTTGTTCAATTACTAAGGTCACATACATACATACAATTGCTAGTAAAAAAATTGCTAGTGTTAAAATGCTTTAAATTGCCGATATGACTTTTTTTAAATTCGATCTGAATAAATTGCAAATTCACTCGGCATCTTGAATTAAATATTTGTGATCTTGGTCAGGACAGATATAATCAATAAAAATGTTGTAATGGAGGAACATGCATAGATTTTTAAATATGTGTCTTTTGATTATACTACTTTTTGGTGAGTGGGAAGGTGGGCCCGTAAACAGGTTAATCACACCAACTGATTGACTACTACCATAGCAACTGACCGTTCTAAATCAATATCGCAGCTGCACTTTAATCGAAAGTTTTTGTAAATTAAAATGTTCTTATTCGTATTTTTCGTATAATTACATTATTGACTGCATTTCCGTGGTGACTTCTGTCACACAGCTTTTGATGCTTTTATCTTTTTTTTTTTTTTGAGATCTGTGGTTTATTTTAAACGTAATACCAATGTTCCGCCACCTACATATTGACTGCACCTGTTTGCTATGACTTATGTTTACCTATACAATGGACTCACAGGACGCAGTGAGAGATATTTTTCATATGCCATTGTATGCCGTTAAATGAATCATGGTTATACTCATTCTTCCGAAGAACGGATAAGGAGAGAGATGATAATTTCCCTCAGAAATACCCTTAGTCACCCGCGATCGAACCCAGGTTGTTGAATTAGAAATCCAATGTCATGTCACTGAAGCATAGAGGATAAGATTCATCTATATAAATATATGATATTATAAATGTGTAGATTGTATTGAAAATCTACTAAATGATAAATAACATTTATACTTGATTAATACTCACTATGTTTGCATTCTTCGTGTCAAATCCACTGATCAGAGAAGACATAGAATTACATAAATGCTCTAACTGTTTGATAGAACAAAATGTCCCGGATATCCATTGAGATGTGGAAGAGTTAGTTCCAAATGACTTATGACCAAACACTTCGTAAAAATCCTGAGGAAAATACAAGATCAATTAAAGATATAATGTTTAAAATTCAAGTATCTCATATAATTTCATTTTAAAGCGCTTAGCGAATAGAATATTTCGTTCAGTCTGAATGGTTTAACATGTTAGAAAATGCTAAATAAGGAAGCTTCAAGGTTTTATTGTGTTATACCTCTTCTCTTTTTACAATATGCCCGACGAAACCCAACAGTCCTCCAATATGCTGTACTTTTGCTATTGGTGCCAAAGCAATAAACAAATTAAATTTTGACTGGAGGGCTACATTGTTACTTAAACCGGCGAATGATATTAGTGTTCCCTGTGAATGGCCGACATACGAAACTTTCTGTACTCCAGTATTGTTGAGGATATAGTTTACACAGGCAGGTAAATCATAGCTAGCAAGCTCATCGTAGCTGAAAATGGTATAACAGGGTAAGTCTATTGTGAGGATATTGTAGTTGTTTGTTTGTTTGTTTGTTGTTATTTGTTTGTTTGTTGTTGTTGTTGTTGTTATTAAAAGTTATTTATTGTGATACACAAAATTATGTTAATGTTTCCGATACTCATATTGTTCTACATATAAACATACATATACCTCCAATCCCAAAATTTTTCCTGTGAGGGATTTAAGCTCTTATGTGACATGGAATAAACGTTTCCTCTACTGTTTGGCAGCCATACGTCATAACCTGCGTCAGCCAAAAGGAATCCAATGCTCCATTTCGGCAAATTCATTACGAAACAATCAGAGCCTGCTAGCACACCATGTTGCAGGATGACAACTGGCTTAGTTCCTACGTATAAATCATATTTATAAATACAAGTGCATGGTTTGAATAGCTGTGATATATACTTGGATATTCATTAAGCACTGGCTTTTCGAAGTACACATTATTCATTTATCATTATTTTATCACTATTAACAGTATTTACAGACTAAGTATAGTTAACGAAATGTTAATGAAATTATGTAAGTTATCAAGGATATCTTTTGCTAAATGTGTTGATTAGAAACTCCTTATTAGCATGATTAATGCATAATATTATGATCAGACAAAATTACAAGTAGTATAACTTTACATACGTAGGTTTGTTATAAATGTAATTTAAATGAAATAGAAGATTAATTTCGTGGCATTTTAGTCATTTTCAGTATTAATTGATTGATTTTTTTACGTCACACCACGAATATTTCACGTATATGGTGACGGCATCTGCCTGATGCAGGGCATACACATTTTGACCTTTGCAACGGACCCACCCCAAGCAGTGAGGGATCTTTAACGTACTATGCATACCACGACACGGGGCCTCGGTTTTTAATGTCTCATCCGAAAGACATGACACCGGCATGACCAGAGCGGGACTCGAATCCCGGCCTCCCGATCAGGAGTCCGACGCGATACCACTAGGCCACGCCGGCTTAATTTTCAGTATTAAAATAAATATAGAATATATATAGCTTTTAATTTTGTGCACCATATGCGCATTTCGACAACTTAAGTCTCTTCAGTGATGCTATGTTAAACTATTGTAACAGACCATAAATATTCAAGCAAGTAAGGTTGCTTTACTTCAGAATAAGAAAATTTGGGGTAAATTTATCTAAATTGCTTATTAATACTTAAGATGGAAATCTGCTCACTTACAGTCAATACCACCTTTATAACATTCTACTCAATATTTTGTATCATGTATATGTATTGAATTTTAACTAGTCGTATACATAAAGCTGTTTAAAACTGGTATCTGATGTGTTATGAGTACAATCATTCATGCGTCATACATATGAATATGATGCGTCATGATATGCAGCCATTAAGGATCATTAGACAAAACTAAACAAACTGACCATTTCCCGGGGGACTTCTTAGACCATATGGGATTCTCTGGATATTCAATATAAATCCGTCCTTTGTTTCCACGTAGTGGTTTTCCACTGGATAACCATAGTAGGCAATCAAGGCAGTCTACAAGATTGGTGGTTTAGTTCGGTATGATGTATTAAACAGATCAATAATAACAACAGATATAAGCACGAGAAGGAAAACAAGGACACAAATGTGATACTTACGATCATAATATATCATATGCTAAAATACAAATCATTGCAGCATGTGTCACCCTATATTTAAAATGGGGTTGATGCATTTTTTTTTATTTATTTATTTATTTATTTATTTATTTATTTTTTTTTTTTTTGCATCTAAATACTGATCGAGTTCTATGGAAGGTTATTGTACCTGTATCTTTGATATCAATGATCATGATTGGATATACATTTTTGTTAAATGCCTTATGATAAATATAGAATATATATACCTTTTAATTTTGTGCACCAGATGCGCATTTCGAAAATTCATGTCTCTTCAGTGATGCTTGTGACCGAATGGTTGGAATTCTCATATTATATAAATATTTGAAGAGCAGTATTAAAACCAAAATGACCGAAAAAGTGAGCCAAAGAATCAGTCTAAAGACAGAGCTA
Source organism: Pteria penguin (assembly GCA_035048485.1). Lineage (NCBI taxonomy): Eukaryota > Metazoa > Mollusca > Bivalvia > Pterioida > Pteriidae > Pteria > Pteria penguin. Next base: position 53,332,255 of record CM068581.1, read on the forward strand.
TGTATGAGGGAGATACTCCTTAGTTTTAGAATGGTTTACATAATTTCATGACGGAAAATTTTAAGTATATATTTCATGTCAGTACAAAAGCACTAAAAACTAGACTTATGATGTCCTCGGGAACTATCAGTCCACCAGCAGTGACACCGGCCTAGTGGTTTTAATAAATATAGAACATATATACATATGTACCTTTTAATTTTGTGCACCAGATGCGCATTTCGACAATTTATGTCTCTTCAGTGATGGTCGTGACCGAATGGTTGGAATTCTAATATATAAATATTTGAAGAGCAGTATTAAAACCAAAATGACCGAAAAATAAGCATTTTTCATCTTGATGAGAGTTGGTTCGTATTTCATAATGGTAGATTAGCGACTACACCATAAAGAAAACCTAATATACTCCGTTGACAGTCTCTCTCATTGAATCTAGGACTCGAATCCATTCTAGTAACAGTATGCTACAATATGTCACCTAACAGCGTTTAAAAAATTCCACTCACCAAGACTGCATCGTAGTGACGTCCAGAAGACTTACTTTTGACCGATTTCGTTCATTTTCCCCTATTGTTTATTTGTTTGTTTTTGATTTGTTTTTTGTTTTTGGTTTTGGTTTTGTTTGTTTGTTTGTTTGTTTGTTTGTTTGTTTTGTTTTGTTTTGTTTTGTTTTTTTTTTTTTTTTTGTCTTTGTTTTTGTTTTTGTTATTTTTTTCCGTGGTATACTTCCATCTAACAGGAAAAAATAGATTCGTTCTTTAAAACAGTTTAAAATTATCATTGTTATCCGACCCGGTAGAATGAGACATCTCTTACGACATGTAAGGATATCAGTTCGAGTCCTGTACGATACCCGAAGAGTTATAACGAGTTGTAATGGTTTGTAACTCTTGACAGTATGGCGAGGGCCTAAGGGTCTAAAATGGAGTCCATTCACAAACGCTGACATGATCAAGACAATTGACTTTGCATGAGTGATACTCCTCGAGTTTTATCTTTATTTTCTAAGTACAATTTTATATTTTGTTATTCTGTTTTACTATAATTATTGCCTATAATGGGAAAATAATTAAAAGCATTATTTCTATGTCTATTTCTCCAGTGAATTCAAATATTGATATTCATAAATTTACTTTGATAATGGTAATATATGGCTGAAACATTGCGTGATCGCTTACGATAAAACTAGTTACAACCCATAATACATCCGGAATGTTTCGGACCTCTTATCATAAAAGAAATTGACATTGTGTAACACTCGAAGTTGACGGACATAGATGGCGAGTCCCATTCTGACCTCTACGTACTGGTCACTTGCGATATGAAGAAACATCCATTCGACATGCAAAGGCGTCACATCGTTCTGTCATGTTCTAGTTTTTTAATTTACTTGGGGGTGGCAAATACAAAAATTAGAACATGACAACTTGTCATGTTCTAATTTTTGTATTTAACCCCCCCCCCCCCCTCCCCCAAGTAAATTCAAAAATTAGAACATGACAGTCTCCTGTCCCCGCAACTAAAGGCTCGAGCCGAGTTTAACCCGCCACCTCTCATTGTCGAAACCCGTGACAGTGAGATAGGGACTTTTAATCACCCGGATGTCGTTGACTTCCCGCTGAACGTAAACCATCGTTCCTTTATATATCCATATACGTACGTATAATGCAGTCGAGACTTACTGTGTTCATATATACTTCTGGATCTACAGCTGTAACTGCCATGTGTCTTCCCAAAATCAGGATACAAGTACTTAAAAATATCAGCAAGGATTCCTCCATCATAGCTGTACTAAATATACTACAGTGCATTACCGGCGAATGTTTACCTTATAAAGACTCAAGGTATAAAAATAGGTTGCCTATTTGTTCATGTCATCGATTTCACTTAAATACGAAGTCGCACACTACGTCCTTATCTTTTAATGTCATATATAATACAGTTCTAAAATTCTGTAATACATACTCTTATAATTCAACTGCTTACGAATTGTTGATAGAATAGGAAAGGATATATGAAAAGACACCCCAACCCTAAGGGGGAAAAACTGAATAAACAAAATTGTAATAGATCATAAAAATAAGTGATAGTATTAAACTCGCAACGTTCAGATCATACATATTTAAAACTATTCTTAATATACAAAATGGATATATGATATCGCCGATTCAGTGTTTAACACGGCTTATGAAAATTCCTGACGGACTGGTATATGCCTTATAAGCATCCAAGGCATGGGGAAAGACATAACTTCCCCCTTTATATTTTGAACTATTGCAAATACAGCGTCTTTTCTTATAATATAACTTTATCTCCCTCACCCATAGCTCTGTGCTTAGATTGAAACTTTGGTTCATTTTTTCGGCCACATTGGTTCGAACACCGCTCTTCAGATAGTTACATGTTATTAGTTCTAATTCCAACCATTTGGTCATGAGCATCACTGAAGAGACATAAGTTGTCGAAATGTGCATCTGGTGAACAAATTTATAACGTATATATGATCTAATATTTATTATAACCACTAGGCCGGTGTCACTGCTGGTGGACTGATAGTCCTCGAGGGCATCATAGGTCTAGTTTACAGTGCTTTCGTACTGACGTGAAATATATACTTCAGATTTTCAGTCATGAAATTTTATAAATCATTCTAAACCTAAAAAGTATATCCCTCATGCATAGTTCTATATAGCTCACTTTTTCGGCCACTTTGGTTTTATCTCTTATTTTATTAAAATTCAAATCATTCGTCCATGACCATCACTGAAGAGACATAAGTTGTCGAAATGCGCATCTGTACACTAAATAGTTTATTGATTGATTGATTTTTGTTTAACGTCACACCACGAATATTTCACGTATATGGTGACGGCATCTGCCTGATGCGGGATATACAACTTTTGACCTTTGCAACGGACTCACCCGAAGCAGTGAGGGATCTTTAACGTGCCATGGATACCACGACACCGGGCCTCGGTTTTTACTGTCTCATCCGAAAGACAGGACACCGGCATGACCAGAGCGTGAATCGAACCCCGGTCTCCCGATTAGGAGTCCAGTTCGATACCACTAGGCCACGCCGGCTTGTACACTAAATAATAACGTATATATGTTCTAATATTTTCATAGTATGTAAACTCTCTTAGAATCTCGCCGAGAATAAAAGTTTTAAATATCTATGATTTCTCAGTAACATGCGCGGATCCAAAGGGTGGGGGTCCAGAGTGTCGTGGGGTCTGGATACCCAGGAATTCGTCAAAGAATGCATTTTCCCCATATAATTTACCGAAAATCATAGGTTCGAACAACCCACCACCACCCCACCACCCCTTTGGAAAGTTTCTAGATCCTGCCATGACAAGTATTCACAAGTAAAGCTCAATAAATCCTTATCTCATTATTCTGTGACGGGAAGAAATATGGCAGCGTTTTATTATATCTTTATTAAGGTTTTGAGAAAGTGTGGAGATAACGGGGAACATTGTTCTAATGAACTTTATTTATGTTCATCAGTTTTACTTCTTTAGTTCTTTTTTATTTAATGTTACACCAGAATAATTTGACTTCTATGGTGACAGTCAATTGTTAAATAGTGAAAACCAGCGTGCGAAGTGGAAACCACCGACTACCGTCTACTGTCAGAAGAACTTGCCCGACCAGTATTCATCAGTGGCGAATTTAGAGCCCCCCCCCCCTTTTTTTTTTGTCACATATTTACCAGTACAAATCAAGAGTTGGTACTAAAAATTGCTTAGAAGTTTGGCTAATACACATGTGCCCCCTCCTTTTCGGAAATTCTAGATCCTCCACTGTTCATATCCTAAGTAAGCTTAGATAAGTGACTGCGTTAAATGTCAGCATAGCACTTTCTAGAACACATTGCTCTTACGACTTTAATGATTTTATCGATCAAGGACGGATCCAGGAGACAGGGGGATATTGATAGGAGGTTGGAGTATTTCCTACTATGAAGTAAATATTATAGTCAAAGGTTTCCGGAATTTTAAAGCTCCTTTTGGATATTTGCAACAACAAAATTGCTTTGACACACTCATCAGTTATAATCGAAACATACATGTGTGATATTAGTTTTTGAAATGTTCTAAAATATGTGTAACACGAGCAATGTCTGACGTTGCATATTATGCCAGTCGCTTAAAATGAAGCATGAAACATAAGCACTGTGACAAATTCTGTGAAATATAATAATATTCACAATATTGTGAATATTATTCAGATCCATACAAGGGATAATAATCTATGGCCCAAAGGTTTACCCATCATATGCATTGTGACCTTGACCTTGCAGATATGACCTTGCTTCAGAGTCATGCCATACTCTTAGGTCCTAATGGACCATTCTGTGAAATATTATTCAAATGCATGCAAGTGGTAAAAACGTTATGGCCATGACAAAGATTACCTATTATATGCAGTGACCTTGACCTGGAAGATATGATCTTGATTCAAGGTCATGACACACCTTTTACATCCTGGACAATAATTTTGTGAAACATGATTCAATTCCTAATCAATAGGTGAAAAGTTATGGTTCAGACAAACTACAGCGAATGGACACTGGCAGGACACCATTACATAATTTGCTGTCTGAAGACGGCATATAGAACTTGGACATCTTTCAAGTGTCCTGATAACCCAGATGTTCATGATTGTTCATGCTTTTACACTTTTCAGGGTGAAAACCCTAGACCCGTATTCAAATAATTCTTAACAATTCAAGTGCTGAAGTGTTTATCAACAGGATTAATGCGATACACAAATGTTTTCACGATTAATTGATTATTGCTTTTCCTTCACTCCACGATCATTTCACGTATATGAGTGACAGAATCTGCCTAATGCATTGCATAGAAATTTATACCTTTACAACAGACCCATCCTAAGCAGTGAGGGATCTTTCACATGCCACTCCATAGTACCTCAGTTTTCACTGCCTTATCCGAAAGACAGGGACACTAAAGTATCCACAAAGGGTATTCAGTTCCAGGACCTCAAAGTAAAAAGGTGGGCACCTCATCCACTGAACTACACTGGCTCTGTTTTCATAGTGATCAATTCCTTGCATGTTTTTGTTTTAGCTTTGCTTAGCTTGTATATATATTCCTAGTTGCTGCATGCCTGTGATATTATCTTTTCATTTATTGTTGCTTTATATTTGTTATGTTGTAATACAAGCTCTTCTGAGCTTATGTTACTATGTTATATATGTTCGACGTAAAATAAAGCCCCTGTATCTGTATCTGTCAAAATGTGCCAATGCACACTATAAGTTCAAATCTAATAACAAAACTAGATCAGGCAACTACATAAAATCATAGTGGTGCATCAGAAATGAAATTATCCTATTTTATTTGTATGCTTACATTCTATCTCGAAATTTTCTGGATCTAACTTGGACTTTAGACCTCATCACTATTTAATGACAATAAAACAAAACATTTCCAGTTTGTATGTTTAAAATATATTTAATCTACATTATATGTATAAAGAGAAATCAATATCATGCTGAATTTATCAAATGCGTAAACTATATAAAAACAAATTCATTATTACAAAATATTGTGTAGGAATATCCATACGAATGAAATACAAGATACCATACTGATAGGAGAATACCTGCATACATAAAACTGCACAGGAAAAGGAAAAGAATAGTGACATGATATTTTAAAATGATAAAAGAATGTACAATATACAGATTATAACTATATAGTACTATATGTCTCAACACATATCTGGAATGTATAGTATTAGATGCTTACTATAAATACATTTTATGTTTCACATGCATTGAGTGCTTCATAAATAATAACAGTATATAATCTTTCAAACCAAAGTCATCTTCAAAGTGAATCTCCCAACAAATATATTGCATGAGATCTTAATGTATCAATCATTTTTCAATACATAAAAAGGGACATACTTCTGAACACTATATTTCAGCGATATTTCAACTTCTTCATCGTGCCTTATCATAATGAAAAAAAAAAAAAAACACTTGTCAATATTGTGGCAGGATTCATTATAGAGGTTGGTAAAGTCGCTCTTAGCCATTTTCAATCATATCACGACATGGAATCGGGAGGTAACCAACCTCTTAAATATAGTCGTAAAATCTGGAAATCAAACCTGTACATTGTAAAGGTAATTTTTGCACTCCATGAATCATATCTTTCCATATTATTAAAGCATAAATTTGAAAAAATACCTCAGCTTATTTTATTACATTATTTTATCTTACTACATGAAAGCATATATGCATCATTGTAAATGTAAGACAAAGGATATTTCAAAACTTCTACAAAATAAAATGGCAAACCCTCCCCCCCCCCCCTTACAACACTCAATTTTTCAAAACCTATGGACTACAAATATTCAATTATTAAACGTCCAATAAAATTATACAGAATTGCTTTAATACATAAAAATTATAAAAATAGCAAATTTCCCAGGTTTTCCGTATATTACCAGTATATATATATTTTTCATCAAAGCTACTACTCAAAAAGTTTAACAATGGTGTTGCAGTATTTTGTCCCAACGGCAATCCTTTGATAACAATTTTAATCCCAATAGCAATTTTATTGCAACAATTAAATCTAAATGCAATCATCACCAGTAGTTTATATATACCCATACACTATACATACATTTATAGCTTAACACTGTCTGTCAGAATCATAATCATTGTTTAAGTATACACATCAATTATAAATTTGCTTTAACGCTAATTGTTTGAGAGAAAGCACGCGTTTGCCCTTCATTGATTGTGAAGTCTTGGCTGACTGAACCTGCCTCCACACAGATCATTGTGAGATACTCGTCATCGCCGAAGTCTGACATTGCCGCAGCTTTCTCTTTCCAGGGATTCCATACCACTACGAAATGAGACAGGAAAATAGTATGAATTTTGTTAAAATATCATTGTATTTTGTTAATTTGTACTAGCATATTCTTTGGGAAAAGTCATCTTTTTATTTATTATATTTAATTTAACAAGAGTCATCAGAAGAGCTTGCTGGATGGGTTAAAAAAACTGTAAAGCTCCTTTTATTCTTGAGAACTTTATTGTGTTTATTCACAAGTCTGACGCCATGCAAATATAAGTTTTTTTCGTCTTTACTACTACATGTATATTTAAATTCATAATGCATGTATTGAAGAGATATGGCCAAGGTGAAAGAATTTAAAAATTGACTTTAAGGTCAAGGTCCAATTTAAAGTCATGAAGTACAAAAATATGGTATCACTCAAAAGCTCTAGTCACAAAAAATATAGATGATTAATATAAAAGCTACCCCTCTCACTATTCAACAGATACTACCAAGGTTAAAGTAATTTAATAATACCTCTAAGGTCATGCTCAAAGTTACAAATAAAATATGGTTTCAATTAAAACCTCTAGTCACAAGAAATATAGATGCCTAATATAAAAGCCATATTTCTTACTACTAAAAAGAGGGGGCAGGTTTGGTGTAGTGGTTAAGCGCTCGGCTTGCGGCGCCAACGATCCGGGTTCGATTCCCGGGTTGCGCCACTATGTTTAAGAGGTTGATTACCTCCTGCTTCCATGTCGCGATATAACTGAAAAATTGTTGAAAGCGACATGACACACCAATCAACCAACCAACCAACTACTAAAAAGGTTAAAGTTTAAGAGAATTAACTCTAAGGTCAAGGTCAATCTTAAAACCAGAAGGTAAAAAAAATTCAGTTTGAATTGAAAGATCATATTTAAGAAATAAACATATGAAATTTGAACACACTTTCTATGACTATGGTCCATTTTAAAAAAAAAAGCTGAGAGATGATCCAAGCTCTTCTGCACATTTGTCCTGATGAACAAGCAAATGCAAAGTAGGGCACACTTGTAAGTAATATTTTGACTCGGAGCTTCAACTGATAAAGAACGGGGTTCTTCATCACATCATGAAGAGTATATACAACACACTTTAAAACTGTTATGTAATATACATCTTCTAAATTGTCCATAAGGTAAGCAACACGAATGAAGGAAAAGAGAGACACACAGTGTTGTTACTTTATTCCATCAACAAAAAGTTGTGTGGCGAGATGATAAAAACAAAACACTTAAATTAAAATAGAAATAAACGCATTTGATTAATCTACTTGTCCTACAACAAGGTCTAAATGATGAAAAATTCTCTGGATTTTAAAACAAAAAGTCATGTTTAATATGTCATATCAACAGAAAATAACTGGATAACAGTTGTACTTACCAACATCAGTCATGTTCTCTAATGCAATTCTGACCTCTTTATTTGGACTGGTCTTCACGTTAATGTCATCTGTACAATTCTGATAGACTCTGAAAATATATGTCCCAGTTCTCATTTGATGTACTGTTATTAAAAAATTTAAAATCTAAACTTTTTAAGTTTTACAACGATTAAGAAACAAGTTAACAACTTATATAAATCTTGCTCGTTGGACCAGATCTTGGCGTAAGGTAGCCACAAGTAGTGGCCCTAAATGAATGATAGGGCCACAATTCCTGACGTTGCGTAAACTTGAATTTTTGATAAACGGAATGGCTGGCACGATTCTACGCATTTAGGCATCAAATGGAGCAAATATCTAATATATATAAAGTTTAACATAAAGCAAACGATCGGCAACTTTAACTTACCCCCGATCTGTAATCTGAAGGCTCTACACACATTTTTTCCCAACCTGTTTTAAATTTGCCGGTTTCTGTGTCAGCCATTCGGTCTCGCAAGATCTCGTTAACAGAAACCTCACAAAAAGAGGAGGAGCTGAGGAAAAACACGTGGTCATGGGTGTGTGTTCATTGTTATTTTTATGTCATTTCTCTGTTTACATTTTATTTATCGGCTCATTTCTGGTCATTTCAATTTAGTTTTCTTCTTCATAAATAACTAGCCGATGAATAAAATGTAAACAGAGAAATGACATAAAAATAACAATGACCACGTGTTTTTCCTCAGCTCCGCCTCTTTTTGTGAGGTTTCTATTAACGAGATCTTGCGAGACCGAATGGCTGACACAGAAACCGGCAAATTTGAAACAGGTTGGGAAAAAATGTGTGTAGAGCCTTCAGACGACAGATTGGGGGTAAGTTTACGTTGCCGATCGTTTGCTTTATGTTTATATATGTTAGATATTTGCTCCATTTGATGCCGATATGCGTAGAATCGTGCCGGCCATTCCGTTTATCAAAAATGCAGGTTTATGCAACGTAAGGAATTGTGGCCCTATCATTCATTTAGGACCACTACTTGCGGCTCGGCGTATGGGTGTCGTTTGTGTGGGAGGGAACCGAAGTACCCGGAGAAAACCCACGAAGCCAAGTTGGTGACAGCCCCACCATCTCATGTACCACACCGGGAATCGAACCTGGGTCACATTGGTGAAAAGCTAGCACGTTACCAATTGCGCTACCTGGCCACTTATGTACTGTTATTATGAAATATTATCTATTTTCTTAGTGAGAGAGTAGTAAAAAATTAAGAGATTTAAAGTCTATAAGAATTTTTGAAAAGCATCATTTCATACCTATGTTACTTTTATTGTAATTATTCTATACAACATATAGCAATACAACTTATAGTTAAATTAAAAATATCATTTAGTTATATTGCAAGCCTAAAATTATATTTTCTGCAAAGAAATCGTTCCATGAACTTTGACAATACAAAGTCTACCTTTGTATCTCAATCTACCAATGACATCATCACAATCAAAATATTATCTGGTGATCCACCTTTTCTTATGACATGTCAGCCTCAATATCTATAAAAATCCAAAATATTTTCTAGCCTTGAAGGAAAGTGTAATTTGGTATCAAGTCATTTATGACTATTGATATGTATTCAATTAAAGTATTTTTACTTTACTGACCTGTCATAATTTTCATTGACTGTAACTTCATCTCTGTCCTCTGTAAATGTCTTGGAATCCTTCAACTACAGAAATAATTATTCTTAATAGTGTGACACACCTTAAAGGGTAATCAAAATCTCTTGAATTTAATACTGATAATCTTTTATCTATTTCTTTAATACAATTTAATATATATAAACTCATAGCCATAGATAACACACATTAAAATTGTTGAAATAGAGAAAAACTTTAAAGTGTCTGTCATACTACATCAAACATTTTAACAATCTGTAATGGATCAAACTTTAAGCAAAAACCAAAGAGATAAAATTATAAAATTTCATCTGACAAGAATTTGTTTAATATTACACCAAGATAATTTCTCTTTACTATGACAACATCTGCTTGGTGCATTGTACGGAAATTTTTCGACCCATACGGCAGACCCTATCTTAGGCAGTGAGCGATCATCAGGTGCTACGATCAACCTTGACAAGAGTTTTTTTTATCAGGAAGATCACACACCACTAGTATATACCCGTCACTAATACCATTTGAACCCAGAATTTCTTGGCCTTTGAGCTAAGTACTCTATCCACTTAGCTAAGTCAACACTGATAGAAAGATGCAATTCTCAAAAATAAAAAAAGCTGAAACAACCAAATGAAATTTCCAGCCCAAATGTTAGCACTGTAATGAAATAACCTACCTTATCTACATATGTCTTTGCCTTTAATCCTTGTACAGTAGTTTTTGAGATGTCTGAGCTGCCAAAATAGGTGTGCATTAGGGTGGTAAATTGAAAGGGTTTCGAATCTGTCGAAAGAAAGAAGCGAAGACATCAGACATAGTTGTATGGGGAAAAGTCATCCTAGACAGGCAAACAATAGAAAAATAAGCACAGGAAATACATCATAGAAATATTGAAATGTTAATGCATTTGTGGTACTGACTTAGGATGGTCAACTGAAGCGATAGGCGTCACTCAGATGGTGTGGTCAACCGGTTTACAGACTCATCTTCCCACTCACCACAAAAGCAGTACCATCAAAGTACAAACATTTAAAAATTTATAAATTATCCTATATAAACCCTATAAGAGAAGAAGGATCAGCAATTTATGATGAGAGTTGATGAAAATATGAACATGAAACAAAATTTTAATTTCAAAAATGTATAAAATGACAGTAACAAGAGCCAAAGCATGTTCTGCTTGTCTAAAAGCAAGTTAAGGTCCCTGATTTGTGCAAGTACCAAAAACAATTGGAAGAGATGACACTCAGGACCTTATCTTCTCTGGTAAGGTTTAAGCTAGGCCTGGCATAGTAATAATCACCCTGTTAATCCAAATGCAACACACAAAGAAAAGCCTGCAAAAGACTATAGAGGGGCCAAGACTTATGGTCTATTTGATGATCTCAGGGTCTTACTGTCAGTGTTGAAGACATTTAACTATTTTAGAACTTGATAAGATGAAATTATTGGAACCTTTAATCCTCCTTAATCTGCATATTAGATCACTGTAGAAATTAGGATGAGAAACTCTGCTGGATGTTTATTGCTGAAAAGTCAGTTGTTGATACACATACATAGAAATGATGTATATTAATCAAGGCATATATGGACTATTATACAGAATACATGTATGTCAAAGTGTATGTTTACAACCTGAAGTAACTCAACCCTGCGCCTTTTTTGTGGTAACAAGTAAAAAATGGTTTACCCGTATTATTTACAGTCAGTGTCAGTTTCATAGATGTTTGGGCAAGTTCAACAGTGTACGACAATCTGAATCTATAAAGATAAAATCAAACAACATCAATTACACATTTTTGAAAAATTAAGTCCACAAAAATTTGATCCTACTTGCAAAACAAATCTTTGGAAAGGAAAAAGAAGCACATAATCAAAGTAGTTGTTTTATACACAAAACTTTTAAAAGTTTCAAAAAAGACTTCTGGCTTAGGACCAGTCACCGGCTAAGACCAGTTACCGGCTATTACGTTATTAAGGGTACTCAAAACGTGAATTGACGAATTTTTCAAATGTAATATTTAGTATCCTATGTATTACAGACAATCAACTGAAAAAATATCATAAATTCACATTTCAAAAGCTGAAATAATGTAGTAGGCGGTGACTGGTCTTAGCCAGTAACTAGTACACTACCAGTAGACATAACAATTCTATTTAAGAGTTCTCTTGGTCCTGATACCACATTTTCAAATCATTGCCTTTCAAGACAAAATTACCCCTATTCAGTATCTATTCACATTTTTCTAATAAAACTAAATGTGTCACTATGCTATGAATGCCTTAATGGCAGCAAAAGTGAAATATGACAATTTTTTAACAGCACATGTCCAAGGGTCATAACTCCTGTAAAAATTTCGAACAACATTCCCCTTACAATATGCACATCTACATATTGTGGTCTTTAGATGTACCAAGTTTCACTGAAATCCTCCTAAGACAAAGTGAATTTACTATATATGCATAGACACAGGGTTCTCACTAGACCTAGGAATTCATGAGTCCCATTAGAGTCTTGGGACTCATCTTCATTACAAATGTTAAAGAAAATACAAATTTTGATGAGTCCCAAACCCATTTTGATGACTCCAGGACTCATCTAGGTGAGTTAATGAGAACACTGACATCAAAGTCCAAGGGGCATAACTCTGTCAAAAATTACTTGATTGTCACCAAATTAATTCTCATGATGTATCTGTATACCAAATTTTAAGTCAAAATGGGCATTTATGGCAGAGATAGACCATGAAAACTGTTAATTATTGGAAACTTTTTATGTACAAGGGGCATAACTCTGTCAAATATTATCAGAAAGAGCCTAAAACAAAACTTGACCTACATATTCTCATGATGTATCTATATACCATATTTCAATTCAATATGTGCACCCATTGCAGAGATAGAGTAAGGAAACAAAATGATGAAGGAAAGGGGTAACACTATATGCCCCGACCATTTTCAATGGCGGGACTTGAAAAGGACAAATGTAGGTTTTAGTCCACCAATTTGTAATATAACAAGAAACTGAAATGATTAAACTAGACAGTAACAAGTCATGAATTAGATTTAAATCCATGTATATTGAATAACTTTCTTTTTAATAGTTCACAGTGAAGGGTGCATAATTCAATACAATAAAGTGTATTACTTCAAATCTTCAGATTTTACACCAGATATTCTAATTGTTGTATAAATCGAAATTATATGCTGATAGAAATCTATGTATAAGGTAAACATACATGAATAATATTTTCATTGGTTGAGTGGTTCTCACACCACAACTACTGTACTACTACAGTGATAACATCTCCCTGACACTCTGCACAGGAATTTAGACCTCTGCTGTGTGCTCACCATAAGCAGTGAGGAATCTTCTGTGTGCACGTCTACATCTACCATGATATGGTACCTCTGATTTTACTATCTGGAAGGCAGGACACCAATCAGACATTGGCAAGTCTCAAACCAAGCACATCTCGGTTATGAGACAAGCAACTAAACTGACGCAACTTATTTTTCAAAAAGCAAAATTTTTAAATCAAACTTGTGCAGAATACTTGTAATCCCACATAGCCTTTGTTCCTTCATCTTCTTCCAGGGATAAAACACATTTACAAGTGTCGCCTGACTGCAAAGTAACGCATCAAATATGAAAGTTAAATAACTATCTACTATTATTAGGCTAGAAAAGTAAACTATTCTTGTCAATGGTATGAAAATCAAAAGATACACATGTTGCTCATAGGTAATAAATTTACCTTAATTTAAGGCGAGTGAATCCTTAAATGATACAGACAAGAAAAATATTTATGATACTTTCGTGACACTGAAGATTTCAAATGCACTCCTGACACATGATCTCAGATCCATGTTGCATTTGTTTTGAGTTTTGTAGAAAATGTCACTCAGTCCAGGAGGGTGTGTTGTACATCACACCAAGGTTATTGCACTTATATGGTGATGTCACTTGCCTGCTTCAATGCGCAGAAATTTAGACCTATGCAATGTCCCAACCCAAAGCAGTGAAGGATCTTTAAGTGCTCCTTCTACTGTCAAATTTTACAGTCTCATCCAAAAGACAAGACACCAATGAGTCACCGATAGTACTCGAACCTGGGACCTCTCGGTCATAACCAAAGCACCTAACCAATTCATCTACATTGGCTCTTATAGCCAGGAAGAAATATATTATTAAAGATTGAGAAAATTCTAAAGAAGGCAATTTTCATTAAAACTTGTCTTATGACACAACTTAAAATGAATACTCTAACTTTAATGATTTTAAATCACAATTGACCTGAGAAAGTATCCTGAAAGTCACCTTTATATGTATGCCATAGCAGATGATACAATAACAACTAGAGATGTCGGAACAGGAACCCACCGTGGCAACAAAGTTGATACATGCAATAATTCATCCGAAGATACAGCATTGATGTAAGAGTAATGGATGTTCTACTTGTATGTTTTGAGAAAGTAAACTGAATAAACTTCTTAACCTGACCTAGAGAGACAGGCAAACAGGGCGATATTTCCCCCCCCCCCCCCCCACAAACTTTATTTTCGGGGAGTATAAATCCATATAAAGAGATGAAAGATTGCAAGTAGAGTTTAAAATTCTAACAAACGATCAAAAGATGAATGAAAGGATTTGGACAATGGACTGATGAAATAAAATTTATTAGTTAAAAATTCTATAGTGATTAAGACTGTTATTAGCAGCTCCTGTCATTGACATCTCCATATGGATATGAAAATATGATATATGGTCATTAAGAAAAGATGTATGGTAGAATACCTTTATTGGTGAGCTTTCCATTTTCCATCTCTTAATCCTTGCAAAACCATGCTGAGGACCATTGGACCAAGGACCAAAACAGGCTACAAAGTTGTACAACTATCAGAGAAAGCACTTATACAAACAAATAACAAATAATAAGAATTACTATTGCAGTTCTCTTTCCTCTTTTAAACATGATATATTTTCTCACACATGAGGCTATGAAAGTCCACCAGAAGTCGGGTTCTAGATCAATCGATCTGGAAAATTAATCTAGCATGGTGTACGACTATACGCTCTATTTACTTTCATCAACAAAGCGAGGTAACTTTTGATTGTAGTGTGACATAATATTACTCTCCATACTGACATACAAAAAAAGTCTTAATCAACTCATTTCATATTTGTATGTTCATTTACTGTTGCCTGGTTCCATGTTCTGTTACATACTATCATTGTTATCAATATAAAAATGAAGGACTACTTTTTAACGTAGACTGGAAACTAGGACAAAGATGTGTAAAGTGTCAGGAATTAAGAGGCACCCGAAATTGAAATGGGGGTAAATGGGGTTTTATTTGATGAGAAAAAGGTCTTGGGCGATATGCTTCGACATCCGAACTGAAGCGTAAGCCGAGGTTGGGATTATGTCAAAGCATGTCACCCTCAACTGATATCTTTTGATCTGGGACGAGAGTTGATTCTAGATTCTCATAATCTTATCCTACAGACAGGTCACTGATGAGTTGCCAGTAGAGTACAAACCCAAGACCCCGCTTGCTACCAAATGATCTATATATACCAGTTCTCTTCAATTTCTGACTTCTATGCAATGACTCCTGAACGGTATCTCTGATAGATCCTTAGTATGTCCACTGAATTGGTGAAAGAACTAAGACAAGTTGCAGGCAAACATGAACCATGATATATTGCCCCTGACCCAAGATACTCTGACTTAAAACTTGTTAAGGAATTTTATAAAAAGGTCTATAAAGAAAACTAATGAATAATGAAAAATAAATTTTAATTACAATACATGTATAAACATTAGACAAGAAACCACTAAAGATGGTATAGCCAGATTGTGAAGCAAATTTGAAACAAGGTCAGGGTCACAAGGTCAAAAGTCATGGTACCAATTGAAAGCAATTGTCATAAAGAAGCTATGTGTGAAGTATCAAAGCCCTATCCCTATTGATTCAAAGGACATAGCCAAAGTTAAAGTTTCTTAAAAATAAGTCAAAGTCCAAGGTAAAGGTCATTAGGTCAAAAGTCATGGCATAATTTGAAAGCCCTGGTCATAAGAAACCTATGTGTGAAGTATTATTTTTATACTCCTCTTAGTTGCTGAGATTTTTCTACAACCAGAAACTTCAAGTAAAATGTTGACGGATAGACACACCAATGGACAGACATGCATCGCCAATCTACAGACCAAAATTGCTTTGTAATCCAACCAAAATTTCAATAGAAAAGGGAATTAGAAGTGACAAATAATACCTGTAATTTATATTTTATATTTTTTTGTTTTCTTTTTTTTTTCAACATTTAGAATGCAGAATGGTTTCTAAAATCATAATACACTTACGAAATACCAGTGGAATGCCGCCCCTTATTGCTTTCTTGTTATCAAATACAGCCTTTTTGCTATAAAAAAAACCATCAATTTATACATGAGAAACTTGTTTAAGACACATCTATAACTTCAAATCTCTATGCATTTGAAAATGTAACGGCTAAGATAACCTATCTAATAATTATGATAATATCCAGTAATATTTAATAAGATGTGTTAACAAGAGTTGTCAAAAGACAACAGAACTTGCCGTTGACAACCACACTTAAATAGCAAAAGTTTTTTCAAGTAGGTCAATCTAAAAAGTCAAGGTCAAAATGTAAAAAATTTTGATACATAATGAAATGAATTGTCACAAGGAATACATATATGAAATATTTAAGCTCTATCTTTTACTATTCATAAGCTACGACCAAGGTTTAAGTTCTTAAAAATAGGTCAAACTTTAAGAACAAGGTAAAAAATTTTGGTACCAAATTTAAGGGCTTGGCACAGGGAATACACATGTGAAATATTAAAGCTCTTTCTGTCTCTAATGGTTCTAAAGTTATGATCCAGGTTAAAGTTTTTTCTAAGTAAATCAGCCTTCAAGGTCAAGGTCAAAGGTTTTGTCTCAAAGAATACACACATGAAATATTTTAGTCTTATCTCTTACTGTTCATAAGTTATGATCAAAGATAACATTTTTTAAAAGTAGGTCACAAGGGGAAAAATTGTGAAAGTCAAGGTCACAAGGTGAAAAATTTTAGTACCCTATGAAATGTCTTGGCACAAGAAATACACATGTGAAATATTAAAGCTCTGTCTAATGGTTAAGTTATGATCCAGGATGATGTTTTTGTCTATGGACGACGATGACAACAACAACAACAACGCCGTGGATTGGACAACAGCTAAATAAGCTAAATACGCTGATGCTCCTGGACTGAAGTAGAATTCTTACCCGTAAATGTTTTGAAAAGGCAAACTTCAAGATCAGCGTCACTATGTAAAGAATTTGTGTACCAATCATAAGGTTTTTTACAAATCACGCTGTTATGTATGTCTAATATCAAAATCCTATCTCTAACAATTAAAAAATTATGACCAATGTTAAACTCTGTGAACAGGCAAAGCATAAAAATATATTTAAGATGATAAAAGTTTCCGTGTATTTGTTTATTACAACTTGATTACTGTCTGTATGCCTTTATTAATTTATATACATTAAAGTTTTATACCTGAAATACTGCAGATTGATATCGTAAATGAATCATAAAACAAATATGTATTCATTTGTAAAGATATTGATGCGAAATGGATTCTTACAAGTCATAAAACTAAAACCTGAATGTGTTTTACCTACATTATATCATAAAAACATATCTAATTTTTATTATGAAGGATACAGTAATATCACTGAATTTTACATTGTAACACACAATTTGATTGGTTTAAATATTTGTAATATATCTTATCCACGAAACTTTTTCTCTGATGACATAATTTCCCTCATTTTCTTTACTGTGACATCAATATTCACACCAGCACGGCAGAAATTTACAGATATTGAAAAATAGTGTAGACATAACGTACAAATTTATGAGTATATAAACATGTTTGAAAGGAATTAAATGAAAAGGAATGAAACTAATTTGTTTTTCATTGGATGGAGGTATACCAAGAAAAAAAGGATGGAAAGCTTGTGCATGATGTAATTTTCTGTCATTTTTTCGTGGTATACCTCCATCCAACAAAAACAAATTATATTTATTCCTTAGATATTCTTTTTGTACTTCATTATGTAAAGAACTTTATACATGTACCAGACAAGACTGAATTCAATAACACATCTACATGAACATTTACTGTGTTGAATCCAATTAATTTTATACAATGAATGAGATAAATTAACATGGAATCAGACTGAGTGCATATGACAGACTCATTTTCATTTATTCCTGATCAAGAAGCTGTGAGGCCACACCAAAAATATTCTTGTTCCTCAGATTTTAATGATGAAAATAGAGAGGCAGCGAGCAAAATTTTCTGCCTAGAATACAGAATATCACAACAACAATCATCTCAAAATACACGCAGACTTTGTGATTGTTATGACGTCATATAATTATGACATAAGTTGCCAACATAAAAGTACCCACATCAAGAACAATGGAATTGGTAGGTGACTAGATGCAAACTACAACAGATTATAGTATTTGCAACACTCCAAACTGGTGAAAAACGGAACTGGGCACATAATACAAAATTAAAATATAAAACCAGAACAGACTATTTAAAAAAAAAAAAATGAATATCGGAAAAATTTAAGCAACGATTCCGTCAAACAAGACATTAATTTGTTGTAGCCTGATGAACATATTTTTAAAAAGACAGATCAAGAAGCCACTTATACTGCTTTTTTCAAATCTCTGGCTGCCACCCTTTCTGCTGAATGAGAATGACATTTTATATTTATAAACATCTGTATGTATTTGAAGACATATATACCTTAAGAAGAGCACTTCTTCTCCGTTACACTTCCAGGATAAAATTGTAGCTCCTGCAATCACAAATGAGTACTGAAATCGTGTTACTGTTACAGGTATTCTTGGTTCATGGTTGATTTCAAAAGTTATATTTTTATTTGAATAGTAAGTTCCTGAGATACTGCAATCAGATATATATGTTGAAGTGAAGAAAAAAGGACATGGCATTTGGATTACAGTTTTACAGTTACATATATCTGAAAGTTTGGAGGAAACTGAGTCTATAAAACATTGTGAAATGTGATATCAGGTTGGGAACAGTATCTCATATGAGAGACAGTCACTAATGCATAGCAATCTCTGTTTTCAATAATGAATTCATAAAAAAGTATTAATCAATTAAACACTAAAACAATAACATTTTAAAATAATTCAAAAGTGCTCATTATTATATCCTTCAGAGGAATTCAGAATTTGCAAAAGAAGTTGACCATTTTCACCAAATGTTTTGAAGTTTATAGCTGCATTTAAACATATATGATTTCCAAAAACAGGATGATGCAATGGTCAACTTCTGTTGTAAACTATAGTTGGTATATTACAAAGATTTGCCCTTCTCAGTACTTGATTACTTGTGCTCGGTCTCTGAAATGGATAAATGGAAACGAAAATTTGAGTGATTGTCGTTCAAATGAGAGTTTGTTTTCAACCTCTCGAGTGGGTGTGTGCAGAACATAAATTAGACTCTAATTTAGTGTTGTTCATAATGTAGTCCGACATTCTCTGCCCATCTCCCACTTTTGATATCGGCGGTTTGTGGGAGAGGGTCAGAGAGACTTTGTTCATCATAAGTAGGAATTTCAGCGATACCAGCCGGTATCAGGATGTAAAAGCCTCTAGCGACAAATAAACCCTTGCCCAACCAACTTGCAATCTATCATCCAATAAATGAACATTTAACTTACTCGATCATAGCAATATCTTTTCCAAATAAGGTCTTTATGTTCTATTTGCTACCGTTTTATCTGAAAACACGACAAGATTCTCCATTTCGTCATTTGTGTGTAAGAGTATGACGTCAGATCTCGCTGAACACGACTTTGCATTCGTGACGAGGTTGCATCGTGTTTTTCTTTACAAAAATGTGTCAGCTGCTGAAGTGTCATGCATGCGAAGTCGCGTTCTGCGAGATCTGAAGTCACACTGTATACACAAATGCTGAAATGAAAATATTGTTGTGTTTGCAGATAAAAGGGCTGCTGGCAGAGATTATAGACCTTATTTGGAAAAGATATCGCTATGATCGAGTAAGTTCAAAGTTCATTTATTGTATTATAGGTTGTAAGTTCGCTGTGCAAAAACTTATTTTTCACCAAAGGCTTGTACATCCTGATACCGGCTGGTATCGCTAAAATTCCAAATTTGATGAAGAAAGCCTCTCTGACCCTCTCCCACAAACCTCCGATATTAAAAGTGGGAGAAAGGCTGAGAATCTTGGACTATGCATGATAATGTAGACGGAATACAAAGTAGACGTCGACAAGGCTCGAATCTGAGATATCACTGCCTCAACTCTAGATCGCTTCCAACCGACGTCAGCAAACAACATGACAAATAGTGGAAGATCTGATTCTCTCCGGATGTGCACGATGATGTGGCACAGAAATCAGAACTTCGATTTTGTACATATCCGGGAAAAAAACTTGGACAATAATTGATAACATTATGAAAAATAGTATACCATATAGATGCACCAATACTGAGTTTTCTTTGTCTAGCTGAATATCAACAACATCGTCTGGCGACCACCGCCCACTATGATCACTCATTTTCTCTATCAAATTGGGAAATTGAAAGTAAAAAAAGGGGGGGAAACAGTACAGTATAATTTTCGATCCCGAATATTTCCTACAACTTGGTATTCCCATTCGTATTCCCCTCATTTTTATAAGAGATAAAGACTCATTGAAAGTTGTCTTTGTCTCCGTCTATATGTATCAAGGACTTAGATAAAATTTATGAAGCATAGTCATTTTTTAAACCAACTCAAATTAAATATCAGGGAAGAATACTCAGTATGAGTTCATGTCCTGAAAGTGAAAGAAAGTGAGGCGAGTGCTGTATCATGTAAAATTTTTTAAAGATGTTCGAGTATAGTACGACGAAGTACAAGCATATTTCGGTTTAATATCTATATCTTAATCTCAGTCATTTACGCGAATGAGGTACCTGTGTATACTGTATCATTTACCAATGCAGCAGCTGCAGAGTTCTACACATCCGACAGTGCTCCTAAACACCAAACACTACCAAACTTTTACGTTTTTTGATTCTATTTTCTGACGAAGGGCATTTTTATTATTTGTCGTTATGCCCTTCATTAGATTTGTTGGACTGCCATATATGTAGTCGAAAGCTGTGCCGGTTGGAGGATATTTTGCATGTAGATTCCTGCCAGTAAAGCCTTTGACTCGAATTTGTCAATTATTTGACGCAAGTCTTGGTTTGTATAAGTAGTGGATGTACATTCTCATCCAAACTGGACATAAAATTCTTGTTTTATGTTGCACGTAGATTACTGCCAGTGCATGTAGTAAATTTACATAATACATGGTGACTGCATCTGCTTGTCAAATGCAATGCCAATAGCCATTAATATGCACAGAAACTGAAATCTACTGGCGAAGGACCAGTTCCCGGCCAAGACCACTACATTATTAAGTGTATAAATAGTTTGCAATAGACCAGAATTGATGGGAATTGCCTCCCGTTGTCGGCCATCTTGTGTGTCAAACCATAGTTTTTTCTTTAGATTCTTACCACTTTCAAACAGCTCATTTGAGACAGGCATTCGCAATTTCATAATGTAAGATACCGTGATAACATTTTCAAATAAATGTTGTAGACAATTTTGAAAGAAATTAACAAGTAAACGTTTTGAAACCGTCTTGAAAAATCATCAAATTTGGTTGAATTATGCATGAAAATACAGAGTGTGACACACAAAATGGCTGCCAACGGGAGGTAACTCCCATCAATTCTGACCTATTGCAATTTATCTATTCAAAACGTAAATTGACAAAATTTTCATATGTGATTTTTAGTATCCTATGTATTTCAGACAGTCACATGAAAAAATCTCACAAATTTCAAAAGCCAAAATAACATACTTAGCCGGTAACTGGTACACTACCAGTACACCAAAAAACCCACTCAGAGCAGTTAGGAAAGGTTTAAGTGATCTTTCTGCAACTTAAGAACCACAGTTTTTAAGTGTGTAGAATCACAAAAATACATGTAACACTAACAGGAATTTACAGAAATAACACTACAGATCACATTTAAATGACATTGAAATAACAGTTGCATAGTCATCATTTATTGTTTTTATGAGAATAATACATTTCGGTATAGTATGACATTTATTATATAAAAAGGGCCGGTCACATAGAATATGAAAAGGGTCACAGATCATTGGTTGTACCTTGTCAGGTATCATAACACTCAACTTTTGAGTACATCTGAGTACATATTGGAAGAAGAAGATGATGAATAGAGATAACTTGAACTACATGTATACATTTGTCTCTGCTTTTTTTCCCTGGTCAGATAGATTATTTCCGACCATATTGCTATACATTGTAAATATAATGAAAATTTGTTTTGAAGTGTCTGCCATTCGCAATATATAACAACAAAAAATTCAAGACGATACATCACTAGTGGTGGAGTGGGGGACATTTCCACATGACCACCAAAAGGGCACAACATATGCAGGGTTTTCTTTAGGATTTTCAATTTAGGAGTCCTATTATGTAAAATTAAGGGTCCATATTGTAATTTAGTAGTCCACATTGCTGTTCTTGAATTTGATCACTCAATACTGATTCCAGTTTATCGAGTGAATATGAAATTGTAAAATATTTTACAGGACATTCGGTCTGGTAAACTAGGACAATTCATCAGACCGAAGAAACTTATACCAGACCGAAAATAAAATGTACATTTTTAGAATGATATTCACAAAAATCGTACGACTTCTCACTTTGATTTTTATTGATTTATTGCGAATCTCTGGCAAGTGGAAACACATCTCCCCAGTTTTCTTCAACAAAATTAACACAATAATCATCATTGTCAACATCTTTTCTCCATATAAATGAAAGGGCCTTAAACCTTTTCTTTCTCGTAATTTTTTATTCATTTTCACCAGACAATCAGTCTGGAAATCTAAGTTTATTTACGGGACCGACAGAATTTTTACCAAACTTGTCTGTTGGTCTGACGACATTTCATTTTCATTGTTTATCATCGTCACAAGTCACAGTATTTGAGTCAACTCACATTAGTTACCTGAAATTTATGTGATATCATAAAATATATAATAGATGCTTTTACTGGCCTGTTGACATTTTCAATTTTCGTGTCATGTGACCTTCCTCCACAAACTAAAGTGTTCATGTATATTTTAAAAAAGGGCATATACTCATATGCAGCACATTTTATTTTAGGCGTCATTTTGGTTTTTTTTACACATATATATCAGTTTTTTTTTTTGTTTCAAGGAAAGCCCTGCACATGGATGGAGGAAATTTGTGGAAAATATTTTGGTCACATTGAAGGCAAATAATTAATTAGTCGCATTATAGAAAACGGCCATTTTTAATGACTTTGGAGTTGCTTTCAATATACAAATGTTATTTCAATGATTTATAGTGTATTTCCTTGATTTATAGTGTAATTTCAGTGAATTTCTGTTATTTCGGTGCTTCTATGTACATGTACCCTGGTTTTTAATGTTTTGTCGAAAACTGCAAAAGAGCAGATTCCAACACAGTCTTCGAATAGACTTTTTCAATACAACTTGCTGCCCAAAGGGCAGGTACATGTAACAGACAGAATTAAGAAGCCGGAACAGGTTTTCGCTCGTCTGAGGTTTTTAGCTCACCTGACTTCTCCTCCAGAACTGCTGCACAGAATTTCACCAAACTTCATAGGAAGTAAGTACTCAAGGTCCTCTACAAAGTTTGTGTTTTTTATGCCGATCCTTGATCCAAGATGGCCGCCATTGGCTCTGATTGGTTGACACATTTTCGACTTCTCCTCCAGAACTGCTGCACAGAATTTCACCAAACTTCATAGGAAGTAAGTACTCAAGGTCCTCTACCAAGTTTGTGTTTTTTTTTGCCGATCCGTAATCCAAGATGGCCGCCATTGGCTCTGATTGGTTGACACATTTTCAACTTCTTCTCCAGAACTGCAGCACAGAATTTCACCAAACTTCATAGAAAGTAAGTACTCAAAGTCCTCTACCAAGTTTGTGTTTTTTATGCCGATCCGTGATCCAAGATGGCCGCCATTGGCTCTGATTGGTGGACACATTTTCGACTTCTCCTCCAGAACCGCTGCACAGAATTTCACCAAACGTCATAGGAAGTTGGTACTCAAGGTCCTCTACCAAGTTTGTATTTTTTTATGCCGATCCGGGATACAAGATGGCCGCCATTGGCTCTGATTGGTTGACACATTTTCGACTTCTCCTCCAGAACCGCTGCACAGAATTTCACCAAACGTCATAGGAAGTTGGAACTCAAGGTCCTCTACCAAGTTTGTGTTTTTTTTTATGCCGATCCGGGATACAAGATGGCCGCCATTGGCTCTGATTGGTTGACACATTTTTGACTTCTTCTCCAGAACCGCTGCACAGAATTTCACCAAACGTCATAGAAAGTAAGTACTCAAGATCCTCTACCAAGTTTGTGTTTTTTATGCCGATCCGTGATCCAAGATGGCCGCCATTGGCTCTGATTGGTTGAAACATTTTCAACTTCTTCTCCAGATTGGCAGCACAGAATTTCATCAAACCTCATAGGAAGTAAGTACTCAAGGTCCTCTACCAAGTTTGTGTTTTTTATGCCGATCCGTGATCCAAGATAACCGCCATTGACTCTGATTGGTTGACACAATTTCGACTTCTTCTCCAGAACAGCTGCATAGAATTTCATCAAACTTCATGGAAAGTAAGTACTCAACATCCTCTACCACATTTTTGTTTTTTATGCCGATCCGTGATACAAGATGGCCGCCATTGGCTCTGATTGGTGGACACATTTTCGACTTCTTCTCCAGAACCACTGCACAGAAATTCATCAAACTGCATAGAAAGTAAGTACCCAAGGTCCTCAACCAAGTTTGGTGTTTTTTATGCCGATCCATGATCCAAGATGGCCGCCATTGACTCTGATTGGTTGACACATTTTCAACTTCTTCTCCAGAACCACTGCACAAAATTTCACCAAACTGCATAGAAAGTAAGTACTCAAGGTCCTCTACCAAGTATAGGTTTTTCATGCCGATCTGTAATCCAAGATGGCCGCCATTGGCTCTGTTTGATTGACACATTTTCATCTTCCTCTCCAGAACCCCTGCACAGAATTTCTTGCTTGCTTGTAAATATGCACTTTGTGTTCAGGTGAGCGATATAGGCCCACTTGGGCTTCTTGTTTGATTCCTTTTATTTGTTTAAAAGAAAATGGTGGTTGTCTTTCAATCAATTTTCAGTAAGGTTTTTTTTCGAAGACCGCCATATAATCATAATGTTAAAAGATCAATGTTTGGGAAAAAGCAATTAAATCTGCTTTGGGAAGGTGCCTTATAATGGACCTGATTTCAAGGAAAAATACACTGAAAGCTGGCCCATGAGACAGGGATGCAGAATATTATGTTGATTATTTATTTGAGAAAACTCCCTCTGGGGCCAGTTGTTCAAAACATGGTCTGTGTACAAATTTGTAGCATATGAAACAAGCTTTAAGTAAAGTAAGTTAGATTTTTATACAGAATTTTCATAAATTAAATTAATTGTCTCTCAAATTTTAACCTGTGGTTAAAGTTTTGAATGACTGGTCCCTGACAAACAGTCAAACAGTTGTTGTCTTGTGCAGTTTGATAAAACTTAAGTATGTGAAGATGTGCATGCAAGCAAAAATTTAAAAATTGTAGTTAATCTGATGAACAAATCATTGAAAATGACAGTGACAAAACTTGGTCACAATTAATATAGCATACCTGCGATCTTTACACTGGTACATTGGTACATCATTGCAGTGCACATGCTTGTATTAAAAGTAGAGTGATGCAGTGTATGAAAAGTAGTTCTCCGGAAAAAAACCTGACCTTTACATGGGCAGGATTTCTCATTTGTAGGAACTCAGATGAAGATTCAAATCTGGTCTTGATAAGTAGAGAAGATACACCATCATAAAGTCCATTTGTTGTTAGCATATTAGCTTATCTTGTCTTGATTTTTATGTTGTTACAGGTAGCACATTGACTCAATCTGGGGCCAGTGGTTCAAAATCTTAATCAGTGTTAAGCAAACCAGTTGTTAAAGTTTGAGATACAATTAGTTTGATTTATACGATTTCTGTGTAAATATCTAAATTACATTACACAGCTGGATTCGAGTGCAACAAATAAGTACACAAATTTTGACTTGAAGATTTCTCATTTCTAAGATATAGTCAGATGAAGTTTAACCATTAATTAAGTTAACCAGGAGTTAAAGTTTCGAACAACTGGTCCTTGATTAAAATTAAATCTTAATTCCACTTATCTATTTGTCCCATTGTGGATAAAGATCTGGCGAAACCCCATAAGGGGTCATGCTCTGGTTAACTCTGATGACGTTTCATTCTCTTTTATTTCCCATAGCTGATCAATGACTCGGCTAGGCATTTGCCAAGTGACACAATACATAACAAACACTATTCAAAGACTACCTTGTAGGTCATGCTTACACTGAAGTGAAACATTCCTATGAATATGAAGCCAATCCACTGAGTCCACTTCAGAATTTGACACCTTACGGGGTTTCGCCAGATCTTTATCCACAATGGAACAAATAGAGAAAGGGGGAAAAAAGTTATGCTTTTATTTAGATTGTATGCCTAATGATCTTTATATGTCAGATGTTCAAATTAACCTGTTAAAACATCATGTTTTGTTTAATAGACTGGTATACCTGACACTGTTTCGCCCTGTTAGAGCTCATCAGGCCGTCTGGAAGACGACGACAGTGTTTTCATTCGGAGGACTTCACTTTTACTATTTTGTATAATGTCAGTTCATCACTTGATGCAATACAATTCTTGATGTTGTCTTTGTTTAATTCCAGAATGTATAATATACAATGTAACAGGGATCAGTCTTGGACAATGTCCACACACACATAGACAGTCCACATGATGGTTAGATTCCCACGATGTCATATTTATCCTAGGCTATCTTGTATGAACTTGTTGTCTATTACACAGGCACCGAGTCGTTATGAAATGTCCGGCAGATGTGATCCTGAAGATGTCTCTTATAAAGCTGCTCCATCTTAACAAGTCTCCGAATTTAGATGCAAATGGTTATGATCCTGTTATTTTCTTATTTATGTTAAAGTCACAATTCTGGAATTTAGTCAGCAGTTACACAGGCAAGATATGTGTGAGATAAGTTCTAAGTGTCACATCTAAACTAAAAACATTGTGCAAGTCCTTTCACAGTGACATCATCAGTAAGGGCACTTCATTTCAGAATGGCATCATCAGTAAGGGCACTTCAATTATCATTTCTCCATAATCACATAATGTTATTCCATCCAGATTAACACATGCAAACGTACAGGTATATTGCAGATTTCTATATTGTTTCATGACATGCCACTGCCTCCGGTATGAAAAGTTGAAAACACTGCCTGCCTGTATCTGTAACTGCTAAAAACGTTATATATTAAGTGTCAGATTTCGCACCACAGATCTTCACTATATATGTTATTTTTCAGAGAATCCAGTACAAAGAAGAGTTCCATGAGGAAGTTTGTGATAATATCTAGTCGTTGGAAAAGATTGTTCTTCAAAGTTGGTGCTGCAATGTTTGGCGTTTATACAGGTAACTCCTGTTAGACAAGCTGTTGTAATCTTTGTTTCTTTTTCAGTTCGTTAAGTCTTGCTTGAAATCTGAAATGGAAGAAGAATATTAAGCTCGAGAATGATAAACACATGGATTTATATATCCAATGAATGAAACTAAAGCCAGACCCAAAGGCAGAAACTACCCCCAATTGGGTTGGGCTATCCTAGTTTCATTATTTGACATGATTTGGGATAGCCCATGTAATTTCCCATTGATAAAGTTTGTTTCACACACTGTAAATCTCTGCAGACTGTTTTCTCTAATGATAATGAAGGCAGACAGGTAAATGGGGGAGGGGAGGGGGCAAAGGGGAGACATACTGGTACTTAGCTTGCAGAAAAAGCTATAAAAACTGTAAGATATAGTAGAGTGATTGATTGATAATTGTTTTAGGTCACTCCACAATTATTTCACGTATATGGTGAAATGCATCTGCCTCATGCATTGCACACAAATTTTGACCTTTGCAACGGACCCACCTGAAGCAGTGAGGGATCTCTTACATGCCACACCTACCATCACATAGGACCTCAGGTTTTACTGTCTCATTCGAAAGACAGAACATCGGTCGAACCCTGGACGGACTGCTCAATCACTAGCCAAGCACCTAATCCACTTGGCCACACCGGCTTGGATATATTAGTATAAGACAGACATTGATTGATTATTGTTTTATGTCATTCCACGATTATTTCACGTATATGGTGACATTATGTGCCGATGCATTGCATACAAATTTAGACCTTTGCATCGGACCCCCCAAAGCTGTGAGGGATCTTTTACGTGCCACACCTACTGTGACACAGGACCTCAGTTTTTACTGTCTCATCCGAAAGACAGAACACTGGTGTCCAGGGTGGGAGTTGATCCCAGGACCTCTCAATCACGAGCCGAGCACATTATCCACAGGCCTCACTGGCTTAGATATGTTAGTATAAGACATACATGAGTTGTCAGTTGACTACAGAGCTCGTATATGGCAGCTTGATTTAAGTAGCAAAGGTGTTTTGTAAGTCATTCTACAAGGTCAAGGTCAAAATGTAAAAAAAATTTGATATGTAATGAAAGGTCTTGTGATAAGGAATACACACCTGAAATGTTTAAGCCCCATCTCTTGTTGTTTGTAAGTTTTCTAATGATCCTGGTCAAAGCTTTTGTCAATGGGCGGCGACAACAACGCTGCCCAACGGGAGCATGACAACAACTCTCTGGACATTTGTCAAGGCGAGCTACAGTAATAATGATATATTATAATTTGTTACCCTTTCCTCTCATTTTTATACCCCAGTCTTTCTAAAGGTATAAGTATACCTTACCTATAAGTTTGCCTTGTTCAGGCTAGGTGTTTGTTCATTTATTGCCCCTCCCTTTCCAAGATTTCAGAGCTACAAGTCCATCACTTTATGACAGATCAACTTCAAACAAACAGTGCTCAGGATTTATTGTGGTATCATGATCTGTATATCTACGGTCATGTGATCTATTTCATAGTTGCTGTAAAGACTTGAAGAGATTTCATTGTGACCCATTATTGCCTTTTGATAAAAGTCTGTTTGGGAAATGTTTCAACCAGGTTTTAAGAAACCGAGGTGAAACTTTTTGTGTATCTCTAATACAGTGTCTTATCTATGACTTATAGCTTGATTTTGTCACAGTTGACTTGAGCATAGTTCAGTTAATTTTCCCAGAGTTATAACCGTATCTTTCGATGAAAATTGGCGTTATGGAAATATTTTGGCGTGTTGTATATATTTAGAAGGTCATGGGCAGTAGATAGGAATCGCCCTGTCCATGTGTATGTCCAGTCCAGTTGTTCTGTATGTAGATTTCTCTTACAGTATAAGGGATTTCACACATATTATGAATAATGAATTATTCAACCATCTGATTAAAACCATACCTTTATTCCACTTCTCTATTTGTCCCAATTCAACAACAAAAAAACAAACAGTGGATGTGCTACAAATTGCATTAACATCCCCAGCGTTCTCATGTTTCACTAGGTAGTTTTTGAACAGTGTTTGTTACATATTACGTCACTTGCATGTGTCTAGCCAAATTATTGATTGGCTGTGGGAAATAATAAGTTTCAGTGACTGAATTGTCATCAGTGCTCACCAGGACGTGACCCCTTACTGGGTTTCGCCAGATCTTTATACACAATGGGACAAATAGAGAAGCAGATTAAAGATATCATTTAAATCAAATTGTTATACACCATAACAAGTACAACACATGCACTTTATCAGTTGATCTCATTTTGCATATTAAGTACTAGATCACTGGGACAGATGTCAGGAGTGGTAATATCATTTCTTTGCCATCAATATCCCACGGCATTGACAAAAACATGGGTTTCTTTTTTTATCCATGACATATAGGATATATATCAATATCAAATATAGATTCCTCAGGATCACAGCTTTCATTTAGTACTATGGCTGTGGACCTCAGCTTGGAATTTGACCTACTTTTAAAAAACTTTAACCCGAGCTGTATCCTTTGAAATAGTGTTCAGACTTCTTCGAGGTGTACATGTATCCAAAAATATGTTTTTTCCTACGATAAATTATAATTAAACAGGTCATTTGTGGTCAGACTCTCGAATTTTACCATCTAGCACTTTTATTCAACATACTAGTACCGTATTCACATACATACCTTCTGGTCTTTAAATTGATGCCCCTTTATAGATCATATATCAAAACATCTTCATTTCAAGTGCTGACCTAGCATTACAGGGCGAAGACCACCATCAGATTCCTCTTCATCTATGTATAACTGTAAAATCTAAGATTATATACAGGTTAGTACAGAACATGAATCCTAAAGATTTTGTCATGTTTAGACATAGAATATAAAAAAAAATATGTTTTTAAAGATTTTAGTGTGAGTTATCACAATTTGTAGCAAGTAATTTGAGGTCTCTATTTCTTCCACCTACCACTTTCTTTGAAACATTTATACCCACGGAGCCAAACTTTCATTCATCTTTCTGGAATATAGAAACCAAAATAGATACTTCATTGTACTTTGACAAGGGTCGCAAAAAGACAGATGTGAATTATCAGAATTTGTAACAAGTTCAGAGATGCCGAAATCTTGAAAAAAGATGCAGGTCATTCAGACCGGCATCCTCATTATTTTTGCAGGTCCGAATGAAAGTCTGCTAGTCTGCAGAATGTGAGAAATTTGGAAATTTACAGCTTTACAATATCTGTTACGTTAGGTAAATAATTTGTTTACGTTGAACTATTTTAATTCATTTTGCGTGTACATGGTTGATTTTAGTTATATTCCACTTCAATTTCATAGATAATTTCATTCAACAAACTCTCATTCTTGCTCACACTTGGGCTCACCCTCACTTTCACTGTCTGACTTATCTTCTATTTCATACTCACTCCCTATGTCTTGTTTGTTCACTGTCTTTGTGGTTTGTTCACTGTCTCCGTGGTTTGTTCACTGTCTTCGTGGTTTGTTCACTGTCTCCATGGTTTGTGCTGTCTCCGTGGTTTGTTCACTGTCTCCGTGGTTTGTTCACTGTGTCCATGGTTTGTGCTGTCTCCATGGTCTCTTCACTGTCTCCGTGGTTTGTGATGTCTCCGTGGTTTGTTCACTGTCTCCGTGGTTTGTTCACTGTGTCCATGGTTTGTGCTGTCTCCATGGTTTGTTCACTGTCTCCGTGGTTTGTGCTTTCTCCATGGTTTGTTCACTGTCTCCATGGTTTGTGCTGTCTCCGTGGTTTGTTCACTGTCTCCGTGGTTTGTGCTGTCTCCGTGGTTTGTTCACTGTCTCCGTGGTTTGTGCTGTCTCCATGGTTTGTGCTGTTAAATTAAGTAAATAATTTGTTGAACTATTTTAATTCATTTTACGTGTACATGGTTGATTTTAGTTATATTTCACTTCAATTTCATAGATCATTTCATTCAACAAACTCTCATTCTTGCTCACTTTCAGTCTCTGATTCATCTTCTATCTCATACTCACTCCCTATGTCTTGTTTGTTCACTGTTTCCGTGGTTTGTGCTGTCTCTGTGGTTTGTTCACTGTTTCCATGGTTTGTGCCGTCTCCGTGGTTTCTGCCGTCTCTGTGGTTTGTGCTGTCTCTGTGGTTTGTGCTGTCCCCATGGTTTCTACTGTCTCCGTCGTTTGTGATGTATGTGGTTTGTGCTGTCCCCATGGTTTGTACTGTCTCCATGGTTAGTACTGTCTCCGTCGTTTGTGATATATGTGGTTGGTGCTCTCTCCATGGTTTGTGCTGTCTCCGTGGTTGGTGCTCTTTGTTTTTCTCCTAAATCCCGGTCTCATCCCTATTCCATTTGTTTGCAATGTCTCCTATTTTTCTTTGTTCTGTATTTCTTCTCTTGCCCTAGATTGCGATAAATCAACAACTTCTCCAGCTGCAAAAACTAAGATTTCAGAGACGTTAGAAGAAAACATGAGTTATGAAGATTTCATTGTATGTTTACAAAGGTCGCGAAAAGAGAGATGTGAATTATCAGAATTTGTTACAAGTTCCTTACAGTCTTTACTTTTACCATCTACCACTTTCACTCCCACATGCATACACCACTATCATACCTTCAGGCCCAAACGTCCATTCATCCATCAGTAATATATGAATCAAAAGAGATACTTCCCTTTCCAGTGCCAATGTCACGTTTAGGGAACGGCCCTCAGTCTGTATCCTCTTCTTCTGTGTGCAGCTGCAAAAACTAAGATTCAAGAGAGGTTACAAAAGATAATGAGTTGTAAAGATTTCATTGTATTTTGACAAAGGTCGCGAAAAGATAGATGTGTATTATCAGAATTTGTAACAAGTTACTTACAGTCTTTACTTTTTCCACCTACCACTTTCACTCCCACATGCATACACCACATTCATACCCCCTAGGCCCAAACGTCCATTCATCCATCGGTAATATATGAACCAAAAGAGATACTTCCCTTTTAAGTGCCGATGTCGCGTTGAGGGAACGGCCCTCAGTCTGTATCCTCTTCTTCTGTGTGCAGCTGCAAAAACTAAGATTCCAGAGAGGTTAGAAAAAAACATGAGTTACGAAGATTTCATTGTATTTTGACAAAGGTCGCGAAAAGATGTATGTGTATTATCAGAATTTATAACAAGTTACTTACAGTCTTTACTTTTACCACCTACCACTTTTATTCCCACTTGCACACACCACATTCATACCCCCTTAGCCCAAACGTCCATTCATCCATCGGTAATATGTGAACCAAAAGAGATACTTCCCTTTTAAGTGCCGATGTCGCGTTGAGGGAACGGCCCTCAGTCTGTATCCTCTTCTTCTGTGTGCAGCTGCAAAAACTAAGATTCCAGAGAGATTAGAAAAGAACATGAGTTACGAAGATTTCATTGTATTTTGACAAAGGTCGCGAAAAGATAGATGTGTATTATCAGAATTTGTAACAAGTTACTTACAGTCTTTACTTTTACCACCTACCACTTTTATTCCCACATGCACACACCACATTCATACCCCCTAGGCCCAAACGTCCATTCATCCATTGGTAATATATGAACCAAAAGAGATACTTCCATTTTCAGTGCCGATATCTCGTTCAGGGAACTGCCCTCAGTCTGTATCCTCTTCTTCTCTGTGCAGCTGCAAAAACTAAGGTTCCAGAGAGGTTAGAAAAGGACATGAGTTACGAAAATTTCATTGTATTTTGACAAAGGTCGCGAAAAGATAGATGTGTATTATCAGAATTTGAAACAAATTACTTACAGTCTTTACTTTTACCACCTACCACTTTCACTCCCACATGCATACACCACATTCAAACCCCCTAGGCCCAAACGTCCATTCATCCATCGGTGATATATGAACCAAAACAGATACTTCCCTTTTCAGTGCCGATGTCGCGTTGAGGGAACGGCCCTCAATCTGTTTCCTCTTCTTCTGTGTGCAGCTGCAAAAACTAAGATTCCAGAGAGGTTAGAAAAAAACATGAGTTACGAAGATTTCATTGTATTTTGACAAAGGTCGCGAAAAGATAGATGTGTATTATCAGAATTTGTAACAAGTTACTTACAGTCTTTACTTTTACCACCTACCACTTTCACTCCCACATGCATACACCACATTCATACCCCCTAGACCCAAACGTGCATTCGTCCATCGGTAATATATGAACCAAGAGATACTTCCCTTATCTGTGCTAATGTCGCGTGGAGGGAACAGCCCTCAGTCTGTATCCTCTTCTTCTGTGTGCAGCTGCAAAAACTAAGGTTCCAGAGAGGTTAGAAAAGAACATGAGTTACGAAGATTTCATTGTATTTTGACAAAGGTCGCGAATAGATAGATGTGAATTATCAGAATTTGTAACAAGTTACTTACAGTCTTTACTTTTACCACCTACCACTTTCACTCCCACATGCACACACCACATTCATACCCCCTAGGCGCAAACGTCCATTCATCCATCGGTAATATATGAACCAAGAGATACCTCCCTTATCTGTGCTGATGTTGCGTTGAGGGAACGGCCCTCAGTCTGTATCCTCTTCTGTGTGCAGCTGCAAAAACTAAGGTTCCAGAGAGGTTAGAAAAGAACATGAGTTACGAAGATTTCATTGTATTTTGACAAAGGTCGCGAAAAGATAGATGTGTATTATCAGAATTTGTAACAAGTTACTTACAGTCTTTACTTTTACCACCTACCACTTTTATTCCCACATGCACACACCACATTTATACCCCCTAGGCGCAAACGTCCATTCATCCATCGGTAATATATGAACCAAAAGAGATACTTCCCGTTTAAGTGCCGATGTCGCGTTGAGGGAACGGCCCTCAGTCTGTATCCTCTTCTTCTGTGTGCAGCTGCAAAAACTAAGATTCCAGAGAGGTTAGAAAAGAACATGAGTTACGAAGATTTCATTCTATTTTGACAAAGGTCGCGAAAAGATAGATGTGAATTATCAGAATTTGTAACAAGTTACTTACAGTCTTTACTTTTAGCACCTACCACTTTCACTCCCAAATGCATACACCACATTCATACCCCCTAGGCCCAAACGTCCATTCATCCATCGGTAATATATGAACCAAGAGATACTTCCCTTATCTGTGCTGATGTCGCGTTGAGGGAACGGCCCTCAGTCTGTATCCTCTTCTTCTGTGTGCAGCTGCAAAAACTAAGGTTCCAGAGAGGTTAGAAAAGAACATGAGGTACAAAGATTTCATTGTATTTTAACAAAGGTCGCGAAAAGATAGATGTGTATTATCAGAGTGTGTAACAAGTTACTTACAGTCTTTACTTTTACCACCTACCACTTTCACTCCCACATGCACACACCACATTCATACCCCCTAGGCCCAAACGTCCATTCATCCATCAGTAATATATGAACCAAAAGAGATACTTCCCTTTTCAGTGCTGATGTCGCGTTGAGGGAACGGCCCTCAGTCTGTATCCTCTTCTTCTGTGTGCAGCTGCAAAAACTAAGATTCCAGAGAGTTTAGAAAAGAACATGAGTTACGAAGATTTCATTGTATTTTAACAAAGGTCGCGAAAAGATAGATGTGAATTATCAGAATTTGTAACAAGTTACTTACAGTCTTTACTTTTACCACCTACCACTTTTATTCCCACATGCATACACCATATTCATACCCCCTAGGCCCAAACGTCCATTCATCCATCGGTAATATATGAACCAACAGATACTTCCCTTATTTGTGCTGATGTCGCATTGAGGGAACGGCCCTCAGTCTGTATCCTCTTCTTCTGTGTGCAGCTGCAAAAACTAAGATTCCAGAGAGGTTAGAAAAGAACATGAGTTACGAAGATTTCATTGTATTTTGACAAAGGTCGCGAATAGATAGATGTGAATTATCAGAATTTGTAACAAGTTACTTACAGTCTTTACTTTTACCGCCTACCACTTTCACTCCCACATGCATACACCACATTCATACCCCCTAGGCCCAAACGTCCATTCATCCATCGGTAATATATGAACCAAGAGATACTTCCCTTATCTGTGCTGATGTCGCGTTGAGGGAACGGCCCTCAGTCTGTATCCTCTTCTTCTGTGTGCAGCTGCAAAAACTAAGATTCCAGAGAGTTTAGAAAAGAACATGAGTTACGAAGATTTCATTGTATTTTAACAAAGGTCGCGAAAAGATAGATGTGAATTATCAGAATTTGTAACAAGTTACTTACAGTCTTTACTTTTACCACCTACCACTTTCACTCCCACATGCACACACCACATTCATACCCCCTAGGCGCAAACGTCCATTCATCCATCGGTAATATATGAACCAAGAGATACCTCCCTTATCTGTGCTGATGTTGCGTTGAGGGAACGGCCCTCAGTCTGTATCCTCTTCTGTGTGCAGCTGCAAAAACTAAGGTTCCAGAGAGGTTAGAAAAGAACATGAGTTACGAAGATTTCATTGTATTTTGACAAAGGTCGCGAAAAGATAGATGTGTATTATCAGATTTTGTAACAAGTTACTTACAGTCTTTACTTTTACCACCTACCACTTTTATTCCCACATGCACACACCACATTTATACCCCCTAGGCACAAACGTCCATTCATCCATCGGTAATATGTGAACGAAAAGAGATACTTCCCGTTTAAGTGCCGATGTCGCGTTGAGGGAACAGCCCTCAGTCTGTATCCTCTTCTTCTGTGTGCAGCTGCAAAAACTTAGATTCCAGAGAGGTTAGAAAAGAACATGAGTTACGAAGATTTCATTGTATTTTGACAAAGGTCGCGAAAAGATAGATGTGAATTATCAGAATTTGTAACAAGTTAACTACAGTCTTTACTTTTACCACCTACCACTTTCACTCCCAAATGCATACACCACATTCATACCCCCTAGGCCCAAACGTCCATTCATCCATCGGTAATATATGAACCAAAAGAGATACTTCCCTTATCTGTGCTGATGTCGCGTTGAGGGAACGGCCCTCAGTCTGTATCCTCTTCTTCTGTGTGCAGCTGCAAAAACTAAGGTTCCAGAGAGGTTAGAAAAGAACATGAGTTACGAAGATTTCATTGTATTTTGACAAAGGTCGCGAAAAGATAGATGTGAATTATCAGAATTTGTAACAAGTTACTTACAGTCTTTACTTTTACCACCTACCAATTTTATTCCCACATGCATACACCATATTCATACCCCCTAGTCCCAAACGTCCATTCATCCATCGGTAATATATGAACCAAGAGATACTTCCCTTATTTGTGCTGATGTCGCGTTGAGGGAACGGCCCTCAGTCTGTATCCTCTTCTTCTGTGTGCAGCTGCAAAAACTAAGATTCCAGAGAGGTTAGAAAAGAACATGAGTTACGAAGATTTCATTGTATTTTGACAAAGGTCGCCAATAGATAGATGTGAATTATCAGAATTTGTAACAAGTTACTTACAGTCTTTACTTTTACCGCCTACCACTTTCACTCCCACATGCATACACCACATTCATATCCCCTAGGCCAAAACGTCCATTCATCCATCGGTAATATATGAACCAAGAGATACTTCCCTTATCGGTGATGATGTCGCGTTGAGGGAACGGCCCTCAGTCTGTATCCTCTTCTTCTCTGTGCAGCTGCAAAAACTAAGGTTCCAGAGAGGTTAGAAAAGAACATGAGTTACGAAGATTTCATTGTATTATGACAAAGGTCGCGAATAGATAGATGTGAATTATCAGAATTTGTAACAAGTTACTTACAGTCTTTACTTTTACCACCTACCACTTTCACTCCCACATGCACACACCACATTCATACCCCCTAGGCCCAAACGTCCATTCATCCATCGGTAATATATGAACCAAGAGATACTTCCCTTATCGGTGCTGATGTCGCGTTGAGGGAACGGCCCTCAGTCTGTATCCTCTTCTTCTGTGTGCAACTGCAAAAACTAAGGTTCCAGAGAGGTTAGAAAAGAACATGAGTTACGAAGATTTCATTGTATTTTGACAAAGGTCGCGAAAAGATAGATGTGTATTATCAGAGTGTGTAACAAGTTACTTACAGTCTTTACTTTTACCACCTACCACTTTCACTCCCTCATGCATACACCACATTCATACCCCAGGCCCAAACTTCATTCATCCATCAGTAATATATGAACCAAAAGAGATACTTCCCTTTTCAGTGCTGATGTCGCGTTGAGGGAACGGCCCTCAGTCTGTATCCTCTTCTTCTGTGTGCAGCTGCAAAAACTAAGATTCCAGAGAGTTTAGAAAAGAACATGAGTTACGAAGATTTCATTGTATTTTAACAAAGGTCGCGAAAAGATAGATGTGAATTATCAGAATTTGTAACAAGTTACTTACAGTCTTTACTTTTACCACCTACCACTTTCACTCCCACATGCATACACCACATTCATACCCCCTAGGCCCAAACGTCCATTCATCCATCGGTAATATATGAACCAAGAGATACTTCCCTTATCTGTGCTGATGTCGCGTTGAGGGAACGGCCCTCAGTCTGTATCCTCTTCTTCTGTGTGCAGCTGCAAAAACTAAGATTCCAGAGAGGTTAGAAAAGAACATGAGTTACGAAGATTTCATTGTATTTTGACAAAGGTCGCGAATAGATAGATGTGAATTATCAGAATTTGTAACAAGTTACTTACAGTCTTTACTTTTACCACCTACCACTTTCACTCCCACATGCATACACCACATTCATACCCCCTAGGCCCAAACGTCCATTCATCCATCGGTAATATATGAACTAAGAGATACTTCCCTTATCTGTGCTGATGTCGCGTTGAGGGAACGGCCCTCAGTCTGTATCCTCTTCTTCTGTGTGCAGCTGCAAAAACTAAGGTTCCAGAGAGGTTAGAAAAGAACATGAGTTACGAAGATTTCATTGTATTTTAACAAAGGTCGCGAAAAGATAGATGTGAATTATCAGAATTTGTAACAAGTTACTTACAGTCTTTACTTTTACCACCTACCACTTTCACTCCCACATGCATACACCACATTCATACCCCCTAGGCCCAAACGTCCATTCATCCATCGGTAATATATGAACTAAGAGATACTTCCCTTATCTGTGCTGATGTCGCGTTGAGGGAACGGCCCTCAGTCTGTATCCTCTTCTTCTGTGTGCAGCTGCAAAAACTAAGATTCCAGAGAGGTTAGAAAAGAACATGAGTTACGAAGATTTCATTGTATTTTTACAAAGGTCGCGAATAGATAGATGTGAATTATCAGAATCTGTAACAAGTTACTTACAGTCTTTACTTTTACCACCTACCACTTTCACTCCCACATGCATACACCACATTCATACCCCCTAGGCCCAAACGTCCATTCGTCCATCGGTACTATATGAACCAAGAGATACTTCCCTTATCTGTGCTAATGTCGCGTTGAGGGAACAGCCCTCAGTCTGTATCCTCTTCTTCTGTGTGCAGCTGCAAAAACTAAGGTTCCAGAGAGGTTAGAAAAGAACATGAGTTACGAAGATTTCATTGTATTATGACAAAGGTCGCGAATAGATAGATGTGAATTATCAGAATTTGTAACAAGTTACTTACAGTCTTTACTTTTACCACCTACCACTTTCACTCCCACATGCACACACCACATTCATACCCCCTAGGCCCAAACGTCCATTCATCCATCGGTAATATATGAACCAAGAGATACTTCCCTTATCGGTGCTGATGTCGCGTTGAGGGAACGGCCCTCAGTCTGTATCCTCTTCTTCTGTGTGCAACTGCAAAAACTAAGGTTCCAGAGAGGTTAGAAAAGAACACGAGTTACGAAGATTTCATTGTATTTTGACAAAGGTCGCGAAAAGATAGATGTGTATTATCAGAGTGTGTAACAAGTTACTTACAGTCTTTACTTTTACCACCTACCACTTTCACTCCCTCATGCATACACCACATTCATACCCCAGGCCCAAACTTCATTCATCCATCAGTAATATATGAACCAAAAGAAATACTTCCCTTTTCAGTGCTAATGTAGCGTTGAGGGAACGGCCCTCAGTCTGTATCCTCTTCTTCTGTGTGCAGCTGCAAAAACTAAGATTCCAGAGAGTTTAGAAAAGAACATGAGTTACGAAGATTTCATTGTATTTTAACAAAGGTCGCGAAAAGATAGATGTGAATTATCAGAATTTGTAACAAGTTACTTACAGTCTTTACTTTTACCACCTACCACTTTCACTCCCACATGCATACACCACATTCATACCCCCTAGGCCCAAACGTCCATTCATCCATCGGTAATATATGAACCAAGAGATACTTCCCTTATCTGTGCTGATGTCGCGTTGAGGGAACGGCCCTCAGTCTGTATCCTCTTCTTCTGTGTGCAGCTGCAAAAACTAAGATTCCAGAGAGGTTAGAAAAGAACATGAGTTACGAAGATTTCATTGTATTTTGACAAAGGTCGCGAATAGATAGATGTGAATTATCAGAATTTGTAACAAGTTACTTACAGTCTTTACTTTTACCACCTACCACTTTCACTCCCACATGCATACACCACATTCATACCCCCTAGGCCCAAACGTCCATTCATCCATCGGTAATATATAAACCAAGAGATACTTCCCTTATCTGTGCTGATGTCGCGTTGAGGGAACGGCCCTCAGTCTGTATCCTCTTCTTCTCTGTGCAGCTGCAAAAACTAAGGTTCCAGAGAGGTTA
Source organism: Pteria penguin (assembly GCA_035048485.1). Classification (NCBI taxonomy): domain Eukaryota; kingdom Metazoa; phylum Mollusca; class Bivalvia; order Pterioida; family Pteriidae; genus Pteria; species Pteria penguin. The sequence goes on from CM068581.1 coordinate 53,372,634, forward strand.
GAAAAGAACATGAGTTACGAAGATTTCATTGTATTTTGACAAAGGTCGCGAAAAGATAGATGTGTATTATCAGAATTTGTAACAAGTTACTTACAGTCTTTACTTTTACCACCTACCACTTTTATTCCCACATGCACACACTACATTCATACCCCCTAGGCCCAAACGTCCATTCATCCATCGGTAATATGTGAACGAAAAGAGATACTTCCCTTTTAAGTGCCGATGTCGCGTTGAGGGAACAGCCCTCAGTCTGTATCCTCTTCTTCTGTGTGCAGCTGCAAAATCTAAGATTCCAGAGAGATTAGAAAAGAACATGAGTTACGAAGATTTCATTGTATTTTGACAAAGTTCGCAAAAAGATAGATGTGTATTATCAGAGTGTGTAACAAGTTACTTACAGTCTTTACTTTTACCACCTACCACTTTCACTCCCACATGCACACACCACATTCATACCCCCTATGCCCAAACGTCCATTCATCCAAAGGTAATATATGAACCAAGAGATACTTCCCTTATCTGTGCTGATGTCGCGTTGAGGAAACGGCCCTCAGTCTGTATCCTCTTCTTCTGTGTGCAGCTGCAAAAAGTAAGATTCCAGAGAGGTTAGAAAAGAACATGAGTTACGAAGATTTCATTGTATTTTGACAAAGGTCGCGAATAGATAGATGTGAATTATCAGAATTTGTAACAAGTTACTTACAGTCTTTACTTTTACCACCTACCACTTTTCTTCCCACATGCATACACCATATTCATGCCCCCTAGGCCCAAACGTCCATTCATCCATCGGTAATATATGAACCAAGAGATACTTCCCTTATCTGTGCTGATGTCGCGTTGAGGGAACGGCCCTCAGTCTGTATCCTCTTCTTCTGTGTGCAGCTGCAAAAACTAAGACTCCAGAGAGTTTAGAAAAGAACATGAGTTACGAAGATTTCATTGTATTTTAACAAAGGTCGCGAAAAGATACATGTGAATTATCAGAGATTGTAACAAGTTACTTACAGTCTTTACTTTTACCACCTACCACTTTCACTCCCACATGCATACACCACATTCATACCCCCTAGGCCCAAACGTCCATTCATCCATCGGTACTATATGAACCAAGAGATACTTCCCTTATCTGTGCTGATGTCGCGTTGAGGGAACGGCCCTCAGTCTGTATCCTCTTCTTCTGTGTGCAGCTGCAAAAAAAACATGAGTTACGAAGATTTCATTGTATTTTGACAAAGGTCGCCAATAGATAGATGTGAATTATCAGAATTTGTAACAAGTTACTTACAGTCTTTACTTTTACCACCTACCACTTTCACTCCCACATGCATACACCACATTCATACCCCCTAGGCCCAAACGTCCATTCATCCATCGGTAATATATGAACCAAGAGATACTTCCCTTATCTGTGCTGATGTCGCGTTGAGGGAACGGCCCTCAGTCTGTATCCTCTTCTTCTGTGTGCAGCTGCGAAAACTAAGGTTCCAGAGAGGTTAGAAAAGAACATGAGTTACAAAGATTTCATTGTATTTTGACAAAGGTCGCGAAAAGATAGATGTGTATTATCAGAATTTGTAACAAGTTACTTACAGTCTTTACTTTTACCACCTACCACTTTTATTCCCACATGCACACACCACATTCATACCCCCTAGGCCCAAACGTCCATTCATCCATCGGTAATATGTGAACCAAAAGAGATACTTCCCTTTTAAGTGCCGATGTCGCGTTGAGGGAACAGCCCTCAGTCTGTATCCTCTTCTTCTGTGTGCAGCTGCAAAATCTAAGATTCCAGAGAGATTAGAAAAGAACATGAGTTACGAAGATTTCATTGTATTTTGACAAAGTTCGCAAAAAGATAGATGTGTATTATCAGAGTGTGTAACAAGTTACTTACAGTCTTTACTTTTACCACCTACCACTTTCACTCCCACATGCACACACCACATTCATACCCCCTAGGCGCAAACGTCCATTCATCCATCGGTAATATATGAACCAAGAGATACTTCCCTTATCTGTGCTGATGTCGCGTTGAGGGAACGGCCCTCAGTCTGTATCCTCTTCTTCTGTGTGCAGCTGCAAAAACTAAGATTCCAGAGAGGTTAGAAAAGAACATGAGTTACGAAGATTTCATTGTATTTTGACAAAGGTCGCGAATAGATAGATGTGAATTATCAGAATTTGTAACAAGTTACTTACAGTCTTTACTTTTACCACCTACCACTTTCACTCCCACATGCACACACCACATTCATACCCCCTAGGCCCAAACGTCCATTCATCCATCGGTAATATATGAACCAAAAAAGATACTTCCCTTTTCAGTGCTGATGTCGCGTTGAGGGAACGGCCCTCAGTCTGTATCCTCTTCTTCTGTGTGCAGCTGCAAAAACTAAGATTCCAGAAGGGTTAGAAAAGAACATGAGTTACGAAGATTTCATTGTATTTTGACAAAGGTCGCGAAAAGATAGATATGTATTATCAGAGTTTGTAACAAGTTACTTACAGTCTTTACTTTTACCACCTACCACTTTCACTCCCACATGTACATACACATTCATACCCCCTAGGCCCAAACGTCCATTCATCCATCGGTAATATATGAACCAAAAAAGATACTTCCCTTTTCAGTGCCGATGACGCGTAGAGGGAACGGCCCTCAGTCTGTATCCTCTTCTTCTGTGTGCAGCTGCAAAAACTAAGATTCCAGAGAGGTTAGAAAAGAGCATGAGTTATGAAGATTTCATTGTATTTTGACAAAGGTCGCGTAAAGATAGATGTGAATTATCAGAATTTATTACAATTTACGTACAGTCTTTACTTTTACCACCTACTTCTTTCACATCAACATACACACACCACATTCATACTCTCAGGCCCAAACGTCCATTCACCTTTCAGTAATATATGAACCAAAAGTAATATATGAACCAAAAGAGATACTTCATTTTCAGTGCTGATACCGCGTTGAGGGAACGGCCCTCAGTCTGTGTTCTATTCTTCTGTGCAGCTGCAAATACTAATATGCTGGATAGGTTAAAAGAGAACATGAGTTATAAAGGTTTCATAGTATTTTGACGAAAGTTGCGAGTAGATGTGAATTATCAGAATTTGTAACAAGTTATGTATAATCTTTACTTTTACCACTTTTATTCCAACATGCACAGTATAAATTCATACCTTCAAGCATTATGTCCATGCATCCTTCTGATATGCGTCATTAAATGTCATTAAAGTACTTCCCTTCACAGTATCAAAATCGGTTTCCTGTACTTTTTCTTGTGGTCATAGTCTTCAGTTGATATCTGTAAGCAAAAGTATAATTTTCGAGGAGTTATATAAAGTGATATGTTTATTTTGATACTAAAAACATAAATTTTGAAATTAAAACTATAATTTTAATCTCTTGGTGCAACAGAAATGCTGCTCTGACAGCTTAGGTAGTGAAATATAATTGCCAGAGAACTAATATTTGAACAAGAAACCGTCAAGGACGGTATGACCGGATTGCAAATGCTAAACGCAGACAGAGGGATGGACCGATTTTGCCAATTTAGAGACCAGAATTGCTTTGCATTAACATTAATAATACATGTATGCAAGTGGTCACTCTAAGGGCAAAAAATAGTGTGTGTTCACTGAAGCGTAAAGTCAAGGTCACTAAATTTTTGTATTGGTTGGATAGAACATCCAAGTATCTACAAACCTACCAATTTTGACATAAGTACCCTTTAGGGTAAGACAGAAACCAAGCTAAATGCAACTAAATAACAAAATATTGATGCCGTGCGGACGGACAGACAGACCGACGGACGACCAGACGGATTTCGCCAATTCATAGACCGGAATTGCTTTGCAATAACATTAACAATACATGTATGCAAGTGGTCACCCTAAAGGCAAAAAAAAGTGTGCGTTCACTGAAGCGTAAAGTCAAGGTCACTAAATTTTTGTATTGGTTGGATAGAACATTCAAGTATCTACAAACCTACCTTTGACATAAGTACCCTTTATGGTATGAAAGAAACCAAGCTAAACGCAAAATGTTGACTCCATACGGACGGACTGACTGACGGATAGACGGTTTTCGCCAATTAATAGACCGGAATTACTTTGTAATCCGGTCAAAAATCAAGAAATTACCAGAACACACCCATATTCAAATTTGACGGGCTTTTTCCCTTAATACATCTACCGGTACATAATCAATATCAATATGATCCATCAAACCTTAACAGAGAAAATGAGCGGAGACAGTCATTTTTATTAAGAAATTTTCTATGTTAATGGGTAATAACTCAAATTACTGAACCACACCCATATTTGAATTTGACCTGCATCTTTCCTTGTTACATCTGTATACCCAGTATCAATTTAATCCATTAAACCTTCAAAGAGAAAATGAGCGGAGACCCACTGATGACGGAATGACAGAATTACGGAACAGGGTAACACTATGCCCCGGCCATTTCTTGGCGGGGGCATAAAAATATCTTATGTTTATTCCTTGTTTCAGTCAGCACTGGCATGAACAATAGCACTTGGTGGGGAAATATTTGTTTTCATTTGATTTCATATGAAAACAGGTTGTACAGTGTGTGTTTGATGTAAATGATAATTATCTGAGAAATTCAATTGTAATTTAAGGATTTTATTCTTAATTAGATTTCTTAGAGATTTTGTCATTTTATTCTTTTCTTCAATATGGCTAGTACTAAGATGCAAAATGTTGATGAGGAGAAGTTTACAGTCATTTACCAGTATTCAAAAATCATAATTAGCAAAAGAATTATTAAATATATTTGTATTTTTATGCCCCCAGATAGACAATTTTGGGGCATATTGTTTTTGTCCTGTTTGTTTGTCTGTCTGTTGTCAACTTTAACTTTGGCTATAACTTTTGAACCATGAGTGATAGAGACTTCATACATGTATTTTACATGTGTATTCAACCAATGAAGCCCTTTCAAATGACACCAAGGTCGATTACCTTTTGACCTTGAAAATGACCTTTATGCTAAAAATAACTTTGGACTTTGGTGCCACCAGTGGCATTGGTATTTCACAAACACAGCTTATTTTTTCAAGCAGTCAGTTTGTGAATGATGAATTGTGTTAAGGTGTGCAGTGTGTACACTATTACCTGGAAGACTTAAAGGCATGTCGCTTCTTTGACAGAACTTCCATGCATTACTGTTTTGTAAAATTGTTACAGGTCAGTCGGCACATATACCTAAAATATTTGTTAAGACCTTTTTTGCAGTGTATATTCTATTTATATGACATAACTTCCATGTATAACTGCTTTACACGAGTGTTATTGCCCCTCCCCTTCACCTGCTCCTATGCCTTTAACTCCTGGATTAACATGGTAAAGAAAATTTGATTACTTTTATTTATGTCCTTGAAATTTTTAGTGTAATTTGTTTGATCTTTCCTTGTAGGATGGTCTTAATGCATTGATTTTGGATATGTTAACTGATTTTATTGTAATAAATGTACTTAACAAGAGATGCCAGAAGACAACAGAGTTCGCTATGTTGAACGTTTTTAAGGCGTCGAGCATTTGCATTTGCTCGACGCATGACAGACTTCTAGCGATCGTAATATTTTTACCTCTGCACCGCCTTTTTAATTCACGTAACAAAGTAGTACCTTCTTTAAAGTAGTAAAAGTTCCTGCAAAACCGGCTTTGTTATCCTTGATAAGGTCTGCTTTACTAAAATTATCAATATATATATATATTGCCCTTAAACACTTATTATTTTGTCGCTTATTGTGCGTGTTAAATATTCATTCGCCGTAATGACGCAAGCCGATTATGAATTACATTCGCACTTAATGGGAATTTTTCCAAATATGGGGAGGACCACATGACATATTGCCTTATTTGGAGAAATCGTATTAGAGCCCTTGTAACAAACTATCGATCAAGGCCTAATTTGACAAATAAGCACCAATATGGAAACCGATCACGTGATCTTCGAAATATATGTAATAATATAAAGAATATAATAATAATAATAATAATAATAATAATAATAATAATAATAATAATAATAATAATAATAATATATTTAGATATAAATTTCAGTCTAAAAAGAACAAGTAAAATATTTCATAGAATCCTAAATATAGACTGGCAATATAAAGACAGGTGACCACTAAATGATAACGAGACTGACCTAGGTTCAAGTGATGCGTTATCGGTTACTTTTATCTCACTGAATTTCGTTTTGTTTCATTTATTTTACCAGAATCAACAAATATCGACAAAATTAATTACATCTTCAAGGCTTAATATCGCGAGCCTCTCGTAAATTATATCAGGTACTGTATACCTATGCTGTGTATGCTACTGCAGACGAATTTTAGAAATATCTACATGCAGTGTGTACAGCTTCTTAAATGCCCTTACCGCCTGTGCTATAAATAACACTTGCTGGACAGGGAATAGCCTCTACAAAATGGCGGTGGTCACTTGTCTCTTCGCGCTGCGATAGCAAGCAAGAGCAGGTAACTCCAGTCTATCTTAAACAAGCATAGCTTTTTCAAAAGCTTTGGTTGCAATCGGACTAGCATTAAATGATCAAGATGTTGGTCACAACAGCAAATAGCTTTATGTATATAGGAATTACATGCTTTTGCGTAGTTGTGTATTTTCCTGCTAAATTTTCTTTCCTTATTAGGGAAGTAGCATGTGTATATATCACATGGTCTTCCACATATTTGGAAAAGTTCCTACGAGGGCATAAAAATGGCAGCTGAGAAAGGTTTCAAAACGCCTACAAAATTTAATGCAGATGTAAAGGATGATAGCATGGACTAAGACAGAATTGCGTCATTACGGCGAACGGCATGGCGTTGTAGCCCTTAAACGTGCACACACAATAAACAACCGAATAATAACTAGTGTGTATATACAAGCTGTTGACCCTAGTGTCAGTGTCAGTATTAGTAGCGTAGACAAAAACTGTAACTTAGACCTTACCATATCTTAAAACAAATTAAGCACAAGGCTTCCATATTTTACAGGCAATGGTAACAACTCGTCCATTTGTTAAAAAAAATGGCAATGGTGTTCCATTGATTTCACTTGTACATTCTTTGTGATAAGACATTTGACATATTTTTGCAAGAATGACATAAAGAACAATAAAATGTTATGATTTTGGTTGATTGGTGTTTTACGTCGCTTTCAACAATATTTCAGTTATATCGCGACATGGAAGCAGGAGGTTACCAACCTCTTAAACATAGTGGCGCAACCCGGGAATCGAACCCGGATCGTCGGCGCCGCAAGCCAAGCGCTTAACCACTACACCAAGCCTGTCCCGCAAGAAGGGGTATGACTTTGTGGCTCTTCAAGCCTTTGATTATTAAATACATGTAGATTATTTGTCAAGCAGTTTGTTATTTCAAAACCTGAACCGATGAAAGGTCTGGTCAGAAGGAATCTTCATTTGAAATCCCTATCTCTTATATTTTAAAAGTAAAAGCCCAGGAGTGCATTCAGAATCATAGCAGATATGTAGCAGCTAGCTAACTGAACACTTTGCTCACTTAGCTGCTACATACCAAAACCAAGCCTTAGTTTATTATGCTAGTTTTCAAATTCGAAATGGCCGACATTAAACATTTATTTGCTTTCTCTTCTCCGTCTTTGCTTAAAAATCAAATCTAAAATGATCACTCATTGGTATGAAAGAGTGCTTCAAGTTCACCTTACATTAGGAAAATTGGCTAGAGTGGATAAATTTTCTCAAAACATAAAGGAAGATTTACAACTTTCCACTATTTTACCCAACCAGTAAATGTAGCAGAGCATTCAGAATGATATTTTATACTAATCCCAGCAGCAAGTCTAGCAGCTACAATTCTGAATGCACCCTGGGTAAAAGTTTTTAAAAAGTATGTCATATTCTAAGGTCGAGGTCACAAGATCAAAAGTCGGATCAAATGAAAGTTCTTGACATAAGGGACTTGAGAAAAAGGTATAAAAGCCCTACCTCCGTTGGTTCAAAAGATATAGCACATGTAAAAGTTTTTGAAAAGTAGGTCAAAGGCCAAGGTCAAGGGGCAGGTCTTAAATGAAAGCTCTTGACATGAGGGACCCATGTGTAAAAGTATCCAAGACCTAATTCTTGGTTCAAAAGATATAGCTCTGGTTAAATTTTTTTACCAGAAGGTCAAATTCGAAAGGTCAAGTTCATAAGATCAAAAGTCATGGTATCAAATAGAAGTGCCTGTCCCGAGGAATCTGCGTGCGCAGGGGTATGATAATAGCTCTCTGGACATTTTGTATCGGAAAACTAAAAAGATTTCTTATGATTTATCTCTCTTCTATTTTAGATACAGACCAACCATACTGAATGAATTAATTTTAGAAATATTATCGTAGCGACTTCAAAATCAATAGATATTTGATGATTACATGCGGACATTATAATAAAAATAGTAGTATTTCACAGCTGATCTTGTTCATTAAGCTGATGACATTGATGAAGCCAATGTGCCACATGGGGCATTACATTTTGTAAAGTAGGTTCAAGTCCTGCCTTGGCAAAATTGTCAAAAGCATAGAAAAGACAAGGTTCACTAAGCCCTAAATTGGCCTGAATATGAGAATTTGTCATAAATGATTTTTTGCTCATCAGATGATATTTCTATATATACCCTATCAAAGCATGTAGTTAAACCTATAGATTTGACATGCACTCAAAACAATGAATTTCATCCAATAAATCCCTTAAGTAGGAATCATTAGCAAATAAAGTAAAAGCATATTATGATATAAAAGCATGTAAAGCCCAATGTGATAATTTTGTCACAATTAGTCTACCATTTAACAACAAACTTGTATAGCATGAAATGAAATTGGGGTAATTTTCTGCTATATATTGAACTGGTAAAGAAAAACTCAAATGTCAGCATTTGTTAGGCTATTTGGAATATCTGTGCTAATTTTGCATGTCTTTATGACATCATAAGAACATTTGGTGACGTCATTTTTATGAAAAACTTGTTTACACGTTAATTTGTGGTTATCCATAAAAACAGTAATACAAATAAAACTACTATAAAACAAATTGTATTTTTCTGTCCCTGGAACCATTTAAAGATTTTCATATTTCACATTCCTACTCTGTGTGATAAGACCTTTCCATTGGTACAATAATTTAGACATTGTGACCTTGACCATAAACTTTGACCTGAACAACTTTAACACTGGGTACATCTTTTGAATGGTTGGTTGGTTGATTGGTGTTTTACGTCGCTTTCAACAATTTTTCAGTTATATCGCGACATGGAAGCAGGAGGTTACCAACCTCTTAAACATCATGCACGGATCCAGAAATTTTTGTCAGAGGGGGTCCAACCAAAAAAGGTAAATTTTTCTCTTAGACGAGGGTGTGTGTGTGTGTGTGTGTTTCATCCCCAAAAATGCCCAAATATTACCCTTTTTTTTTTGGTAAAATTTTCGGATGCCAGGGGGGTCCAGACCCCCGGTAACCCCCCGTATCCGCGCATGAACATAATGGCACTACCTGGGAATCGGACCCGGATCGTCGGCGCCGCAAGCCAAGCGCTTAACCACTACACCAAGCTCGTCCATTTTAGCTCACCTGAGCCAAAGGCTCAAGTGAGCTATAGTCATAGTGCGCCGTCCGTCGTTGTCATCATTCGTCCGTCGTTAACTTTTTCACATTTTCGGCTTCTTCTCTGGAACTACATTGCAGATTTGGATCAAATTTTGTGTAAATGATGTAGTCAAGGTCCCCTACTACCGTAAAATTGTGTTCGGGATCCAGATTCTCTCAGGGGTGGATTCAGGGTGGGGCGAAAAGTGCCCAAAACGGTACCCCTCTTCAAACATCTTCTTCTCCAGAACCAGTACATATATAGGGAAACTAGTTGCATTTCAACAATCTATAAAGATGGGTTATTAAATTTTGTGTTCGGGGTTAAGATCCGTCAAATAGAAATTTACACTTTTTTGATGTGTTTTTGGACTTAGTCATTTCAATGCTGAAATGTGTCATGTTTTTCAGTTAATTGATATTGATGATTTCTTAATGACTATTTTGATCATAATTGTGGCAAGGAATATTATTGTGAAAGAATTTTGTCATTATCTCAATTTTTTGATTTTTTATGAATTTTTTAAGACTTCCCCCCAAAAAAGGGAGGGTTGGCCATTTTTCACATTTTGAACTTTTTCTACAAAACCACATGAAAGATTTTAATGAAACATGCAATACATGAAGTACTAAAGGTCCTCTATCAATCTGGTAAATTTCATCCAAATTGGTTAACAGATAATGCCACCATGTCTAAAAAGTAGGTCTCACAATGGTACATATACCACTTGGTAATTGAAATAGGAGAGTAGCGGTTCAAATCCAGCTGTGCTCAAAAAATTTTTTTCATTTCTTTACACATCTAAATAAGTTTTTAAATGTTTCTCAACACTCAACATATGAAATTAGACAATTTCAAGTTTAAGACTTCTAAAAAAAAAAGGGGGGGGGGTTCCATTTTTCACATTTTCAACTTTTTCTACAAAACTGTTTGAAGGATTTTAATAAATCTTGGTAGAAATAAGTCACTTATGATCTTTTTTTAAATTCTGTTGTTTTCGTCCAGACCTCTTTACAGGTGGCGCCACCATAGTCAAAAGTAGGTCGCAAAAGAGTTCCCTCCTTTAACAATATTCTTTTTCATACGGGCTGTATACAGAGACAAACAGAATGCATAGAAATGATCTAGAGGGATGAGTGAAGACGTATTGTCATTTTGGTTCCCTTCCAAAATCAAATTTTAGAATTTTTTTACATTTCTTTGGACTTGGTGATTTCAATGCAGAAAAGTGTCATTTTTTCCTAGTTAATTGATAATGATGATTTCTTAATGACTATTGTGATCATAATTATGGTAAGGAATGTTACTTTGAAAGAATTTTGTCAATATCTCAATTTTTGGATTTTCTATGAATTGTTTAAGACTTCCAAATGAGGGTGTATAGGAACAATTCAATCACATTTTTCACTTCTGCTGTTATACCACATGAAAGATTTTAATGAAACATGGAATACATGAAGTACTATAAAAGTCCTCTATCAATTTAGTAAATTTCATCCAAATTGGTTAACAGATAATGCCACCATGTCTAAAAAGTAGGTCTCACAATGGTACATATACCACTTGGTAATTGAAATATGGAGAGTAGCGGTTCAAATCCAGCTGTGGTCAGAAATTTTTTTTTCATTTCTTTACACATCTAAATAAGTTTTTAGATGTTTCTCAACACTCAACATATGAAATTAGGCCATTTTAAGTTAGATCTGGACAATATTTGAAACAATTGTTGTTCATGACCCAGACTTGAAATCACTCAACAAAAGGCCCCACCTAAAGAAAATGACTAACTTGTTGCCCTGAATGACATTTTGCAGAGACAAAGGAAATGCTTAATATCAAAATCACCTGAATGGATGTGCAAAAAAAGTGTTGTTTTTTATTCTAGTCTGAAATAAAATTTGACATATTTTCAACATTTGTTTTGACTTGGTCACAGTAATGCAAAAATAAATGAATTCTTCCTTCATGCATGACTGATCATCTAGGTACTCAGGTGAGCGATATAGGCCCACTTGGGCCTCTTGTTTTGAATGGTAAATGATAGGGCTTTCATATTTCTGATTTCTGATATTTCTGATGAATCCTTTCTATCAAATTTGACCTTTGAGTTTGACTTAGTTTTAGGATAACAGCTTATACTGACATAGTTGCCAGGGGCACTCATGTTTTTATGAAAATCACTAGGCTGAACATAGTATTTAGTGACCCTTGTCCTTCAATCAAGATAAGCGTTTTGAAAACATCCTTTCTCATATAAATTTCTTCTTAATGTAGATACTATTTACCATATTATAAATTATTATACAATAATAAATTCCCTGTAACAATATTGTTTTAGGGGGATATAACTGGAAATCGACCCTGATCTGATTTAGTACCATGGATTTTGTTGCCAGCGAGGGAGTCCTACGCTTGGCATTGTCCTTGTTCGTTTTTGACCTGCCGTTGGACTGTCATATTTAACACAAACAATAAGAATTTCATGAATATTTTCCTTATCTATGTTTGATGAAATTAATTGTATTTTAGCTAGAACTAATTAAAGGAATATGCTTTTGTCAACGAATTATCTAAAACTGCAAATATAAGAAGAGATTTAATACATGATATAGGCCCACCTGGGTCACATTTTTATTACCGTTTTACCTAATTTGGATATTGGCCACTTCTGACTTGCTTAAGTCAACCAATTCAAACCCAAATAAGGCATAATTGTGTTGTTCATTCTACACCAAAAACAAGATTTTAAATATTATTTAAAAATCGAATAAAAAGGAATTCTGACTTTATCTTCTTCACATGTTAAGCCGGCGTGTCCTAGTGGTATCGGGCTCGCGTCCTGATTGGGTGACCAGGGTTCGAGTCCCGCTCTGATCATGCAAGTGTCCTGTCTTTCGGACGAGACAGTAAAAACCGAGGCCCCGTGTCGTGGTATGCATGGCACGTTAAAGATCCCTCACTGCTTTGCAAAGGTCAAAATTTGTATGCCCCGCATCAGGAAGATGCCGTCACCATATACGTGAAATATTCGTGGAGTGACGTTAAAAAATCATTCGGTCATTCTTCACATGTTTTTGTATCACTGCCTTGATTCATTCAATGTAGAGAAGCAAGTTTACGGTCTGTAGTTGTCAGCAACACAATCAGCAAGAGAATATATGTATCTAGCAGTTGCTTGCTTAAATATAAAGGTGAGTAAACTGTGTTCAAGTGAGTGATATGAGCCCAGTTGGACTCTTGTTTTTGTAATCAACCATTCGATGAAGATTATTCACTTTGTGTGATTAGAAATTATAGATTGGTTTAGAAAATTTCTTACGAGTATACGGCATGCGTGGATCCAGATGGTGGACCCGGGGATCTGGACCTCCCCTGGTATTCATGAAATGAAAGTAAAATTCGTTACAAAAGGGTGGAGCGTAAACTGAAAAAAAAATATCTCTCCGAGCAAGGAAATATGCTTGAAAATTTACGTAAAACTAATAGCTAATTCTTTTACTCGCCTTTCACTAAAAACTCTAACAAAAAAGTTATAACTATAATGTTTCGCTTGAGGATTTACATAACCATTTCAAGAACTTGTCTGATAATCAGGGAAATGATGCTAATCTTACAAATGGCGATGACATACCTGGTGATGAAATTTTTGAGGAACTTAATGTTGATATTTCTTTTTATGAAATACAATGTGCCATCAAAAGCCTCAAGCGAGAAAAAAAGTCATGGGTTTGACTGCATGTTAAACGAATATTTTATTGAGTTTAAACAAGGATGTATAGTTTAAGACTATACTTCCCTGATTCAATACACGAAATATATTGCCCCGAATACCGAGTTTCGCTATTTTCTGCCATAACTTATAACGATCAATTGAATCGAATGCCTGCTTGTAATCTACAAAACAACAGTATAATCGTGATTTTTTTGGACAAATGCTTAGATATAATAGTATTTAGAGCGAAGATTGCATCGGTGGTACTATGTGATGATCGAAAACCAAATTGGGCATCAGTTATTACATCATTGGTATCTGCCCATGTCAATAGTCTTTTGTTTAACACTGATGTAAAAAGTTTTGCAAGACAACTTAGTAAACTGATTCCTCTGTAATTGCTAGGGTCACTTGAATCACCTTCCTTATAAATTGCACAATAAGAGCACTGCATAATACTTGAGGGAAATAGCAATTGTTAAACATAGCATTAAAAATAGTATGCAAAAATGGAAGTAATTGTTCTTTAAACCAGGGAAGTATAGTTTAGTTCTTAAAGGATACATCCTTGATTGAATTGTTTATATTATAATATTAAGTCATGTGTATTACTTGAGGGTAAATTGTCCGAATTTTTTCGCAATAATATCGGTGTATTACAAGGGGAGATAATTTCCCCGATACTTTTTAGTCTTTATGTGAATGACTGTGAATTAGAATTTTTGAGTTGTGGTGTTAGACCAACAGAGTTACAAGAGTTATCTCTCTTTTTGTTAATGTATGCAGATGATATGGTGATTTTTTTCTGATACAGTTGAAGGTTTGCAGTCAATGTTAGACTCTGTATCAGGGTACACACATAAATGGGGATTAACAGTAAATGTTTCCAAAACTAAAATTGTAGTATTTAGAAATAATGGCATTATTAAACCACATGAAAAATGGTCATACGAAGGTAACACATTAGAAATTGTAGACCAGTTTTGTTATCTGGGCATATTGTTAAATTATAATGGTAAATTTCAGCAAACCCCAAAACAACTTTCTCTCCAGTGTCGAAAACCAGTATTTGTATTAAAAAGAAAATGTTTTAACTATCAACTTAATCATGTGACGCTTTTATCTTTGTTTGATACATATATATCAAGTATTGCATTTTATGGTTCAGAGGTTTGGGGATTTCATGCAGCCCGATATTGAGAGAGTGCATTTAGATTTTTGCAAAAATATTCTAGGAGTAAAAAGAACAACTCCAAATGCAATGAATGGTATTTTGTGAATTGGGAAGATTTCCTCAGTCTTCTATAAGACAATTTAGAATAATAAAATACTGACTTAAATTGATTAATTCCAACAATTTTATTTTAAAAGGTTGTTATAATTTTTTATGTGAAGAATTTTTGACCAACAAAAAATGTAAAAATTGGGTTTTTCATGTATATAATATCTTACAACAAAGCGGACTTGGTGAAGTTTGGTCAAATCATGGCTCAATGACTCAAGATTTTATTTTATGTGTAGCAAAGAATTTTTGACATATGCAGACAATCGTTGTTATCAGATATTGATTCTTCCCCAAAAGCTGCTATTTATAAACACTTAATCGATGGACATACATTCCAAACATGTTTGAAAAAACCAATTTCTTCTAAATACAAAAAACTTATCTGTAAAATACGCTTATCAGCTCATAATCTTGCAGTTGAAACTGGTCGTTACAGAAAAGTACCTATGGAAAGACGGTTATGCCCTCTATGTAAAGACCAGTCCGAAATTGAGGATGAATTTCATTTTTTACTAAAATGTCCCTTTTACCAACCATTTAGACAAAAGTTTATTAAGAAATATTACTATATCCGGCCCTCAGTCTTTAAATTAATTCAGTTACTAACCACGCAAAACACCAAAGAACTATGCGGTTTAGTTAAATATATTTTACATTCTACAAAATTAAGAACTGATACTTGTTAAAAAGTAGACGATTTTGTGTTTCTCGTTTCATGTATGTACTTCGACTATGCATTTATGTTATTTATTTTGTAATATTCTGTATAAATGTGCATAATATTCTTCGATATTCCACTGATGTATTTTAATTTTCTTTTTATTAATATCTGTATACACGTGTTTAACAACGCGCATATATGTTCTTTCTTTAATACTTGACCTTATCATTATATATTTGTTGATTATATGTATTGAAATCTATAAGCTGTACAGCTTTTGATCAATAAACTATACTATACTATTCGGCAAAAGGTGTTAAGATATATTGTACAATAGATAATTTTGCATTCATATACATTGTGATACCACCTGGTGATACTCGTTTGAGTGGACCCCCTCTCGACAAAATCTTAAGTACCGCGCCTGTTTTAAGGAGAAATTTTTTGCGGACTAGGAAGTAATACATACTTTAATATCTATGCTGTCAGTATACTCTTATATCATGGGAGTTATTTGTTGTTTCAAGATGGTACGATATCGGAACACAATATATGTACTCTGCGAGCTGGTCATGGAATGTAGAGGGTGAATATCAACAACAATTTACCATCAACCAGTACCATCAACTGGTAGAAACCATTTATCATATACGGAGGTGCACTAAGTACACCTGGAATTGTACACAATAATTTACAAAGTGACAATTGTCGTTGTAAATGCTTGAATAATTGATAATGATACACTCTTATTTTTGTTGAGTATGATGAAATAAGGCGGGATCTACACTGTCTTCTATAAATAAATTCCTATACTAATTTCTATACAAATGCAGTATTACGTGACTATGGCTCCGAGTGATTGATTTGTTTTTCGTGACTCCACGATTATATCACGTATATGGTGAAGGCATCTGCCTGATATATTGTGTAGAAATTTATACCTTTGTAGGACACCAATATTCCCATGCCGGGAGTCGAACCCGGGGCTTTTTGGTCACGAGTGAGCCCCTCATCCACTTATCTACATCGACATTCTTGAACGTTTATTTTTCAATGTAATTTCTTCTTCTTCTTCCAGTATAAAGTGTACTCAAAAGTTGAGCGTTATACTTTATGTGACTTAATAGACTGAAGTTAACTCTTTGGGTTAGAATCGGGAAAATTAGAATTTTTGTGTGTTTTGTTGAAGAAATTAAAATATCTAATAGAACTTTCAGTCTATAATGTTGAACTGTAATTAGATGTTATCATTTTCTGACAGATTCGTACATTCTTTATTTTATCCGAGATTAATTAACTAACAGGGCTCACACTTGACCACAAAATTTGTCACAATGTTTTCTCTGGCACTTTTTGTAACCCCCATCCCCTTTTCCCTCCTTTTTGCGTTAGCAACTGGTAAGCTCTAGTTTGTTACAGCTGTTGTGCTACGTCTTGTGTTATTAGGACCCTGTCATAAAGAACAGTTCTGAATGATATGCAGCCCCGTTATCAGAATGTATTTATATACGCGAGTCACTAAGAATTCCTTTTAATTCCATTCTTGCATCTCCCGTTTTGTTTTTGTTTTTTTTTCATGATAATTTGAGTTGACAGAGATAATGGTCGATGACGGATGTAAATTTTTAATGTCTTATTTATTGCCACAGCAGTTGCACGGTATGTGTACAAAGAAAACAATAGTGCCCGTTCTCAAAATGGTGTTTTAAACATGTCACATTTCTCCGAATTTTGTCGCATATTGGAATAAAAGTGTTGCAAAATGCGACATGCAGCGTGATTAAAGATGTGTAATATTTCAATAACACAATATTACAACACATAGTGTTTGTTTTAACATGCAAGATACGTCCAAGTTGCCGAAGAGAAAGCACTCTGTGCTTATATGCCTAAGTGCCCTTTTCGTGCCATTTAAAAGAAAAACATTTTTATCTCGTTCGAAGGAGAAACTATCTCGTTCGAACGAGAAAAAAATATATATCGTTCGAACAAGGAATTATCTTGTTCGAAAGAGAAAAGTTTTTCGTTCGAACCAGAAACTATCATATATCATAGTCTACAGTGTAAGTGATATTAACCGATGATTGATTGATTATTGTTTTACGTCACTCCACGGATATTTCACTTATATGGTGACGGCATCTGCCTGATGCAGGGCATACAAATTTTTACCTTTGCAACGGACCCACCCGAGGGATCTTTAACGTGCCATGCATACCACGACACGGGGCCTCGGTTTTTACTGTCTCGTCCAAAAGACATGACACCGGCATAACCAGAGCGGGACTCGAACCCCGGCCTCCCGATCAGAGTCCGACGCGATACCACTAGGCCACGCCGGCTAATTAACCGATGAAAATAAATGGAATATCGTTCATCAATAAATCTTTTGATATTTTCTAACAATTTCTCTAGTAGCGGATGTCTGATAATTAAATAAATACATAAGCAAGAACTGCATTTGGTCGTGTTGGCCTGAATTTAGTTGATTGATTGATTGATTGATTTTTGTTTTACGTCACACCACAAATATTTCACGTATATGGTGACGGCATCTGCCTGATGCGGGGCATACAAATTTTTACCTTTGCAACGGACCCACCCGAAGCAGTGAGGGATCTTTAACGTGCCATGCATACCACGACACGGGGCCTCGGTTTTTACTGTCTCATCCGAAAGGCATGACACCGACATGACCAGAGCGGGACTCGAACCCCGGCCTCCCGATCAGGAGTCCGACGCGATACCACTAGGCCACGCCGGCTTGAATTTAGTTGAAATACATTATACGTATTACAGGGTTCATACAGCTTGTGAGAAATGAAATTCAAGCACTTCTTAAGCACTTTTCTAGCAATGTTTTAAGCATTTTTCAAGCACTTTTTGCGCATTAATCAGTGTGGAATACGGTCAATGGACAGTACAGACATTGTATAGTTTCTATTTTCCACTATGTGTCATGCTTTGATTTTTTCTATAAAGAATTGTCACTTAAACCTAACTGAACAAACTCGTTATCTAATGTAAAAAGAATTTTATCAGACATTGGTCTTAGTGAAATTTGGTCAAATCATTATACTTTATATGAAAAAATCATTGTAATGGAAGTGAAGCAACGTCTTATTGATATATATTATAAGCAGTCTATTATAGCTGAAATAAACGCATCGTCGAAATGTTCTTTAGATCAAGTAACATTACAGCCTTATTTGACCAAACCTATTTATATGCAATATAAGATACATATTAGTAGATTGCGCCTTTCTTCACATTGTTTGAGTATTGAAACTTTGCGATATAAAAATATACCTTTTGAAAGACGTTTATGTAATATTTGTAAATTAGACATAGAGGATGAGTTTCATTTTATTTTGAAATGTCAAGCTTTTGAAAACATAAGAATTAAATATTTAAAAAAAATTATTATTATAGAAGACCCTCCGTCTTCAAATTAGTTCAAGTCCTGAGTTCCAATAACAAAGGAACTTTTCAATTTGGGTAAATTTTTAAAGTGTGCTTTCAAAATTAGAAGTACTTTAAGTCATAATTCATAGTTATATATTGTACTCTATTTGATATATAAACATACATGTGTATTTATATTTTAATTCAATGTGACATATACATATATTATGTTGACCTTGACACTACACTATATTGTTGTTGCTTATTATATATATGTATATCTATAAGCTGTACAGCTTTTGATTAATAAACAATACAATACACTAGAGTGCAGTGTTACATTACACTGTGTAACATTCAAAGTACACTAGATAATTATGCATACACATTCATTTACTGACAACTACATAATAAAAATCAAACATGTGACATTACGTTGTACTATTTTACAGGAGTTCCACGTTTTAAATAAATTCAAGCACTGTTAAAAAAAATCAAGCACGTTTTAATAGAAATTCAAGCACTTTTCAAGGACTATGTGAACATTCAAGCACTTTTCATAGTCTGTGCGAACCCTGATATTATGTCAGTCTATCAAATGGCAGATATAAAGTATGTTTGTAACATTTGATTTGGAACCTCATCCCCCCTTTTTATATTTATGCTTTAACACTGGAATCAACCTAACTTGGCTCAGTCACCTTACCAATTAATACTAATATTTCATGAAATAATAATGCATGGTTATAAGTGTTTTACTGTATGTCAGTAAGTACCATTCAGTTTATATTTCAGTTCTGAAATTTATAAACCATATTTGATAGCTATTATAATACTTTTAATTACAAGAGGAGGGCAGAATATCTCTGATGGCATAATTACCCCCCCCCCTTTTTTTTTCTTTGCATTCATCATGTGAAGTGTATATAATTTTATATGAATTTTAGGTTAAAATATATGCAATTATGCATACAAAAATGTATCACTGTATGTATCAATTGAAATAATTCCTAGTCATACTTTTTTAAATAACCAAACACCTTAATTCATATACAAATATAGAGTTTCTCGTTCGAACGAGGAAAAAAACAGTTTTCTTCTTTAAATGGCACGAAGCCGGCCTGGCCTAGTGCTATCGTGCTCGCCTCCTGATCGGGAGGCCGGTGTTCGAGTCCCGCTCTGGTCATGCTAGTGTTCTGTCTTTCTTATGAGACAGTAAAAACCGAGGCCCCGTGTCATGGTATGCATGACACGTTAAAGATCCCTCGCTGCTTCGGGTGGGTCCGTTGCAAAGTCAAAATTTGTATGTCCCGCATCAGGCAGATGCCGTCACCATATACGTGAAATAATTGTGGTGTGACGTTAAACAAAAATCAATCAATCATTAAAATTGCACGAAAACGGCTTCGTACATAACCGAGTACGAAATAAATCACTTGGTTATGTTAATAGATTGTCAATTGTCATTTTACAGTGCTTCTATCAGAATGAGACAATACTGTATCAGAATCGGACTGTATTTAATGCGGTTGGTAGTGTTTCGATCAGGGTCAGCAGACATGCGGTGTGTTCGATTTTCATTTTTCATATTATACACGGCTTCTTTGACTCTGTCTTTCCACGGTACCTTGTTAGAAAATGGGTGTCCAGGAGTAAAATCGGATATGCCTCCTTTCAACAGGTTGGGGGCAACCTCTCATTTGAGAGATAATCACTCAAATGAGTAACTATCACTGTTTTTAGTAATCAATTTCAAGGAATGAACAGAAGTAAACAAGTACTGAAAAATTAAACTTTCAAAATTTTGACTTAAACTTAAAAGGGCACATCTTCATAATATTCTGCACATAAAATACAAAAGAAGTTGACCTTTGCAACTTACCATTTTGGGAGTTTATAGCTGCAACATTTATGCAGCTATAAACTCCAAAACAGTAAGTTAAAAATGTCAACTTGTTTTGTAAACTATATTCAGTATGTTGTAAACATGTGCCCTTTTGAATTTCAAATCATAATTCCAAAATTTCATTTTTTAGTACTTGTTTACTTCTGTTCACTCCTTGAAATTGATTACTGAAAACAGTGATAGTTACTCCTTTGAGTGATTATCTCTCAAATGAGAGGTTGCCCCCAACCTGTTCAAGTTATATATATTTGCAATGTGAAAAAAATCTGCTATAATCGGTACGATGTACGATTTACAAGTTAACTTAATATGCAAACATATATGTATTAATTAACATTGACTTTACAGCTAAATTGCGTGTATGTATAGAAACGACAACCAAACTGACAGACTGATATGGGTGGGTATCATTCCGAAAAGAGGTCAACTGGACAATTCGACGCCATGAATGACTGAAATTTTGCACGTTTTGAGTAGAAGCAAAACTGTATTTCTATTATTAAAGTCTTCATGTAATTACTTTACACTTTTGATTCTGTATTATATTGATGCCAAAGACTAATTATGTATCCATTGTAAAATTAATTCAGTAAAATTGACGAAAATACCTATTTTTATAGTACATATGACCTTTAGTTTGTTCTTATTCAGAAAGTAAACTGAAAAGTAGATGGAATAAAGGTCACATCTACCACTTGCAACCTTTTATTTAAAAAAAAAGCGTGAACAGTCTACTGAAGTGGTTTTGCATCTACCCTTTATGGTAACTTTCATACCACCTGTTACCCCTGATTATTCAGAAACTTTTAAGAATTAGGCTACAAAATAATATAAGAAGGTGTAAAGTGATACAGGGTATTTGAAAATACTATATCTTAAAAGGGTCTTAACTAGCACTTTACGGCGTCGAAATATCCGCATGGACAGCATGACTTGCATGAACAAAAGGTGACATTGATTGAAAATGAACATGACAAAAAAGCTGGCTGACCAAGTGAAATGCATTATAATACATACGAATGGTATCTATATACTATGTAACATTATTAAGTAATTACACTTACCAAAGCGCTATGGGTAAAGCATGGGCCTTCAGGAAGATCCAAGATGGCTGCATACTCTACGCGCCAAATCCAGCGAGTGATTGACTATCCAGGTAAATTCGAACAGGTACGTGAATATCAACTCACCAGAGATCGGCAGTGAACCGTACCCAAGTTACGTTAAGGCCAAATATATTTATTTGTTTGCTTAGGGTGATATAGCAATGAATTAATATGCATTGACACGACAAAAAATCTGCTTTATATGTATAGGTATATACATGTATCATATTTTACAAAGGATGTATGGAAAATTGAATCGGGTTTCACAAGTGCTTGATAAAAAAAAATGCTGAAAGATTGATGCCAAACTTAATGTATCCTCGCAGAGTCACAAACAACCACTTACATTATCTTGGCCTATGTGCCAACACATTTGGGATATAACTTTAGGTTACCTTTCACTGATCCCATAGTCGGGGTGGATCATAATGTTTTTCTAGGCTGTAAATGTCTATATATGGAATTGTTATAAATTCGCTAAACACAGGTCGTCGTCGTTTGGGGAAGGATTCATGCTGATTTAAAGGACCCCTGCCTGCAACACAAAAAGTTGTTAGAAATCTTGGTACTAATATTAATTAAGATGTCACTATTTGATAAAACTCTTTTGCCCGTGGTTTTTATATGAATATTCAGTCAGATTCTAGCCACCCGAAATGTTTGGTTTTAACACCTCACTAAGATTATTTCCCCCAGATAGTGGGTGCATTAACGGCTCACCAAGATTAATTCCCTTGCGTTGTGGCGGCACCTATCTGGCGCACAAAATTATGACCAATAAATATTTGTAGATCAGTGGCGTAGCTTGGGCAAAATTAAGTGGATGCTTTTAATGAGGCCCCCAGCGGGTCCAGGGCTCCGCAAAAATAGCAATTCTAGAGTCTTTTGACGGCCCCAGAGAAAAGCTCTACTGGAAAATTCAGAGCCCCGTGTGCCATGGTCAGCTTGTACATTTTGCGGATTTCTCCGAAAATTCTTAGTTACAAGATATATTTGGATGGTTACTGCTAGGAAGCAGGCGGCGCCCCTACTTATCTACTTGTGTCTTTCTTCTGAATTCTACGCTTTTAAAGCATTGGCTATAGACCATTCTATTGGGCAGTTACTCAATAGTTATCTGCCCTTTACCGATAGGTGTCGCGGTTCGTATCCGCCATTACGTACTGAAAAAAAAGCTATCGAGATAGTAAAATGACCTATGAGCGTAGTGGTTAAAACAATATTTGTGTTTATTAATGTTTAATTGAATGGTCTGATCGGTGACTAGGATTGAAAATTAATAAACGTGTTTGTTTTATAGTCCATTATAAATTTCAGTTTATAAATATAAAAAAAAAAACCAGAAAAAGAAAAGGAACCTTTCTCCGGCCTTACCAAAAATGTTGGTCACCAAGCTAAGTTATTTATTCAGTAATGAATGATGTAATTATGTATTACAGATTAATTAGATAATTACTAAATAATAATAAAACTTATTAAATACATATCATAGACATAGACTACTTTCAAAACATAGTCTATGTTTCGGCAAATAGCAATATCAACAGCTAGACCATTTCGCAAACGAAGATTTTTCGTAACTTTTACTCAGAAAGATTATCACTAACTTTCAGCAGATACATATATACATATGTGTATATATGTCTCTGCTTTCAGTATGCAGATTAATTGTTGTATTCGGGGATGAGAAATATCATCTACTTAACTATTTCCAAATTCAGGCTTTCCGTATTTGCAAAACCTGGGGGTTGAAAGTTTCGAAAAATCTTTTTAAAAAAATTCGTATATGATCTTTTGAACATGACCTGCAGTTTTATGAAAATTGAATTCGCAAGTACCGAAATCAACTTGTCCAAAATAACTTAGATAAGCAGTGACGGATTTAGGGGGAGCGGAGGGTCGCTCGCCCCACCCCCGGCAGTGACCCAAAATTTTACCAAAACCCTGTATTTTTGCCAATTTTCTGTTAAAATTGACTAAATTCGCCCCTCGACATCCCCCTTCAAAGGAGGCGCTGGACCCGCCAATAGATAAAAACGAACGTCAATTCACTGCATTACTTCTCTCGTGTATGCAATGTTAATTAATTTGCTTCAATCAACATACACGTGTATCAATAATAGTCTTACGGATGATGGGGTTAAACAGCCGACATAAATCCAGTAAGTTTATTGCGTAATACGGACGACATTTTCTGGAATGTAGCTTTAACTTTTGCCAAGGATACCTATGCTGAGATATTACTGACCCCAGGTGATAACCTGGTTTTACACCTGTTACATAATCCATTTTCTGTTAGTACAAGCTACCACTCGACATAGGGACATGGATCGAAGTAACAATCATGGGAATAATCAGAGATTTATGTCTCTGAAATAATTTAATTTAATAGATCAGTACTAAACACTATATTATTCATAAAAACTCGCATTATAAGCGATAAGATTGAATCTATCTCCGTTTGCTTTAGGTTTAGTAAAGTAATATTATTAAGGCAACCCATGGCAAATAGTCTGTATTTCACTTATAATCACTGTCCAAACTGCAAAAAAACAACTTAATAAAAACAAATGAAAAAAAAAACACATTAGGTAGTATCAGCTGATGCAAGGACTTGTAAACTTGTTTAAAAGTCCTTTACTGATGATACGAGACTAGGCTGATGATAGCCATATTCAGTACCTTAATGGCGGATAGTCACGTGATCTAAAGATGGCCACGCCCTTGTATTACGTGATAGAATGGTCTATAGGCCCAAGAGAACTCTCACTTTATTTTGATGATTGATGTTTTCAATTCATATAGTATTGTTAACTAAAGAGTGTTCAGTTGCCTTAAGCTTAAAAATTATAATAATGTGGATGTGTGACTACACTTGAAAGGTGTGACTACAAGACAGACAAACAGACGGACAGACAGAGCCGGGCTCAGTGATCTCTATGCGCCGCTTTGTTTGGGAGCGACAACACATTGGCGTGATCAAAATTTTAAACACCGTTAAAATAAATCGAGATCCAGTTTACTGAGCATTATTGTACATTTAAAGCAGAAAGGCTAGTTTTCTTGATTTCACGTTTGCGAAGTCATTTATCACTCTGTCTTTGTCAATATACTCCTCCTTGTAAATATGGAGAAGGGCCAATGACGTTAGCCTCTCTGTTGTCATGGTAGATTTTAGGTAGGGCCTCAACCGCTTTAAGCTGCTGAATGATCTCTCGGCGGTAGCTGTAGATGGTGGCATAGTAAGAAGGATGACTAGAATGGTATGGCTATTTCTGTAGAGGTCAGGGTTCACTACCGACAGAGTATCCACCAGGCTGGCTGGTCTGTTGGCTGGAGGTATCATCCCCCATCTTACTCTCCACCTCGTGATCTCCTGAGTCAGTTCGTTCTCGTTGATGTCCGAGGCGTAGGGTCTTACAATAATACGGACTTTCTCATCAGACAAGTGCTGAATTCTTCTCGGCAGGAGATACTCTGCTGTCATGCGGTCCTCGCTGTCCAGTAGACGAGATTCGATCTCAGCTACCATGCGATCGAGGAACTGGTAGTAAAGGGATACGCGCCAGTAGTCCTTTGGATCTTGTAGTGGGTGATATCCCTGTGAATTTGCCGTTTGGGATGTCTTGGGACACAAGCTGTAATGTCAAATTTCGCAGCGATTTCTACGGCACTATCGTACAATGCATCCCAAACGTTTGGGTCATTTCGCTCATTCATCAATCGCTCGACAATAGTTTTGCACTCATCGATGGCGTCGATCATATTACATGATTCACTTTGAAGGAACTCCGATAAACATGCTGTTTCACTGAGTATATTATTAGCAACAACGAGAGCAATGATAAAGTCGAAGCGCAAAATGGCAGCTAGTCTGCTGCTTGCTTTCTCATCACCATCGGTCTGTAGGTACTTCAAGCTCTGGACAACGACAGGGAAAGCGGCCTTGAAAGTGGTCAACGATGAGGCCCCACTCAGCCATCTTGTTTCGCACAATGTTTGAAGTTTGGTCTTTTTGTCCATTGCCTCTTTCACGTCGGCGGTCGAATTTTTTTAGCTCATTAGAAAATATATTGAGTCGTTTTGCACTGTAGTCAAAAGCAAAAGCTATGTCCTGCACAGTAGCCATCATTGATCGAACACATACCAAGTTTGACGAATGTATCACGGCCAGATTAAGTTGATGGGCCCGACAGTGTACATAAGTGGCTTCTGGGACCCGCTCTCTCACCAAGGCTTGAACTCCACGAAATGTTCCTGCCATGTTAGCTGCCCCATCGTAGCCTTGGGACCTCATTTTGCCGACATCAACACCTTCGTTATCCAGCGTCTCGAGAATAACACGGGCTATCTCTTCTCCCGTTGTACGAGGAGCTTCCGAAAATGACAGAAATTTTTCGTGAACATTACAAAAAGAGTCCACGTATCGTAGACAAATAGAAATCTGCTCTTTCGTAGATTTGTCTGTACATTCATCTGCAAGCAGCGCAAAACATTGATTGATTGATTGATTTTTGTTTTACGTCACACCACGAATATTTCACGTATACGGTGACGGCATCTGCCTGATGCGGGGCATACAAATTTTGACTTTGCAACGGACCCACCCGAAGCAGTGAGGGATCTTTAACGTGCCATGCATACCACGACGCGGGGCCTCGGTTTTTACTGTCTCATCCGAAAGACATGATACCGGCATGACCAGAGCAGGACACGAACCCCGGCCTCCCGATCAGGAGTCCGATGCGATACCACTAGGCCACGCCAGCTGGCGCAAAACAAACTTCAGTATTGCACTCATGAACGATTTTGTTTGAAATCTGTTTGCTACAATGCGATAGTAACTCGTTTTGAATGTCTGGGGATGTATATTTGTATTTTATGTTTGGATTTCTGAGGTGATCATCTAGAATCGGATCCTCTGCTGCCAACTCTTTGAGCAAGGCCATGAAATTACTTTTTCCTTTGTGTGACCGCGGATTGAGA
Source organism: Pteria penguin (assembly GCA_035048485.1). NCBI lineage: Eukaryota > Metazoa > Mollusca > Bivalvia > Pterioida > Pteriidae > Pteria > Pteria penguin. The sequence goes on from CM068581.1 coordinate 53,399,346, forward strand.
TATTTTGTCGATCGCACAAAATAAGGACTCTGATTATTTTGTCTAAAATATGTCTGTTTTTAACAACCTGATCGTGGTGACTCTTTGATATGCTAGACGCAATTGACTTCACCTCGCCTGTCTGTACCTTCTGAAAATCGGCGGCCATGGACTTGCATTCATTATGCGCTTTACTTCCATTGTGTCGGTTTACAAACTTGGACATATTGACCCAATCATTAACTGGTGATATAAACGCAGTATCACGGGAATCTCTGTAGCGAAACAGAACGCAAAATGCACAAAACACTGCGTCTTGGAGACGCAACCATGTTTGATCTCGTAGCCATCCAATATTGAACTTGCGTTCCCGTCCATAGATATTTCTGTTGAATATAAATAATATACATCACTGTCTTGGTTGAAAACACTCACTTTGTGATCAAGACAATAAGGAATTTCTGAATAGCGTTTTACTCTAATACATGTATTTATACCTGGAACCATGTACTAAAGTGGTTCTCTGCTTGTGTTCGACCAAAGTAAATGGGCCAATCTGAAGACTGCAAAGTTTGTGGTTCGAATACTGTCGATAGTCACCATGTGCAAGTGTACCTTCTGTCGCATGTTACGGGGAAATTCCATGAGTGATTGGTACATTTAAGACCCCTACTTGTCTATGACGTGGGTGACGGACAGCACATCGAAATAACTAAGGTTTGGACGACTATGTCTCATCACAATATAGCCAAACTGAAAAATATTGCTGAATGTGAAGATAAATAAAATCAAACAATACATCTTAAGCAAGTCAAATCGAGTCAGTACTTTCAGTACTTAGATTAAAAGTTCAATATAGCTGATAGGTGTGATGCCTCTTGACGTCGCTTGAAGTTTGCACCTCTTGACGATGAACACCACTTTTTTAATTTCAGTGTACAGTGGGGTATTGATCATTGATTTGTACGTCATAGATATCTTCACTTGTGTGGGCCTGGCAGTGATTATGATATTATATATGTAATGTTTTATGCAACAGAGTTCAAATTTACCTCGTTGGGAATTGAAAATTCAAAGCCCATTCAACTCCACCATCTATAAGACTTTGTTTGGCATTGTCATCCATCGATAATGGCGAAATGATATCGTTGAAAATGTCAACATAGGGTGGTGTATTCGATCTACAAGACTCGGACGTTTCCGTGGTAGACTTTGAAATCGTACTACCAAGACTAGAACTAGTAGAAGCATGATCAGTTCCTTCATCCACGCCTTCTCTTCTGTTTGTGAACTTAAACTGAATATTTATTTAATTTCAACTGAGCCATTTGCGTTCAACTCAGCCACTAGTTGGAAATCTCATACTTCAAACTATGTCAACGGTCTCAAACGGTATGACACACGAAATTCAGGAAACACACACACACACTCTCTCTCTCTTCTTCTTCTTCTTCTTCTTCTTTTTTGAAAAAAAAATGTGGATGCTTTGGCATACAAGCATACATGGTAGCTACGTCACTGATTCAGACAAGAGCTAGCAATCTATGCATGTATATGTCTGTACAAAATTATCATACACCAGTCTACCACATCATCGTCTTCGGCGGACTTAGAGGGGGGGGGGGGGGGGGGCTGTTGCATGGGTTGCACCCCCTTCCAGACGGAATAGTGCAAAACATAAAACATTAGTCATGGGAGACTGCAATCCCCCCTTTTTTCCCCAAAAAATCTAGATCCGTCTATGATAGTGTACCAAACTGCACTACATCACATGTACCAGTCTGTACCACTTTATCATACATGTACCAGACTGTATCATACTCTTGTGTACCAGACTGTACCATATTCGTGGGTTTCATTGCACACAACATCTTACTATGTAAGTCTACACCGTATTATTATCTACTTTTCCACACAATGATTGCGTCTACACCATATTGTCTTGTATCTGTATAGGATAATTATGCTAATAATCTAACTCTATATAACATTTTAGAAATTCTGTTTTGAAAGAAGCAATATGCACATTTTAAAAACATATTTACGTCACTTCTATGATGATGTGTTTTTTTGCTAAATACAATTTGTTTATTTAATGTTATGAAATTCTCTAAGCATATATATCATCCAGTATCTGACTGAAATAATTGTGTAATAATCTATCGAATGAAAATAGTTTGGCTTTTTCTTCATATTTATATTACTTTTTTCAGTCCATTTCGATCAAATAATGTGAAAGGAATTAATTGCATTAATACAGTGATCTACATTGTGGTATCTGTTTTGTACATCATAAATTAACATGAAAATGACAACATATAAAATGCCTCTTTTGCAATTAGTTGCAAGAACCATCCCTTTTTATCTATTTTGACTGGACTTTAACGTTCTATTATGCCATTGCGGTTTTATAAAATGTTAAAGCATTCAAACATCGAGACAGGCCGGACTTCATATGTGGTAGGCCCTATCGCGCTGCTTTGCTGTTGTTACGTGATTGCACGTTTGTGTAATAACGCCTCTTCGTGAACACGCGTTTGAAAGATTACATGATTAATGAATTTTATTCTAATAGCTCTTTTCACAAACGTTGATGAAATGTTCTCCCATATTCACAGAGTTATTCTCATATTTACTGCAAAATGATCAGCCTGTCTCCCACAGGTGGGTGGAAGATAAGCTACACGACTCATTTCGCGCTCAATGTTATCATGACGTCATAAGCAAATACGACATACGTCAACGTCAAGCAACCTATTTTTTGTTCATTTTCCAACAAAACGGCAAACCTCGGCATGGACTAAGCTAATTTAACACTCGGGTTAGTTGATTTCTCTGTCACCACCGGACAATAGCGGTAAATTCTGTTATTCTTAAATGGGAAACTGGTGTCAGCATGTGAAAAAGAATGCACGTTTATTGTGTTGTCGAAGGACACATGTTTATGACATTATTACAATAATGTTAATTTTGGGATTTTCAAACTAGGTATTGTAATGTGCAGTCTTTTAAAGTTATGGTAAAAGCACATAAAATACTATAGACCTTTTCGACGTTACTGCGGGACTAACCGACAGGGACGTATATATATATATCTAAATTTAGATATATACGTCCCTAGCGTCAAAAATATAATTCATCGTCAATATTTCTTGATTCTAGGCTAAATGATTGAAACAAAACGAAATCCAGTGATATAAAAATAACCGATAATGCGTCATTTGTACCTCAGTCAGTCTAGTTATGGTCACTGTCTATATATTTTAAGATGCCGACAGACATTCGTGTACATGTGTGTGAGGGGTTTCCCTATGTCTATTTTTGCCGATTGAAGCATGTTTCAAATTCAAGCGTCATAATAAACATTGGTATAGCGCTGTGTATTGCCCATTGCCTTATCGCTTGTATAACGAAAAGACTCAATTGTTCCTTGTGCTGATTAGCATGTCTGACATTATTCTAAGATCGACGTCATTTCCAATAAAGAAGTTATCAAGATATAGTTTATTCTAATGTCGCCGGATCACGAATGGAGACAAATAAACCAAGTATCATTGCAGGTTTTCTCTCGGATTTGTTCCGTAACATCTAAATTTTTGCAATTTTGTAAAAAAAGCGACAATTGAATGTTTTCATGTATTACTCTTCGAACCGTCGGCTACTATAAAGGTATGTTGAATTACTATGGTAGATCTGTTGAACTTTTCAATGATAAATAGAATATCCTACTAAACAGAGTAGGTTTAATACTCTTCAAGGATAAATAGAATATCCTGCTAAAACACAGTAGGTTTAAGGGCCACGGATTGTCAATGCATGTAGTATTGTACTAAAACAGTTATTCCAGAGTCAAAACGGGGACAAGCTTGGTGTAGTAGTTAAGCGCTTAGTTTGCGGCGGCGATGATCCGGGTTGGATTCCCGGGATGCGCTACTGTTTAAGAGGTTGGTAACATCCTGCTTCCATGTCGCGATTTAACTGAAATATTATTGAAAGTGACGTAAAACTCCATTCAACCAACCAAAAATATAGTCAAAACGACCCAAGAAAAAACGATCCATACCAGAACGGCCCACACCAAAACGGCCCATTTTTTACCAAACCGACCGAACTTTGTAAGATTTTAACAATGAATATCGACTTTGATTTGAAAATAGATTTTTTTTTTACCTAGTGTTTTAATTATACTTGATACAGATAGTAAGAGGGCAAATAATTTGACACTAAATAAATTGCCTTCAGCATAGAATTATTCCTATTTTTGTGTGGGTCGTTTTATTTTTGGGCTGTTTTGACTATACACCAATCAGGAAGAAAGTTCATAATTCTGCCCTCTATAGCGATAGGAGATGACAGATATATCTTTTATGTTCAAGAGAATAAAGCATGACAAGGGCAGTGTAACTATTAAAACAGTAATGAATCTATAGTTTTCATCATGATCAAGGGTAGATGCCATGACTCACGAGATATTTTATCAAATTAACCAATGATAAACTTCATTTCACTATTACTTTCGTCCAGGGCGGGGGTCGAACTTGGGACCTCTCGATTACAAGCAGAGCATCTTATCCACTAGGTCTCACCGGCTTTGCACATATATATCATTGTTTATCTATTTATGATTTTATGCGACTTTTGTAATTTTAGTACTATAGAAGCAGTGGACAATGAAGATGTACAGGTACAGAAAGGGGCACTCGTGTTTACTAGACATAAGGATGTACTTAAGCAAGGGGATGCAATGGCGAATCCATATGGGGGCGGAGGGGATATTCTAATCTGTTATGTTAGCTTTTTTCACAAGAAAAAAAGGTCACGTGTCACGTTGCAATGTTCTAAATTTGTATGTCATACATTAGGCAGATGCCGTCACCATATATGTGAAATAACCGGGAATGAGGTAAAACAATAATCAATCAATTTAATCAATCAATTAATCAATCCACAAGAATATCTCTCTTCCGGATACAGATGGCGCTGAGATCGAGACAGCTTGTCTGTGACGGTACCACTTTGTGTGGGTTGGTTCACATCTCCAGCAGGTTTAGATCAGCTGATATCCCCCGAGAAATGTGGTTGATATCTTTGGTTGGTTACCTACGATGGCATATAGTACTTCCAGTCGATAATAGGAAAGTTGAAATCCTCTCCATGAATGACAGGTCATCCTTGTGTTGCCCACGAAGATATCAGATGTCTTGAATGGTACTATCTGCTTCTCAAACCTGCAAAAGAACATCTCGAAACCCGTAACAATATAAAAGTACATGCATAGATCTTGCATCATATTAAATTTGAAATAGTTTGTGCAAGAAAATAATATATGATTTTTTTCCAGTTTTCTAAAAGTAAGCTATTTTTGGCCCAAATCACGGATGCATAACAGATCATACCGGGATTCAAAAAGAAACAAGAATTTTATCTAAGCAAACATTCAACAGTTTTGTTGAAATCCAATGAGAAAAGAAGAACTTATCAGCCAGACAAGGTGACGGACAGACATCGCCATATCATAATAAGTCCCGTCATACGACGGACATATTCTCAGTACACATTTGTAGCCTTAAAATGCACAATAAGAACAAATCATACTGAGTGATTTCAACACTATTTGAAGATAATGAAAATACACTTTCTGTCATTCAAAATATTTTTTCTTTGTGTTTTTATTGAATTTACGAATATACTTATCAGAAGATGTCTGGAAACTGTCGAACAACGCAGATTTTGTGACATGAAAGTTTCAAATTAAATGGTATTGATACATCACTTTCAGTATAGCAAGATTTAAGATCACCGTGTAAGAATACAAAAATTCTTAGATTTTGCTTGGCACCATAGAAGTAAAGAATGCTTGAGAGTATACTGCGGATATAAAATCTTCACAAGTGCTAAAGTGACCTTGACCGTACAGATATAACATTGGTTCAAGGTCATGACACATCACCTAGGTGATAACACTGTTTATGTCAAGTCATTCTATGGAACGCCATGGCTGCATTGAGTCCAAATATTTATAATATGAGGTGTTTTTGCAATATATTTATTGGCTTTATCTTTTCATGACATGGTGTCATTATTATGAAAGGTGGTAATGCCAATATGTCAGGCCATAAAATCGTTTTTGAAATTGTAATGTCATTATGCAAAGTCGTAATGTCATAACATGATGTGGTAATGTCATTACATGATATAGTGTTGTCATAACATGGTGTGGTGTTGTCATTACATGGTGTGGTGTTGTCATTATATGGTGTGGTGTTGTCATTACATGGTGTGGTGTTGTCATTATATCGTGTGGTGTTGTCATTACATGGTCACATGGTGTGGTGTTGTCATTATATCGTATGGTGTTGTCATTACATGATGTGGTTATGTCATTACATGATACGGTTATGCCATTACGTAATGTGATAATGTCATGATATGGTTATGTCATTACATGATGTGGCTATGTCATGGTATAATTTGGTTATGTTTTGTTGTCATGTAAATTGTAATTTTATAGGGTGAATATTTTATTATATTATACTATGGCTTCGATCTCTGGGGTTGTTTGATCATTTCAAGATATAGTTATGTAATTTTACGAGGTGGTAGTAACAAATATAGAATTATTTCGTCATCACTTGTGGTAAAATCAATACGAGTGGCAATTGTGCCTTCATATGAGATTGTGCTGCTATATTATGTAAGTCTCGAGTTGATAAAATGCTGAATGTGTAGTGTACAATGTGCTTAACCATCTGATTCAAATATGGCGGACGCAGAAATGACCAAAGTGTTAGAGAAACTAGGCTTACAGCACACCTGTCGTAAGTTTAATAGTGAGAACATAACACCCGACATTGTTGGCAAGTTGTCTACAAGTGAAATGCAAATTTCGGGAATTCATAATACTTCAGAGAACAGAGTGCATAAAACATGGTCGTTGCAAGCTCCCAAAACTCGACGCTAGTGTTGGGGCTCCAGAATACCATATACCAAGATCATCACTGGAAAGCTTGTTGGATAATGGATTCAAAGTTTCCGATTTTTCGAAGCTTCTGTCAGTCTCTGAACGAACCATTTATAGAAGAATGGCACAATATGGCTTAAGTAACATGGCTTTTTCTGACATAAATGATGATCACCTCGACAGGGCAATTAACAAAATTATTATGGACTTTCCATTTTGTGGTGAAAGTATAATAAGGGAAATGGTAAAACACCAAGGCATTAGAGTTCAGAGATGGCGACTAAGAGATTCCATCCACCGATTGGATTCTGGAGGAGTACAAGAACGTCATAAAGGTCGTTTGCATAGACGGATGTACAATGTGGTTGCGCCAAACCATTTATGGCATATTGACATAAACCACAAGCTTATTTGTTGGAGATTTGTCATTATTGGAGGCAATGACGGATTTAGTAGGAGAAAAGTGTTTTTAAAGTGTTCTGACAACAACAAAGCTTTTACTGTGCTTCAGCATTTTCTCTCTGGTGTCGAAAAATACGGAGTTCCAAACAGAGTAAGATCTGATAAGGGACTGGAAAATGTCGGTGTTGCAGACTTTATGTTGACCTCAAAAGGACAAGGAAGCATGATTACAGGAAAAAGTACCCACAACCAACGGATAGAAAGACTGGCGAGACGTGTTCGATTGTGTATTTAACTATTATTACAATCTATTCTATTACATGGAGGATTTGGGTATTCTTGATTGCTTGAATCCAAACCATTTACTTGCACTTCAGTATACATACAATGAAAGCATAAATATGAAACTTAATATATGGGTAAGAGCATGGGATGGACATAGAATGAGGACAACAAGAGCTTCTCCACAAGCATTGTGGATATCTGGACAACTCCAAAACCCAGTAGGAATTGGATTAAAAAGTAATAAATTGGATCAGTATGGCATAGAAGGGGTAATTCATGATGATCAACCGGACCGGAATTTGAGGACGGAGAAAGGCCTATTTTTGTCCCTCTGTCACTGGTTCTTTGTGACAATTGCAAACAAATGTTAGCATCAGAAGTACCTACTCCCCGAATGTATGTCAGTGTTAGTAGCAGAAGTGCCTGCTCCCCGAATGTATGTCAATGTTAGCAGCAGAAGTGCCTACTCCCCGAATGTATGTCAGTGTTAGCAGCAGAAGTGCCTACTCCCCGAATGTATGTCAATGTTAGTAGCAGAAGTGCCTACTCCCCGAATGTATGTCAATGTTAGTAGCAGAAGTGCCTACTCCCCGAATGTATGTCAATGTTAGCAGCAGAAGTGCCTACTCCCCGAATGTATGTCAATGTTAGTAGCAGAAGTGCCTACTCCCCGAATGTATGTCAATGTTAGTAGCAGAAGTGCCTACTCCCCGAATGTATGTCAATGTTAGTAGCAGAAGTGCCTACTCCCCGAATGTATGTCAATTTTGGAGTTGATGATTACAGTACCTGTGTGAGAATCATAAACCACTTTCATCCCTCAGTGTAATTTATGAATGAAAGAACACCACTTCTTGTTTCAAAGGAAAAAACAAAAGTGCTTGCTCATTTTTAATTCAATTTAAACATGTAAACAATGAACTTCTAACAAAAATCACAAAGCTTGATTTAAATCTACAAATTCTTGCCTTTGTGTGTATTATCTGTTTGAAAAGGATGAACCTGGCATATTTTAATATGTTCTTGATGTAGAATTTGATGACAGTCAAGCAATTGATAAAAAGGATTTAACATAAAAAGGATTTAACATATTCAACATATACAATGTATCCGCAGATGAAGAGGGAGTAACATTGAAACTAGAACTGTCTTAACGAGACAAATATCCCCCATTAGGTTAGTAGGTCAAATGTTTTGGTACTTTTTGAAATATCTAGGAAAAGTGGAAATCATATTATACATTATGAACAAAAAAAGTGGTAATCATATTATACATTATGAACAAGAAAATACATATCTGACAACTGACTTTCAAGAATATGATTGATGCACAATACCTACCTGGGTAATGAAAAATAAGAAATAAATGATTCCAAACATATATGGAAACAAACAAAATGTGTTTGTGAAACACAAACGCCCCGATGGCACTTAAGTTCAAATAAGGCATATTTTGAAAAGTAGGTCAAAGGTTACAGTCAAGGTAATTGACCTTGTTTTTATTTGAAAGGGTTTATATAGCTGAGTATGAATACCAAACATGAAGTTTCTACGTCAAATTCTGGCAAATTTATTGCATTTTAGTATAAAGGTCAATAGGTCATTGAACTTGGTATCATTTAAAAGGGTTTCATAAGTTGAGTATGCATGTCAAATACAAAGTCTCTATGGCAATTGATATAAAATTTATTGTATTTTGAGAAAAGTGGGACGGAATTACGGACAGACAGACCAAGTGTTATATATCTTTCAGGTCGGGGGTATAAAAATTAGATTTTGTATTACATTTTATGTTATTCACCAAAAAAAAAAAACCAAATTATTTTTCAATAAACTCTATTTTGGGTGTCACTTAAATCAAATAACTCTTTTTTGAGTGTTATTTAAATTAAGTATAATTTACTGGGTATGAGAAACACAAACAGTAATTTGTTGTTGTTTGACAAACAGTGTTTGTAAAACACTCATGTCTCCCAAGCTGGAGCAAATTAGATTGTAACATTTTTTAAAAAGATAAGTAAAAGGCTGTTCTTAAAAACTTTTGGTCTAATCACAAGAAATACACATGTTAAATACCAGTCCTAGCATTTATGGTTTAAATGGTTTTCATATTACTAAATGTTTTGAAAAGTATATCATAGGTCATAAAGTAAAAAAAAAGCTAAAGCTAAAAAAAAAATATAGCTACCATATAAAAGGTACGGGCACAAGTGCAACTAGAACTGTCCTAATGTCCTAACGGGACAAATACCCTCCCCCCTCCCCCAGCAAAAATTCAAAGTACAAAGTAAGGCAAAGCAAAGGGGGGGGGGGGGGTTATAATTAGTATACACATGAAATGCAGATAGTAAATATTAAGGATCCTGTCATTTTAAAGTTACAAATAAATGTTTAGTAATGCAGATGAAAAGACAAATGGGCAAAAACTATATGCTGTCGAAACTTTGTATATGTGGACATATAAATATAATGTCTCATCTTCCAATCTCTTATACATCAACTACAATGTTTAGCCATATTCAATACAGCAAATTCTTAACAACCAATTTAAGTCATTTTCTATGATCCAAGACAAAATCATTTCAAAACATTCTACCTAGCTTGAATTTTCTGTTCAAGTTAACTTTCTGTCCCACAAACATGTAAACTGCTAATACATGTACATACCATAAAATGTATTAGCAAATGCATAATCATACAATTCAAAAAGTTCCTGTTCAGGTAGTAAAGGCATAGTATCAGAGGGTATAGGTAGCTTGAGTGAATTACTGCAAGTATTAGCAGTTGGTATAAAGGATTTCATGACGGGTACAAAGTCAAGTGTAGGGTGTAGATTGAAACCAAGGACAGGCTCTTCACTAGCTCCAGTGGTAAATTGCAGAATATCCTCTAATGTAATTGTACTTCTCCCACCTGTAACAAATAATATAAATATTTAATGAGTATCAAAACATTCTTATGATGTCATTCAATTGTTTTCTCAATAAATCACGAGGCCCAAGTGGACCTATATCGCTCACCCTAGCACAATTTGCTCATTCACAAACAAATGTTTCTTCAACTTTGGGAGAAGAATCTGCATACTTTCAACACTTTCTATAAAATTCTGAAATGTTGGCAATCTTGGATGATGGATCCGGTCAATGGATACAGTGTTGGTTGAGGACATTGAGTACTTACTTCCTACAAGATTTGACAGAAAACTGTGAATCAGTTAAAGACAAGTCGAAATATGAGTCAATCAATTAGGGCATATGTTGGCCATCTTGGAATACCGATCAGGTAAAAAAGATACAAACTTGGCAGAGGACATTGAGTACTAACTTCCGATAAGGTTTGGGGCAATTCTGCGCAGCGTTTTCGGAGAAGAAGTCGGAAATGTGAAAAGTTTACTACGACGATGACGGATGACAGACGCAGAACAAATTGCTATGACAATAACTCACTTCAGCCTTGGGCTTAGATGAGCTAAAAAGTTGACAAACATACACATCCAACATTGAAATCATTTGTTGTTCCACACTAAGTGGGACACTAATGATAATGGGTGAAGTGACACTGTATACATGTAAGCATTTACACAAATACTTAAGAAACTCACTTGCAGCTGATCTAATGTATCTGGTAAATGCTGAATAGACCATATTCTTCCTTCTATTATTTGAACCTTTCTCAGAAAATTCAAGAGGTAAGAGGTTTATGAGAGATTTCACTGTTAATTTAGTGGCAGTAGGTCGGAGTAGATGCCGTACCATAGGCAATTTAATTCCAACCTGAAAGACAAAAGAAGATTTTCAACTGAACATACATTTTGTAAAGTTTCTTTTTATTTTAAATATTAATAATACGATATCTATCATTCAAGAACTGTTAATTTTGCACAAAACATTACTGTCAAATAATTTACTGGTAAGCAGGGAAGTCCAGCATTACTACAACTGTATATTAACTAAGCTATTAATTGTGTATATATAAAACAAGAGACCCTAGTAAGCCTATATCACTCACCTGAGCACAAATTGCTTATTCAACTGACAGCATAAAATATGTGAAGATACATATTCTTTGATGTTTGAAAGTATAATGTAAGCATTCCACTTGTAGAGCATGACCAAGATGGATGCCAGATTTTATATTAACAAGCATTCTGATAGTATTGCTGAAGCAATACATATTCCCCATACTATGTAAGTCTAAGATCTGTAACTCTGTCAAAAGTAGGTCAACCAGAATGAAACTCAAACTTCATCTGTAAATACTTATGGGGTTTCAACATGCTATCTGTAAGCATAGGGGAGAAAAGTCTGGAAAACTAGTGTGGCAGATAGATTAAGAAGGTTGAAACCTAATGTCCCTAAGTACAGGAATAATTTTCTTATTTGATAAAGCATACCGCATACATTCCAAGGGAATCCAAACCAGCTCTTGGGTCCATTATTGAAGCTGAAGATGGATCATTTTATTTTCCAATGCTTCACCCAGAAATTGTGGAACTTTACCATTTTGAAGAATGCTTAAACCTTAAATTAAAAACAAAAGATGTATTTGTTAAACACTATGTTCACACACTGGTAAAAGATTGCGCCCTGGCTAAGTAGTTAGGCAATTGGCTAAGAGTTTATAGCACCTTGGTTATGACGAAAAATGATGTCGTTACACGATCATTTAAGTCGCATGTTTCAAATGACTGCTATTTTCAAAAATCGGGCCACGTCATAGAACCTACATAACATCACGTTAACTGACACAGCTCAAAGATTTGGGTAATAATGCTTCATGTAAAACAATGAAATAAAAGGAATACAATGATCTCATATAAGATGTAGGGTCACATGTCCCGCCTCTACTAAAGCTGTCACTAACACTGAGCGAATTGCCACCACATAATCGATGCACCAGACAGGTGCCGCCGTTTACAAATGCTATAATATGTCCAATCCATCAATACTAATCAAACAATTTCAGCCAACTAAAGTACAATGAATCTGTACCATTAGAATTCTTTGCTCGTGAGCTATATATAAAGCTCATTTCTATTCAGTGACCACAGTTCCCGTTCTTGACTGTAAAGTCGTTAAATTAGATTTTTTAAAATAGAAAATGCATTATTTGTCTCTGTAAAGACCTCACAATATATTCGCATAGACCTTTCCCTTCTTATCAATGGAAGGTTATTGATTGATTGATTGATTTTTGTTAAACGTCACAGCACGAATATTTTACGGATATGGTGACGGCATCTGTCTGACGTGGGGCGTAAAAATTTTGACCTTTGCAACGGACCCACCCTAAGCAGTGAGGGATCTTTAACGTGCCATGCCAACGGACCCGCCCGAAGCAGTGAGGGATCTTTAACGTGCCATGCCAACGGACCCACCCGAGGCAGTGAGGGATCTTTAACGTGCCATGCCAACAGACCCACCCGAAGCAGTGAGGGATCTTTAACGTGCCATGCACACCACGACACGGTTTTTACTGTCTCATTCGAAAGACAGGAGGGGATTGTCTCTTGCATGGTGGCAGATAGGGTAGGTTTACATCAGGAAGAAATAACGAAATTTATTGTATAAACTATGCCGTTATCTTGAAATTACTTATTAGAAATGTTTATGTCAGGAAAATCTATTTGTCAGGAAAATCTATAGTGTCAGGAAAACCAATTTATCAGAGATAATTTGCTATGTATTCCAAATGCATATCTATTTGCCGATGTCTAAAAAAATTCATCATTGGTTACTGAGCTGTGCCCAATTGGGTGTCCATTTTGTCAGTTGATAGCACTGACGCCAACGAGAACAGGCCTTGTTAGATTTTTATTCAGTTATGTGCATTTGCAACCATTTCCGAGATCTCGGTATGGTCTGTTCGGGACAACTCGGACAGAAGCCCGGCAGTCTACATCATGACCGTGGTTTTGCGTGCTTATTCAATAATGCAAAATACGAAGACTATGCAGTATCTACAATGTACCACTGCGGACATTTACGGTTCCTTGAAATTCAGAGGTAAAACCAGGTGCACGAAAGGAGCTCTCACTCCGACATTCCTATGAATACTCTTGTCATATCTCGACATGTCGCTCTCACTCTTCATTCCTCTAAATACTCCCGTCATATCTCACCATGTCGCTCTCATTCCTATATTCCTCTAAATACCCCCGTCATATCTCAACATGTTGCTCTCACTCGTACATTCCTCTAAATACTCCCGTCATATCTCAACATGTCGCTCTCATTCCTATATTCCTCTAAATACTCCCGTCATATCTCAACATGTCGCTCTCACTCCTATATTCCTTTAAATACTCCCGTCATACCTCAACATCTTACTCTCATTCTTCATTCCTATAAATACTCCCGTCATACCTCAACATGTCGCTCTCATTCCTATATTCCTCTAATCTCAACATCTCGCTCTCATTTCTATATTCCTCTAAATACTCCTTTCATATCTCAACATCTCGCTATCACTCTTCATTCCTATAAATACTCCCGTCATATCTCAACATGTCGCTCTCATTTCTATATTCCTCTAAATACCCCCGTCATATCTCAACATGTCGCTCTCACTCCTACATTCCTCTAAATACTCCCGTCATATCTCAACATGTCGCTCTCACTCGTACATTCCTCTAAATACTGCCGTCATACCTCAACATGTCGCTCTCATTCCTATATTCCTCTAAATACTCCCGTCATATCTCAACATGTCGCTCTCATTCCTATATTCCTCTAAACACTCCCGTCATATCTCAACATTTCGCTATCACTCTTCATTCCTATAAATACTCCCGTCATATCTCAACATGTCGCTCTCATTCCTATATTCCTCTAAATACTCCCGTCCTTTCTCAACATGTCGCTCTCACTCGTACATTCCTCTAAATACTCCCGTCATATCTCAATGTGTCGCTCTCATTCCTATATTTCTATAAATACTCCCGTCATATCTCAACATGTCGCTCGCATTCCTACATTCCTCTAAATACTCCCGTCATTTCTCAACATGTCGCTCTCATTCTTATATTCCTCTAAATACTCCCGTCATATCTCAACATGTCGTTCTCATTCGTACATTCCTCTAAATACTCCCGTCATATCTCAACATGTCGTTCTCATTCGTACATTCCTCTAAATACTCCCGTCATATCTCAACATGTCTCTCTCACTCCTACATTCCTCCCGTCATATCTCAACATTTCGCTATCACTCTTCATTCCTATAAATACTCCCGTCATATCTCAACATGTCGCTCTCATTCCTATATTCCTCTAAATACTCCCGTCATATCTCAACATGTCGCTCTCACTCGTACATTCCTCTAAATACTCCCGTCATATCTCAATATGTCGCTCTCATTCCTATAAATACTCCCGTCATATCTCAACATGTCGCTCGCATTCCTACATTCCTCTAAATACTCCCGTCATATCTCAACATGTCGCTCTCACTCGTACATTCCTCTAAATACTGCCGTCATACCTCAACATCTCGCTCTCACTCGTACATTTCTGTAAATATTCCCGTCATATTTCAACATGTCGCTCTCACTCCTACATTCCTCTAAATACTCCCGTCATATCTCAAAATCTGGCTCTCACTCTTCATTCCTATAAATACTCCCGTCATATCTCAACATGTCGCTCTCACTCGTACATTCCTCTAAATACTCCCGTCGTATCTCAACATGTCGCTCTCATTCCTATATTTCTCTAAATACTCCCGTCATACCTCAACATGTCGCTCTCATTTCTATATTCCTCCAAATACTCCCGTCATATCTCAACATGTCGCATTCATTCCTATATTCCTCTAAATACTCCCGTCATATCTCAACATCTCGCTCTCACTCGTACAGCAATAAACACCATCTACCAGTATAACAAGCCTTTTTGAGATAAGAATTTCATGAACATGAAAATGAATAATTAATCTAAATAACTAGTTTATTTTTCCCATCACATGACGACCCAAAACGTCATAAAGATGAAAGATGCCAAATATGGTAAGGCTGTTCATTAAAATCCTCAACTGGAAATTAACTCCTTTGTTATCATGCAATTATTTTTATAAAATACATTTGAAAGGTATAATGATTCACTCAAAGGAACTCAAGATAGTTTTAAATATATATTTGTTACATTACAGAGACAAATCTCGTAGACTGACTACATTTTGATGAATTTACACGAGTACATGTTTACATAGTCGTGTACATGTACGTGCATGGCTTATCTCAGTGCCATCTATATTCATCGAAATTAATCAGACATACTAAGAGCAAATTTTTAAGATCAATTTGAACAGAATTACTACATCCATAGAGAGAGAAAAAACATAGATGCTTTTGAATTACAAGTAACCGTTATATTGGCAAGCCCTCCCCTCTACCACCCCAATAAATGCAGACAAACAACTCTACTGATTTGATCCTCCACATTAATGAGTAATCACCGACCTCTTCGCCTTTTTTCAACAAAGTTCATTATCTTTTTGCGGTCAAATCTCTGTCATCATACTGCGCATGTCTATCACATCTATTTACGCACTCTCCAAAGCAGAGTTACGGTCCTTGTGTGTGTGTGGATTGTATAGGAACGACAACTCTGCTTTGGCGATTGCTATTTACAGATAACATATGCATCTATATATGAAGTCCACACGTTTTATAAACAATGAAACTGATAACTCAGATAGCATCCATGTATATATTGACAGATAAATATGAAAGTTTAAATCATTATGAATTCTCTTGTCATTTCTATAATAACTATTTTATCTGCCGTTGATATCAAGGGCGAGTAATATATTCACATATTTGCATTTTATGGGCTTTTGCTCATGTTTTGAAATTTCAGTCACCTGCAAGATAATTTTATGTAAGGGTATCTAAAGAAAAAGAGGGTTACAGACAACGGAATAGTATTGTGTTTTTGTGATCAGTTTGTATAATTCTGTAGATGGTAGGATGAATAGCAAAATATATCGAAATGAAATGTACTAGAAACCAGTGGGTTAGCCATCAATTATGGGTTAAAAGAACATCTGTCTAAATAGCATCAGACAATTCTTAAAATTGTATTTTCAGTTTTATTTTGTTCCTTCTTATTTTGTATCATGGTTTCAGCGTGTCTCTATTGTGATTGCCAGTTCAACAATTCTCAATACCTTGTAATGGGATACGCCTACTCCATGCAATAACTTCCAAGAATAGGAAGTTATTGTACACTCGTAACTGTACAATAACTTCCTATTATAATGCACATTCTGGACGACAGAGGAAAGTGACACAGTTCTGAGAAAATAAAACAGAATTCAACAAAATTTTATTTCAATACAACATTTTCCATTTCTCTGGAATATATTAAAAAAAAAAAAACAGAGAACGGCATCGCATCAACACTTTTCATTTCATTTCATTTCACTTAGTAATGGTGAAAGACACGTTGCAATTGTTGAAAATCTATTTGTTACATCGCAAATCACGTTTTCTGGACAATCACGCTTGGCTTTCGTGTGCTCAACATCTTCATCCATAGGCTCCAAATTTGCGGAATCCATGGTAACCACTGGCATGGGCGGATTTAACACACTTGACACGTTCTTGGTGATGTCACTATTGGTTCGCTTGTAAGCCCTCACTCCCTTCTCGGATCTATGGCCCGTACGTTGCATAATCTCCATTTCGTCAATACCAGCTTGATACAGTGCAGTGGCGCAGGTCCGCTTCCCGGAATGGTTGGTGTAATTCCCTTGAAGCCCAGCCCGAGAACATATAATTTTCATCAAACACTTTAATTTATTAACACCGACAACTTGATTGCCATATTGAGGTGGGTTACCAGTCAACGGACGCCTATAAAACCTCCCATTATTTCCAAGAGCGTTTAGGTATGTTTGGAAATAGTCGGCCAAGCAGCGTGGACCTAAAACAGAATAAATCAGTCTCTAAAAAATGTAGCAAAAAATTATAATAAACAATCTGCAATAATGTTGATATGCGACATCTTGTCAACAAATACTTTTTATATGTTCCCTATAGTGTAGGACGTCTACGCCAGATTACACACAACTACAGTACGCGGAAATAGAGGATGCCCTGTGCGTTTTATTTCAAAAGACTGATAAGTAGTTAATGCTTACAAAAAAGAGTATTAATCATGAGATGAATGAAGTTTGCCTACCTGACTCGCAGTAGTGTTTAATGTGTTTATTGTGCAGTTCACGCTGGCCTAGTCCTCCTTTAAATGTCTTAGACTGCTTCCCAAAAAATTCAACAAATTTGCCTTTAGTGTCCTCTCCAATATGAAATTGGCTACAATCCAGATTATGATGTTCGTCGTGACCACGTAGTCCGAAAATTTTGCAACAGTAATAAAATATAGTACACTGCAGTGTATCTCCGTTTTTTATACGAAACACACCCTTATCCCATATCGTAGTCTCGTCTTCCGGCATAATTGGATCCGCTTGTTTACGCTTTGTTCCAATACCCTGAGTCAGCAGTTCTTTCATTTTACTGTCCAACACTTTCCTGAATTCCGCGAAATTAGCATTGGAGGAATCGAGAAAATTCTTATCGTGCACGCCTTTGTCTCGCAGGTAACGTAAAAGTCCGCATGATATAAGATATAAAGATTTCGGAGGATAATCATGGCCGTCTTGACGTTTTACTCGCATTATAAATTGTATCAAATTAGTGTTCAGATCTGCCGTTGTAAGCTATTCTAAGGGAAGAATGTTCGAGCCCTGTTTATTGCGCTCGAGCCGCCATTTTTCAAATATGTTCGCAGCCCATCGAGTGTTCTTCTTAGTATTCGCAATCTCTTGGCTTTCGATTAAAACCCTTATTTCCTCGTCAGAAACTGCATCAACAAATCGGCTAGATTCCTCGGTCTGTTTGATTTCTGGTAGTTTAATATCAAATTTTCCCAGGATTTCGTCGTCACTGATGTCAGTCTCGAACTCGCACTCGTAGTCCCTGACTGTTTGGCTAAGAATTATGCCTTGAAAATTATCGAAAACTTCTTGCTCTTTTTCTATTTCCTCGCAAATTTGCGAAAGTGTTAAATCGTCCGCATCGTCTTCAAGAAAATCTAAATCTTGAAAATTAATTGTTTGAAACGCCATGAATCTAGCTGATGACGACGTGATGTGACTTCACTTCCCATAAAATGTGCTGACGCATTCCGACGCGCACGAGACTAGGCGGGGTCACTTGACAAAAGAGCGGGAAAGAAGATTGACAAGTGTGATGTAATCTGATTGGGTAGGACCAAGATACAAGCCCGTTATTGAACATCTCACTCGTGTATGCAAGTTATTTTGAAGGGGCAAGACTCGTGCTACGCACTCGTCACCGCCCCTTCAAAATAACTTGCATACACTCGTAAGAAATAACTATAACTTAAAGAACAAATTTACACTTCGATTTGTCACAAATGACAATTGAAACGTCAATATTTGTCCGTAGTGACATGAATTTTATGGTAATATTTAAGAATTTCAAAGTGTCATCGAAAACTCGTCTATTCCAACATCACGTTTTGTTCACTTCCATAGCAGCAGCTAATATATACCCGGTATGGCAGCAGTTCACTTACATGGTAACAGACAGCGTTAAGTTAGACGCCATATGAGGTAACACGAACAAGTTCCGTTGCCTTGCTTTATAACGCTTATCAGCCAAAAAAAAAAAAAATAATAATAAATAAATAAAAAATAATAAATAAATAAAATAAATAAAAACCTTAGAGACCTGGAACCTGCAAATAGATTTGAAAATTCAACCAAACTTGATATTACTTTTATACTATTAAACGGTCATTTGCCTATTGTATGTGCACTTATTTTAGCGGGAATCATACTGTGTGTATATAGAGATGTGTTCAAAGATACATTCACAGGTCTCAATAATTAATCACTATCTGCAATACCACGGCACAGAAACTCCTCAACCCCCCTAAAAGTCACATCAATTACACACCATTTCTTCAATAAGAAAATTTGAAATTGCGGCACAGTTGCTATATGGGAAAGAAATTGAACAGCTGTTGCGATCAACAACATCAAATTTGTGATATGAAAGATGAAAAAGTGCAATGTCTTTTAAAATCAGGAAGTAGTTGATCGTATAATTCATATTAAGAGTATTTCGGGATATTTAAGAAGCTATTGTGAAATAAAGAAATCTGCGAGAGTTAATGTGCTTAGACTTGCTACAACACCAAGACTAGGAATCAAGCACTGACAATCCTGGTGTCAACATTAAACAAACTAGAATCTAGATTGCGTTCAAATAAGTTTTGTAAATGATTGATGACCAAATGATTTTAGATAATAATAATCATGATTTTCCACTGATCGAAGATGATACATGCCATAGACACTTCGCATACCCAATACGAAGCTACATGTGCGGACCCAGAGGGGTGAACCCGGGGTTTAGACTCATCCTGAGATTCGGCACAAGTTCCTATTCCATTAAGTTTTCGATGTAAAATGAATTACTTTACACACAGTGATAGCTGGTTCCCTACTCGGAAAATTCATTGGGATGGATCCCATGTCGACAAAATTTCTGGATCCACTTCTGAACTAGATATTACCATAACCTTAGCTCATAAATACATGTACCTCCTTCGATTTGTAATAATCAACACACGATCTTGGTCAAAATTAATGATTTAATCTTGAAACGAACATATATCTACAGATACAATGAGCATGCATTCATGTACAATGAAATATTTCTACATATTATCATGCGAGTTAAAACTGATTAAATATAAGCAGATTCTGATAGAAGTTGTATATCTAGCAACAGACGAATGGGGCAGGACATGCTCATCCCAACATTCAGTGAAAGCAAAGTGTTCAAAAATAAAGTCATTACGTCATCAAAATTTACAATATTGTCTATACATACACGTCATCAAAATTTTAAATATAGTACCGCGGTGTTGTCACCAAGTTGCTTGAGCGTGAAAAATAAATATTTCTAATGGTGTTGGGTGATTTAATTCCAAAAAATAGGGCACCGCTAACGGGTGCATGATACGCCCGCATCATGTTTAAATGTGGTCTACAAGCCACATCCTTTCATATGACGCCATAAAAAGTTTTGTTCCCCCTTTAGTAAAGGAGAAGCCTGGACAAGCTTTTCCGACCCCATCCATTTTCCCAACTCCCGGGGCCTGACCCCAACTTTGAAACCCACATGCACAACTACAAGCCACATCCTTTCATATGACACCATCAAAAGTTTTGTTCTCCCTTTAGTTATGGAGGAGAAGCCCAGACAAGCTTTTCCGACCCCGCCTTTTTTCAACCACACCAGTGGCCTGACCCCAACTTTGAAACCCACATGCACAACTACAAGCCCCATCCTTTCATATGACACTATCAAAAGTTTTGTTTTCCCTTTAGTTAAGGAGGAGAAGCCCAGACAAGCTTTTCCGACCCCATCCATTTTCCCCATCCCCGGGGCCTGACCCCAACTTTGAAACCCACATGCACAACTACAAGCCACATCCTTTCATATGACACCATCAAAAGTTTTGTTCTCCCTTTAGTTATGGAGGAGAAGCCCAGACAAGCTTTTCTGAACCCCCCCCCCTTTTCCCCCACCCCAGGGGGTCTGACCCCAACTTTGAAACCCACATGCGCAACTACAAGCCACACTCTCTCATATGACACCATCAAAAGTTTTGTTCCCCCTTTAGTTAAAGAGGAGAAGCCCGGACAAGGATGGACGGACGGACGGACAGACAACAGTGGTATAGCATAATATGCACACATTTTTAAATGTAGGCGTATAAAAAAGGATGAAAGAAATGCTGGGATTACCAATACAAGTACATAATCACTATCCATGTAATGTGATATACTAACCAGTGCATGATATTTCATTCAAAACAGAAAAAAATATGAAAAATCATTTACATAAAATCTTTGACAAGGACAGAGCATAAATTATACACATGCATTTCTCTGAACCATGTAAATGAGATACAACATAAACTACATCGAGATATTCCCTCGAGTTCGCATCATGGAACAAAATCTCAATTTAAAATGTGTGCATTGGAATCAACGCCACTTTGTCATTCATTTCTGTAAGAACCTACTTTTATGTTACTATTTCATAACAATGTAATTCTTGTACTGTTAAAGCAGAACAAAATTGAAATCACCCATTCTCATGCCATAAAATTGAAGTCACCCATTCCATACTGGCAGCTTTGTTGAGGAAAGAATAGTGAAAAGATAAAGTTAGATAATAACTGTAATGAGTTGGCAATGGATTTCCGATATAAAGTATGCAAGATACCCTGTATATCAAATGGGATTAAAATCTGTCAAATAGTGTGGAAGGAAAATACAATACCAAATTCTAATTCAGATTTGATGGATTCTGCAAACGTCTACAGACAATGTATTCAAAACCCTGGCTGATCATAATTACTTATGTAAAATAAAATCAAGCACTCCCTTCATACCAATTTTATTCTGAAACTTGGAGAATAGTGTAAGAGAAGATAAGAATGCCGAAAATGTGTACAGAAATGTGTTCATCTTTAGACTTAAAATCTGATTAGATTCTGTTTTACAGAAATGTGTTCATGTCTAGACTGGTAATTAAATCAGATTCTGTTATACTAAAATTATGATACTGTATGCACTCTGTTATACTCACTACATACCAAGTTTAATTGAAGTCCACTGAACAATGTGGAAGAAGCAGCAGTAATAGGATATGAATAAATGATTAATGGGAAGTAAGTTAGTATTTCATACATCCTTCCTTTTTACATCAGGTTTTATAAAAATAATTCCCCTTTCTTTCCTCTTTTCTCTTTTTCCTTTTTACTTTTAATGCCCATCCTATATGGCAATTTACATATAACTTGATGAAATTCCAATCCATTCACTGAATCATTTTAATGTGACGATCTTCAAATAAGGGCCAACAGTTGTATTCAAAAAATAAATAAATATCAGATACTTCATACATTGTAGATATATGTAATATAAATGTACATGTATTTACATACATCATTATTCTACAGGTAACATTAGAGATTATGTGATTTAAACTAACCATATAAATGATGAAATTCCTCTCAATCAAATTGTGCATTTTAAATCTACATACTTTTAAAATGTGTATGGAGTGTTAATAGGGTAATTGATAGTATTGCACAAAATAACACCCCCCCCCCCCTTCAAAAAAAAAAAAAAAACAACTTGACACTCAAAAGTCATGTAAATTCTTATAAAGGTCACTCCATTAATTTGATTTAAAGAATGTATTTAACAGTCTTACAGATTTTAAAAACACTACAATTCTTTTAATTTCCACTGAATGTTCACTATAGGTATTTACAGCACAGAGTTTGTAACTTTTAAAAATTGCAAGTCTCTCATGACAAACATACACCCAAAAGTAGCGGCATTTCAACTTCAATACAAAATGATTCAGATTTAAGAAACATTTTTTAAAATTTATATCTCACCAAATAACATGTGATTCTAAAGGAATTAAAAATCTCATACCTGTAAAGATCTGAATCCTCACAGAGACACAGTCTCTGATTTCTTTTCATTTTTCATTTTAAAACAAACTCATGGTTTATATCATGTCACATATGCATTTTGCTTGTTATATATCGCTGTTTCAATGTAATATATATATATATATATATATATATATATATATATATATATATATATATATATATATATATATATATATATATATATATATATATATATATATACACACAGTGCCCGCCACTTAATTGAATGTCGCATTATTGAATATTTCGTTTTATTGAATAAAATGCTGAAATCCAAAACCATTTTCTACTAAATCTATTGAAAATCCGCCACGTATTACACTAGAATAAAGAAGCAACTTCGTTTATTTGAATAGCGCGATTATCCTACCAAGCATACCTTTGTTAAAACTTCACCGTATCACGCCCAAGGTCATGTTGTTTACTACGGTGCGAAAGACCTATCAATTAGAGATAAATGGTTTCACACCTGTCTAGGTAAAAGCTGTTGACCAAATCACACGTTAAATGTCGAATAGGCCGTAGCGGTAGGGATGAAAGGATTAATTAATTACCAACTGCCGAAGCCATATCGTGCGCAAGATCACCGAAAACAACGACAAGATGACGCTTTTAGCCAACGGCATTGCGTGAAGACTGACCCTACTAGATTCCGTCCACTTACTCAGTAAGTCCTGGCGCACCGTCAAGCCCACAACTATCGCCAACTGCTTCCGAAAGGCTGGCTTTGTCTCGTCAGACAACGACGCAACCGAAACGGACAATGTACGGCCCCCAGAGGATGTTGATAGCTAGACGCTTGATCCTTTCATGACAAACGATGGCAACCTGGAGAGCTAAGACAAACCCAAGACCCCGCTTGCTACCAAATGATCTATATATACCAGTTCTCTTCAATTTCTGACTTCTATGCAATGACTCCTGAACGGTATCTCTGATAGATCCTTAGTATGTCCACTGAATTGGTGAAAGAACTAAGACAAGTTGCAGGCAAACATGAACTATGATATATTGCCCCTGACCCAAGATACTCTGACTTAAAACTTGTTACGGAATTTTATAAAAAGGTCTATAAAGAAAACTAATGAATAATGAAAAATAAATTTTAATTACAATACATGTTTAAACATTAGACAAGAAACCACTAAAGATGGTATAGCCAGATTGTGAAGCAAATTTGAAACAAGGTCAGGGTCACAAGGTCAAAAGTCATGGTACCAATTGAAAGCAATTGTCATAAAGAAGCTATGTGTGAAGTATCAAAGCCCTATCCCTACTGATTCAAAGGACATAGCCAAAGTTAAAGTTTCTTAAAAATAAGTCAAAGTCCAAGGTAAAGGTCATTAGGTCAAAAGTCATGGCATAATTTGAAAGCCCTGTTCATAAGAAACCTATGTGTGAAGTATTATTTTTATACTCCTCTTAGTTGCTGAGATTTTTCTACAACCAGAAACTTTAACTAAAATGTTGACGGATAGACACACCAATGGACAGACATGCATCGCCAATCTACAGACCAAAATTGCTTTATAATCCAACCAAAAATTCAATAGAAAAGGGAATTAGAAGTGACAAATAATAACTGTAATTTATATTTTATATTTTTTTGTTTTCTTTTTTTTCCAACATTTAGAATGCAGAATGGTTTCTAAAATCATAATACACTTACGAAATACCAGTGGAATGCCGCCCCTTATTGCTTTCTTGTTATCAAATACAGCCTTTTTGCTAAAAAAAACCCCATCAATTTATACATGAGAAACTTGTTTAAGACACATCTATAACTTCAAATCTCTATGCATTTGAAGTGCTAGAAAAATATAACGGCTAAGATAACCTATCTAATAATTATGATAATATCCAGTAATATTTAATAAGATGTGTTAACAAGAGTTGTCAAAAGACAACAGAACTTGCCGTTGGCAACCACATTTAAATAGCAAAAGTTTTTTTCAAGTAGGTCAATCTAAAAAGTCAAGGTCAAAACGTAAAAAATTTTGATACATAATGAAATCAATTGTCACAAGGAATACATATATGAAATATTTAAGCCCTATCTTTTACTGTTCATAAGTTACGACCAAGGTTTAAGGTCAAACTTTAAGGACAAGGTAAAAAATTTTGGTACCAAATTTAAGGGCTTGGCACAGGGAATACACATGTGAAATATTAAAGCTCTTACTGTCTCTAATGGTTCTAAAGTTATGATCCAGGTTAAAGTTTTTTCTAAGTAAGTCAGCCTTCAAGGTCAAGGTCAAAGCATAAAATCTTTTGATACATAATCAAAGGTTTTGTCTCAAAGAATACACACATGAAATATTTTAGTCTTATCTCTTACTGTTCATAAGTCATGATCAAAGATAACATTTTTTAAAAGTAGGTCACAAGGGGAAAAAATGTGAAAGTCAAGGTCACAAGGGGAAAAATTTTAGTACCCTATGAAATGTCTTGGCACAAGAAATACACATGTGAAATATTAAAGCCCTGTCTAATGGTTCTTAAGTTATGATCCAGTATGATGTTTCTGTCTATGGACGACGATGACAACAACAACAACAATGCCGTGGATTGGACAACAGCTAAATAAGCTAAATACGCTGATGCTCCTGGACTGCAGTAGAATTCTTACCCGTAAATGTTTTGAAAAGGCAAACTTCAAGATCAGCGTCACTATGTAAAGAATTTGTGTACCAATCATAAGGTTTTTTTACAAATCACGCTGTTATGTATGTCTAATATCAAAATCCTATCTCTAACAATTAAAAAATTATGACCAATGTTAAACTCTGTGAACAGACTGACAGATGGACAAATTAGCAAGCAGGCAAAGCATAAAAATATATTTAAGATGATAAAAATTTCCGTGTATTTGTTTATTACAACTTGATTACTGTCTGTATGCCTTTATTAATTTATATACATTAAAGTTTTATACCTGAAATACTACAGATTGATATCGTAAATGAATCATAAAACAAATATGTATTCATTTGTTAAGATATTGATGCGAAATGGATTCTTACAAGCCATAAAACTAAAACCTGAATGTGTTTTACCTACATTATATCCTAAAAACATATCTAACTTTTATTATGAAGGATACAGTAATATCACTGAATTTTACATTGTAACACACAATTTAATTGGTTTAAATATTTGTAATATATCTTATCCACGAAACTTTTTCTCTGATGACATAATTTCCCTCATTTTCTTTACTGTGACATCAATATTCACACCAGCACGGCAGAAATTTACAGATGTTGAAAAATAGTGTAGACATAACGTACAAATTTATGAGTATATAAACATGTTTGAAAGGAATTAAATGACAAGGAATGAAACTAATTTGTTTTTCATTGGATGGAGGTATACCAAGAAAAAAAGGATGGAAAGCTTGTGCATGATGTAATTTTCTGTCATTTTTTCGTGGTATACCTCCATCCAACAAAAACAAATTATATTTATTCCTTAGATATTCTTTTTTGTACTTCATTATATAAAGAACTTTATACATGTACCAGACAAGACTGAATTCAATAACACATCTATATGGAACGCCTAAGCTGCCTTATAGTGTAAAAAACCACAACATTATATCAATACGTCATTACACTATGTGGTTACGTCTTTATCTTATGTAAATACTTTACTACGTATTGTGGAAACATCTTTACTAAAAGTCAATATTTCAATATGTTGTGTGGAGTCTTATTTATGTTATGACAAAAGGTCTGTGTGTTATGTCAAAACCCCTTTATGTTATGTCAAAACCTCTTTATGTTATGTCAAAACCCCTTTATGTTATGTCAAAACCCCTTTATGTTATGTCAAAACCTCTTTGTTATGTCAAAACCTCTTTATGTTATGTCAAAACCTCTTTATGTTATGTCAAAACCTCTTTATGGCATGTCAAAACTTTTTTATGTTATGTCAAAACCTCTTTATGGCATGTCAAGGCCCATATATGTTATGACAAAATGTCTTTATGTTATGTCAAGACCCCTTTATGTTATGTCAAAACCTCTTTATGTTATGTCAAAACCTCTTTATGACATGTTAAAACCTCTTTATGTTATGTCAAAACCTCTTTATGGCATGTCAAGGCCCATTTATGTAATGACAAAATGTCTTTATGTTATGTCGTGACCTCGTTATGTTATGTCAAAACCTCTCTATGTTATGTCAAAACCCCTTAATGTTATGTCAAAACCCCTTAATGTTTTATCAAAACCTCTCCATGCTCTGTCAAATTTTTTTATGTTATGCCAAGATCCCTTTTTGTTATGGTAAAACGTCTTTATGTTATGCCAATACGCCTTTATGTTGTGTCATTTCTTTATGTCGTGCAAGTTCTTTATCATAAACATTTTAATGATCAGGATTCCGCATCCACGGCTGTCGGGTGCAGGTCAAAACGTACCCATTCCAAAACGTACCCAACCAAAACGTACCCAGATTTGGTCAAAACGTACCCAGATTTGGTCAAAACGTACCCAATGTTTTGGTCAAAACGTACCCACCCCACCAAAACGTACGTGTAAATTAATAAGGTAATATTTTAAAAAATCAAGGATTAAGTAAATAAAAAATTTAAAATATCAATGTATTAAATCAAAACCTTTTGCAAAATTTGTTCTTGCATCGTACAGGTATTAGCGATATCGTTATAAAAACACTATTAATTATACTAATAACAGTTCTATTGTCTGGCTGAGATTGAAATGTTGGAGAAATGTGCATAGGGAATTTTCAAATGTTGGAGAAACGTGCATGCAAGAACCTTTTCAAGTAGCATATGTTGTGTTGAAAATGAATTAACGCTTATCGCAATTTTTATAAAATAGAAAATGTTAACAATGTAACGGTGTATCGTCCATATGAATCCTGTAATAAATATATTCTACATTGATGAACATATATAAGAAATTTAAAAGACAAATAAACCCGGGTTTCTATATTTCAAGTGAAATATGGATAGTATACAAGCTCTAGTGTGTTAGAATACTGTGTGCAGATACCGCCGTGGAATTATTTATTACCGGTAGTGGAAGCCATGTAAATGTCTAAACATTCGACCATTGAAATCATTCTACCAACATAAAAACGAATATAAATTAAGGGATAGCCAGACGGAATTCGATAACTCGCAAACGATCTGATACACCCCCCCCCCCCCTTTCCCAATGTACATGTAACCACCGTAAATTTAAGACTTTTTTTTAAGCTGTTGATGATTTAACGAAATGTGTATTATTGTAACAGGAGATGTGCGAAATTAAATACAAAAGAATGACGTTATTCGAAATTTACACGAAAAGAATAGTCGTTTTTCCTACATAACATAATGTATGGGACCTTATATGCTGAATATGCTACTTTTTACCGGTTTTTATTTTATTATGACGTGAATGCTAGCATATTTACGGTACATCATCCTATGTTTGGCATTAAAATGAAATATAAATACATCGTCATAAGTATTGATCCCGTTCAAATCAAGTGACGGACGTATTATGCCACGCTAGACGTTGCTCTTGTTACATGATGAGAGACCAGGTGAGGATTTAATGAGCAAAGTATGATAGTAATGTTTGAACTTGATCTTTATACATGTATGTATATCACATGTACACGTATACTATTAAATCCTATAGTTTTAACACTGTTTGAATTATGAATTTGAAAATTAAGACAATTAGGAAACATCATGAGGTAAAGCAAAGCAAATTCTACATATTGACCTTGTCTTTAAATTGATTTTTGACTTTGTAATCATCCTATATGATCCTCAGCTGTTTCTTGTTTGCTTTGATTGAAGGTATGGTTAACAGATATTTACTATCATTTCAAGTGGTCGCAGAGAGGGGGTAAATCTGGGAAGCATTCTACAATTTGTCACAGGAACTGATGAAGAGCCTGTCCTTGGGTTCAGTATTCTGCCATCCATAATGTATGTGGAGGCTCCCTCTTTTTTACCAACATCGAACACTTGCATCAATAGATTAAATATGACTATTCCCGCCAGAGGAGAAGAGGTTCCAGACATTAATGTCTTGTACCATTATTTTGATCTTGCATTTAGTAATACTTATTTTGGATTGAAGTAGTCAAATTTTCAGTTAACAGACGGTGTGTAATATGAGCAGACTTTAAATTTCACAGACAGAAAGTCGGTGGAATAGTTTTTATTGTTTTAAATTGAATATATGTGTTCATGTTAAGTACAATCAAGTTCACTGATGTTCATCATAAATATCAATAAATATTTTCAAATTTGCATTTGTGAATATCTTTAAACTACCGGTAAGCTGCATAAAAATAATATCAAATATATTCATTGAAAAAATCTGCAGTAAGTAATTAATTGCAAAAATCATAAAATGTCTGGAAACAGTAATTTCAGTAGATGAATAATGCCACAAATGTAAACTTTTGTAAATGTCAGAACTTTGTAAACTCAGTCAGAATTTATCAATATTGCTTTTGTTCTTTCATAAACATCAATTCCATGATATGCAGATTCCCAGATGGTTGGGCATTGCTCTGCTAGATGCTGTTGAGATCTTTGTGACAATTCAAAAAGAGGGGGATGCAGAGTTGGCCTTGAATCTTGGTGTTGCTGAATATCTTGTGAATTTTCCACATCAATATTATTCACTGGAGGTACAGGGGTATTTAATAAACCAGCTGTAAATAAACATTCAGGGGACGTTTTAACAGTTCGCATTCTGTGCTTGTTCCATGCATCTCGCCACAATTGCAAATTGTTGTTGATCCGCTGTATGTACACATGATGAAGTGAATAAAGGTCAAGGTCACTTAGTGGATCAAGCAAACCTTGATCTTCCATAAAGTAGAAAAGGTCATAGAAGAAAGAAAGAACATCCTCAGAAACATCCCTCTATAACCTCTCAATTCTCTGATTGTGAGTGCTCTTTCCTACAATCATGCATGAGTTGTCAAGTCCTCTAACTTCACCCATATATTCAGGTATTTTGAAATTCTTCATGCCTTGATCTGAGCGAACTCTTAGGGGTGTTCCATAGTCTAATACTCCTGATTTGAAACATGTGAATATTGTTTCAGCTTTACCGTTATTTACACAATTCAGAAACACCACAAAGCGACTAAAACCAGCAATCCCACCAGCAATGATGAAATTCCATCTTATAAGTTTGTGATTTGTGTCCACATGCCATAAGTGATTTGGACCCCCTACACTATAAACTCGTCTGTGAAGTCGATTTCTTGTCCTCTGTCGAATTCCATCATTATCAATTCTGTGCAGAGCTTCTCGTAATCGAGATCGTGGGATCTGAAGAAAGAAATTATAATGCATGTATAGCGAGTAAAGTTTGTCTTTGTAACTTACGGTGATGGAAAAATAGTTCTAATATACTAATATAGTACACAATTGTTGTATATGACCGAAGTGTGTGTCATAACCTTTGTCTATGATCATATTGTCAAGGTCACAATATTCAAATAGCAAAAGCCAGTGTGTGGGCCAATAACTTATTTCTAAATTGGATTTGGACAATATTTCACATTAATGTGCACAAGCCAAGTGTGTGTCATGACCTTGACTGGTCATAAAGTCAAGGTCAGGTCAGAGTCATAGTTAAAAATCCTTGTCTGAGCCAAAACTTCTTTCTACCTAGTTGGATTCAAATAATAATCCTGGTACATGATCCAAGGAAATGTCAAGACTCTAACCTATGATCATATTGTCAAGGTTACAGTGTATAAAATATGCATAGCAAAATCCTTGAACGGACTATAACTTCTTACTGTCCAATTGTATTTGGATACTATTTTACACAATTTTTCAAGACCCAAGGATGTTTTGTGACTTGGAACAAGGTCACATTTCAGTGTGCACAGGAAGGTAACTTTATGCCTTGTCCGGACGACAACTTCTAGTTGCAAAGTTTGATTTTGTACACATAACATAAACCCTTGCCTGGGCCATTACTTATTGTCAATCGAACCTTTATTTGACAGAATTGTTGTCTGACTCAAGGGTATGCCATGGCCTTGACCCAAGGTCCTATCGTCATGATCAAGGTCACGGTACACACTTTACCAAAATCTCTAAAATAACTTACAAATAAGGTTCATTATCTGATATATCTTTAGATTTCACCTTTGACTTTCCCTTCATCCCAAAAAGTAAGTCGTACCAAAAGTCCCATGGAAATTTGAGCAACTTTTTGCTGCAGGGGAGGGGGTATTTAATCGTTAGAATAGATATAGTTTGGTTGTAACTTTCTTCTGAAAACAAATAAAGATATTGACTTCATACATGGTACGGAATCCTGATAAATGTGTACATACCTTTATTCCTTTAGTTGTCAAAAGATGCTTAAGCATTTGTTCTCCGCATCTTGGAAATTCCGTAAGAAGTTGTCCCAAACTTGAGTCCAAAGCCTCGTCATCTAATTCGGAGAAAACTCGCTTCCCAATGTTGTATTTGCTCAATTTTTCGGTATAAAGTTCTTTCAGAGACTAAAAGTAATTTGCTCATATCGGAAACTGAAAATCCAGTCTCAATTAAACCCTCAAGAACTTCATTCCCGATGTCAAAATGTTTTTCTAAATGAATCGCTACTAGCAGAGGTTCCGAGCGAATTTGAACTTCCATGTTTGATACATTCAACCCTCAATTTCATCATATCTGCAGAGGAAGTCAGTCCTAAACATTGCAATTCAAATTTGGATAATTTGCATACAATCTCTGGCACGATTTTTTCCTCCTTGAATTTCTGAATATGCAATTCAAAACCCAACTTTGATAAAATTTCCTCCATTTTGAATTGAACATTTCAACAATCTGGGTCACACATATGCAAAATCTTGTTCAATACATGTTTAATATAATATAGATATTTCTACACCACACAAAATAAAGAAGTCTTGACATTGCGTAAGTAATTATTGCCAAAACGAAAAGAAATATTGAAATAAGTAAAGAAGTCAACATAATATAAAGAAGCATTCAAATAACATCAAGTCGTTTGCACATAACATAGAGAGGTTTTGACATAACATACAGAGGTCATGACATAACAAAGAGGCTTTGACATAACATAAAGAGGTTTTGGCATAACATAAAGAGGTGTTGACATGCCATAAAGAGGTTTTGACATGTCATAGAGAGGTTTTGACATAACATACAGAGGTCATGACATAACAAAGAGACTTTGACATAACATAAAGAGGTTTTGGCATAACATAAAGAGGTGTTGACATGCCATAAAGAGGTTTTGACATGCCATAGAGAGGTTTTGACATAACATAGAGAGGTTTTGACATAACATAAAGAGGTTTTGGCATAACATAAAGAGGTTTTGACATAACATAAAGGGGTTTTGACATAACATAAAGAGGTTTTGACATAACATAAAGGAGTTTTGACATAACATAAAGGGGCCATGACATAACATAAAGGGGTCATGACATAACACACAGACCTTTTGTCATAACATAAATAAGACTCCACACAACATATTGAAATATTGACTTTTAGTAAAGATGTTTACACAATACGTAGTAAAGTATTTACATAAGATAAAGACGTAACCACATAATGTAATGACGTATTGATATAATGTTGTGGTTTTTTACACTATAAGGCAGCTTAGGCGTTCCATACATCTACATGAACATTTACTGTGTTGAATCCAATTAATTTTATACAATGAATGAGATAAATTAACATGGAATCAGACTGAGTGCATATGACAGACTCATTTTCATTTATTCCTGATCAAGAAGCTGTGAGGCCACACCAAAAATATTCTTGTTCTTCAGATTTTAATGATGAAAATAGAGAGGCAGCAAGCGAAATTTTCTGCCTAGAATACAGAATATCACAACAACAATCATCTCAAAATACACGCAGACTTTGTGATTGTTATGATGTCATATAATTATGACATAAGTTGCCAACATAAAAGTACCCACATCAAGAACAATGGAATTGGTAGGTGACTAGATGCAAACTACAACAGATTATAGTATTTGCAACACTCCAAACTGGTGAAAAATGGAACTGGGCACATAATACAAAATTAAAATATAAAACCAGAACAGACTATTTAAAAAAAAAAAAATGAATATCGGAAAAATTCGAGCAACGATTCCGTCAAACAAGACATTAATTTGTTGTGGCCTGATGAACATATTTTTAAAAAGACAGATCAAGAAGCCACTTATACTGCTTTTTTCAAATCTCTGGCTGCCACCCTTTCTGCTGAATGAGAATGACATTTTATATTTATAAACATCTGTATGTATTTGAAGACATATATACCTTAAGAAGAGCACTTCTTCTCCGTTACACTTCCAGGATAAAATTGTAGCTCCTGCAATCACAAATGAGTACTGAAATTGTGTTACTGTTACAGGTATTCTTGGTTCATGGTTGATTTCAAAAGTTATATTTTTATTTGAATAGTAAGTTCCTGAGATACTGCAATCAGATATATATGTTGAAGTGAAGAAAAAAGGACATGGCATTTGGATTACAGTTTTACAGTTACATATATCTGAAAGTTTGGAGGAAACTGAGTCTATAAAACATTGTGAAATGTGATATCAGGTTGGGAACAGTATCTCATATGAGAGACAGTCACTAATGCATAGCAATCTCTGTTTTCAATAATCAATTCATAAAAAAGTATTAATCAATTAAACACTAAAACAATTAGATTTTAAAATAATTCAAAAGTGCTCATTTTTATATCCTTCAGAGGAATTAAGAATTTGCAAAAGAAGTTGACCATTTTCACCAAATGTTTTGAAGTTTATAGCTGCATTTAAAACATATATGATTTCCAAAAACAGAATGATGCAATGATCTACTTCTGTTGTAAATTATAGTTGGTATATTACAAAGATTTGTCCTTCTCAGTACTTGATTACTTGTGCTCGGTCTCTGAAATGGATAAATGGAAACGAAAATTTGAGTGATTGTCGTTCAAATGAGAGTTTGTTTCCAACCTCTCGAGTGGGTGTGTGCAGAACATAAATTAGACTCTAATTTAGTGTTGTTCATAATGTAGTCCGACATTCTCTGCCCTTCTCCCACTTTTGATATCGGCGGTTTGTGGGAGAGGGTCAGAGAGACCTTGTTCATCATAAGTTGGAGTTTCAGCCAAACCAGCCGGTATCGGGATGTAAAAGCCTCTAGCGACAAATAAACCCTTGCCCAAACCAACTTGCAATCTATCATCCAATAAATGAACATTTAACTTACTCGATCATAGCAATATCTTTTCCAAATAAGGTCTTTATGTTCTATTAGCTACCGTTTTATCTGAAAACACGACAAGATTCTCTATTTCGTCATTTGTGTGTAAGAGTATGACGTCAGATCTCGCCGAACACGACTTTGCATTTGTGACGAGGTTGCATCGTGTTTTTCTTTACAAAAATGTGTCAGCTGCTGAAGTGTCATGCATGCGAAGTCGCGTTCTGCGAGATCTGAAGTCACACTGTATACACAAATGGTGAAATGAGAATATTGTTGTGTTTGCAGATAAAAGGGCTGCTGGCAGAGATTATAGACCTTATTTGGAAAAGATATCGCTATGATCGAGTAAGTTCAAAATTCATTTATTGTATTATAGGTTGTAAGTTTGCTGTGCAAAACTTATTTTTCACCAAAGGCTTGTACATCCTGATACCGGCTGGTATCGCTAAAATTCCAAATTTGAGGAAGAAAGCCTCTCTGACCCTCTCCCACAAACCTCCGATATTAAAAGTGGGAGAAAGGCTGAGAATCTTGGACTATGCATGATAATGTAGACGGAATACAAAGTAGACGTCGACAGGGCTCGAATCTGAGATATCACTGCCTCAACTCTAGATCGCTTCCAACCGACGTCAGCAAACAATATGATAAATAGTGGAAGATCTGATTCTCTCCGGATGTGCACGATGATGTGGCACAGAAATCAGCTGATCAGAACTTCGATTTTGTACATATCCCGGAAAAAAACTTGGACAATAATTGATAACATTATGAAAAATGGTATACCATATAGATGCACCAATACTGAGTTTTCTTTGTCTAGCTGAATATCAACAACATCGTCTGGCGACCAGCGCCCACTTTGATCACTCATTTTCTCTATCAGATTGGGAAATTGAAAGTAAAAAAAAGGGGGGAAACAGTACAGTATAATTTTCGATCCCGAATATTTCCTACAACTTCGTATTCCCATTCGTATTCCCCTCATTTTTATAAGAGATAAAGACTCATTGAAAGTTGTCTTTGTCTCCGTCTATATGTATCAAGGACTTAGATAAAATTTATGAAGCATAGTCATTTTTTAAACCAACTCAAATAAAATATCAGTGGTGTCCAACATGTTGAGTTGCAAAGAAAGGCCAAAAGGTGGGGTGCAATAAACAATTTTCAAGTATACCCTTTTTGCAGCAAAAATTTTGACAAGAAAATATATTAACATACATTGTAGTTCACGGTGTGTAATGGCCTGCAGAAAGTTAATTTTCATCGCAGCAGTATCATATCATTATCAGATATCATTTGGTAAAATACAAGCCATGAACGTTGCTGTAAATGATGGTATTGCCCGTTTGACAATTAATTTGATGGTTATTATTTTATTCAGTGAAAACTACCTTGCTAGTACCTGAGACAATGCTATTTTAGGGGTTTCGAAAGCAGAAGTTAGTAAGAAGTGCGAGTGCATGTAAGTGACATTAATATGCACTGTGTATACACAGTACCGTATTTAAAGCAATATTAGCTAGGCTATAACTTTGAATAAAAAGTAGTGAAATCTAGTTTATTATTGAGTCCATTACTACAATGAAAAGAATCAAGTTTTGTAAATTAAAAAAATCACCAAATTCTTGCTAATGAGATAAAGACAAGCCTCTAAACATTACATCTATTACTTCTCCACCCAGTAAAAGTAACAATACAGAACACAACTTTATGCAAGTGGCCTTAAAAATAATCATAAAATATAGCCGGTATCCAGCAGCAACGTTGTCTTCTCATAAAAGACCCGACACTGTGCTTCCAAAATGTATGATGATAAAGTATAGCCGGTGTTATATAGTAGTTTTTCCCCCTAGCCATTTTCCCCCCGGAAAAATGGTTATATAGTAGTTTTTCCCCCGGGAAAAATGGCTATATAGTAGTTTCCCCCCCCCCCCCCCCGGAAAAATCGCTATATAGTAGTTTTTCCCCCGGGGGAAATTTGGCTATATAGTCATTTTTCTCCCGGGGAAAAACTACTATATAGTGGATTTTCCCCCCAATGTGAAATTCCGGATTTTCTTTTCACACATACATGTAAGTAAATCCAGCTTGTTACCTTGTTAACAATAAATAGATTTCTATTTAAAATAGAGATATCTCAACTTTTTATACGGAGATATATCCAATTAATTTAGAGATATCTCATTTTCTTAAGTAGAAATGTCTTCAATTTTAATCTCTTTTCCAAATACAAATACATATATTTAGAACAGAGATTTATCTACTAGAATTTCATTCGAGATATCTTTATTTAATCCGAGAAATGTATATATATACAAATGGGAAAAAAAAAGGAAAAGAAGTTCGTTTTATGCACCGGAATGAAATTCGGGGGCATCTAGTTTTTGACCTGTCTGTGACCTTACCCTGAGGCAAAAACTTTTACTATATCGTTTGTACCAAGAGGTACAAGGCTTTGAAACTCCACATATAGTTTTCTTGTGATGAGACCTTTTATTTGGGACCATGATTTTTTAACTAGTGACTTTGACCTTGACGTTTTCAAAAACTTAAACTTTGGCTGTATCTTTTGTATTAAAAGAAGAAGGGGTTTTGAACTTCATATATAGATTACTTGTGATAAGATCTTTAATTTGGGACCATGACTTTTGACCTAATGACCTTGACCTTGAAGTGTGACCTACTTTTCAAAAACTTTAACCTTGACTATATCTTCTACACAAAAGGGTGTAGAGCTTTGAAACAGCATATAGATACTTTAAGATGAAACCTTTCATACTTTGCGTAAAGGACAAGGAAATCATATTCCTGTTATCATGATTTACAACATCTGCGACTAGACAAGCCTTGTCGTAGATTGCAAATCGCGACACCTGGGTGGAATTCCCTTCTGTTGTTTTCATGTTCATCATGTACTCTGTACATGATAAGCGATATTGTGATATATATAATGCATTAGTCTTAATTTTTTTTAGGAAATGAATGTTCAAAGAATTCTAACACGTTCAATTCTTATATTTGTCTATGGAACATTTTGATTGATAAATTCCTATTTTACTTATGACGTATTACGAAAAGTTGCCTGGGATCGAATCTTGAGTCACAGCCTGACGTCATAATTGGCAGCTATACGCAAGTAAACGACAATTTTTACAATGAAATAATAGAAGAAAATAGCATACTATAGTAAATATATAAAAAAGAAAGACTTGTAAATAAATAGATAAAACAAAAAATAAATACACGCACACACACACACGCACAAACAAAACACTTAACAGTATATAGAAACCAATTAACCATAACACCATCGGTTTGATCAACAGGCTATCACTATAGTACATTTGTATTTTAATTGTTACCTGACTGATACAGAACGAATGAGTATAATTTCCAAACCGTTACGTAAGAGGGAAAAACTAATATGGGGAAAGACTACTATATAGTAGTTTTTCCGCCATGGGGAAAAACTATTATATAGCCATTTTTCCGGGGGGGGGGGAACTACTATGGGGGAAAAACTACTATATAACAACGGCATCCAGCAGCCACGCTGTCTCTTCATAAAAAAATATATATATCTGGTACCCAGCAGCCACGCTGTCTCTTCATAAAAAATAGTTGGTATCCTAAAATATATCCGGAATCCAGCAGCTAGGTTGTCTCATCATAAGAAATAGCCAGTGTCCGAATATACAACCGATATTCAGCAGCCACGCTGTCTCATCATAGAAATAGTTGGTATCCTGAAATATAGCCGATAGCCAGCAGCCACGCTGTCTCATCATAGAAATAGTTGGTATCCTGAAATATAGTCGATAGCCAGCAGCCACTCTGTCTCTTCATAAAGGACTCCATACTCTGTGCTTCCAAATTGTATTGGTGATAAAATATAGCCGGTATCTAACAGCCATGCTGCCTTATCATAAAGAATAGCCCGTATCCTAATATATATCGTAGTTGCCACTATGTTTTTGAAAGTAATTACCTACAACATGTACCAATGTATCATGGTACTGCAGTTGAAGAAATTTCATTGCATTCTTTGAGGTACTGTCTTGGAACAGTATAGACCTAATACCGAAAAAAAAATCAGTGTATAAAATCAAAAGCCAAGATATTTGATGGAAAATGAGAATATAACTATAAATATATGCACATGTGTGGATGAGTGAAACGCCGAAATAAACTCAAAAATGATTTTTTTTTTGCTGCGCCCTGTAAAACTTGTGCACTAAGCCTGGTGTTGTAGCGGTCAGGAACTGGGTTCCAGGGAAACGAAAGTTGGATACCCTTGAATATGCAAACAATTTTGAATTGAAACATACAGATTTGCGACGTCATCTAATTTGTTAAAATTATTCCTTTATCAAATCATTCGACTTTCTGTTGGAAAAAGTTTAGGATTAGGGATAATTCGTCATATATTGGCATTTTTCATACTCTTTCGAATTCTTAAAAACAGAAAAGGTGTTTACTAAAAAGGAACATGCTTCTTCATCAGCACTGCTGGACTTCGGGAAATCTAGCTCGTTTAAAACATTCAACTGGGTGTACTACAGTTTGACTTGAGGTCTTCAAGCTCAGATCTGTGCATTTGTATTAGATTAAGTAACGCTTTTACAGAAAAGAATTCTTTCTTTCTTTCTTCTTTTCATTGTATTCTTTTTACCTTTTCTCCCTTTTTCCCATTTTTAGTATGTTTGTTTTGGATTTTTGTTTATTTATTTATCATTGTTATTTCTAATATTTTTGTAATGTGTTAAATGTTCTATTATATTATTTATATTCATGTATTGTATAGCTCCATGGTGACTTCTGCCACATAACTGAGCCGGTAACTCCTCTTTTTTCTTTCTTTTATTAATAAATCAGTTTCTGTATTTATTCATTTTTATCCATTTATTTATCTATTGATTTATTTAACTACGTCTGTCTGTCTGTGTAACTGTCTATTTGTCTATTTATCTATCTATCCATCTGTCTGTCTGTTTGTCTGTCTGCCTGTCTGTCTGTCTTCTGTTTTTCTGTATCTATCTATCTATCTATCTATCTATCTATCTATCTATCTATCTATCTATCTATCTATCTATCTATCTGTCTGTCTGTCTGTCTGTCTGTCTGTCTGTCTATCTATCTATCTATCTATCTATCTATCTATCTATCTATCTATCTATCTATCTATCTATCTGTCTGTCTGTCTGGTTGTCTGTCTGTCTGTCTAACTGTCTGTCTGTCTGTCGGTCTGTCTGCCTGCCTGTCGATCGATCGGTCGGTCGATCTATCTATCTATCTATCTATCTATCTATCTATCTATCTATCTATCTATCTATCTATCTATCTATCTATCTATCTATTCACAATACAGTGCCTTTCTTATCTTTTTTCTTTCTTTCTTTCTTTCTTTCCTAAAATTCTCACCGTCTGTTAAATGTAAACACAATTGTTTAGAAAATTATAATAATATACACATATAAAATATACTCAGTCAATAATAACATTGTCTCATCTATAATACACTCCATTCAAACAAACATAAATATGCTTCAAGTTAAAAACTGACAGATGCCTTGCACGGTATTCATGTTAACTATAATCGCAAATAAACCTAACGTTATTCTCATACAGCAGCGATCAATATGCCATTCACACAGTACGCAATGCCATGAAGGCATACAGCGAAGAAAAGGCCAGAATAACAGCAGGCACGAAAAAGAACAATCAATAATTTTTGTATCTCCATAAATACACTCTGAACAATATAGTGTGACAAATGCATGGTTATTGGTTTTCATTAATGTCTTAATGCTGAGCATGCCGCCATTTTAGCATATTCTCCTCGTCTTTCTCGTATCAACTCGTTATGTGGTCTAAGAAAATTTACATCCGTTATGTTGTGTTCATTGCTGGTTTCATGGCAACGTGGAAATTGATTGTTAAGCCGTTACTAAGGAGGGAATATATACCACTGTACAGTGAATCAGGAAGTCGGAACATCCAACATTATAATGCAACATCACGTTGTTCGTGTTCGACTAGGAATATCACAAATCGGCTTACTATTCCTTTACCGCGGAGGCTTTCTAACTTCAGGCAAAAATTATCTCAGGAAAATCATTGCGAATTGATGACGATCGTAAAATCTTTTTATGATTTATGTATAGAGAGGAATATCACATTCATGATGTATGGAGGCACGCTTCTAGGAAGCTGGCGCCACAACGCCTTAATTCCCTGGGACGATGACGTAGATTTTCTGGTGAGAGCTACTCATAAAGAAACGCTCAGGAACGGATTGATGTATATGGCGAACTATTCTTTCCAAACTCACGAAACTCCACAATGGAAAATGTTTATCAAAGGAAAAACATGGCCTTTTATAGATGTGTTTTTCTTTGGTGAAAATAGAACTCATATCTGGGACACCCATCCGGATTACAAAGAGGGCTTTGTCTATAAGAAGAGGGACGTGTTTCCACTGATATCAATGCCATTTGAGGATATGTTACTTCCAGCACCAAGACATACGAAAACAATTCTCAATAAAAACTATGAAATTAACATTTGCTCCAGCCTAAGAGATCATACAGATGAGCAAAGAAAAGGACAGCGAGGGAAAATTTATATAATTGATTGTGATCAACTTAGTCCATGGTTTCTGTTTATAGACAGATCAGAAATAAATAGATAATTGTAAAGCTCTTCAGACTGTTTGTTTTAACATATATACAGAAACGAGAGGCAAAGGAGGCAAATATCTAAATAAAAAAAGGAAAAAAAAGGGGGGGGGGAGGGGCAAAACCTATCGATCTTCGGCGGCCAGAGCGGAGTTTTAATAATGTTGAAAGACAACAAAAATCGGGAGTATGATGGAACTCTAAACTTCAAACCGACCCGCCCACTTCTTATGCCTATGGCACGTATTGGTATTAATCTATTGCTATCATGGTTATACGGAAGTCTGACGGTGCCATCAAAGGGGTGACCTTACATTGAGAAATCCCAAGACCTAATCCATACTAGACTAGTAATGCGTCAATAGGTAATACTGACGTATTACTAGTCTATTACGGATTACGTCATGGGAATTTCTCATTGTAAGGTCACCCCCGTAGTACCATGTAAAATTATTAAAAAATCATGGGCACGAGTTCCCAACTTGTGAGCACGAGTAAGCAGTGGCGGATTCAGAATAGGGGAGGGGGCGTTTTCGCCACAAATTTGCAAGGCATATATACATGTAGATGATAATATTAAAACACTCAAATAACATCGAGTAAAAGTAAAGATTTGGTACCCAAAATGGTTAAGTATTTTGACTAATACTTTATTTTTACATGTCCCCCCCTTTTTTTCGGAAATCCTGGATCCGCCACTGGTAAGTTACTAGTGCGCATAAGTTGGTTACTTGTGTGCACGAATTAGTATCTTGTACGAACGCTTTATACAACTTTTGTGCACATGTTGCAAGCTCGCGCACACGGGATTCTAGATTATAAACTTTTTTAGTCTGTAAACACAATTCTTCCCGTGTTACAATCCTACTCACAAATATTTGTTATTTGATATATCAGGGGAGGGGGTTGATATATTGAAAAATCATTCTTGTTTTGAATTATCTTATAATTAAACATGCGCATTTCGACCCAATTATGTCCCTTATCAGATATTGTTTTCCCAATTTTATTTCCAGATACTAATTGGTACTTATCCAGTAAACAATTCAAGCTACAATATTCATCAATGTTCATATTCTGAAAATTTTTTCAAAATTTGAAGCCGCACGGGTTTGGAAATATTTTTTTTAATCTCATCTGGGTCATCTCTGCGATTAAAGTATTAAAACCGATTTTATATTCTCATTGGCCAATTATCAGAATTCAAACGACAAAGGTGAATACCTATTTTGTAAAGAGACAATCCAAAACACTTTGAAGCTATGAAAACTACAAATACGTGTAGCTAGCCATCAAATTCAGTAAGATTTTTTGCCAAAACAGTGAAAAGTTTTTACAAATTTTAACAAGAACCAGAGGCGAAATCTGGTTTTGGAGGGAGTTGGGTCCAAGGCAGAGTCCTGGTGAGCAAGCATGGAGCGGGGTAGAGGTGGAGCAAGTGCTGAAACTCCCCTGAATATCCCGAAATTTGGTGATTTCAGGCCTCCATCTCCTTCAATAAAAATCGCTCAGTTTTACTTCAAGTGACCGTTTTAAATCAATACCGAAGATGCCATGTAATCGGAGCTTTTGTGAATTTATTCATGTAATATCAATACCTTGTTATTCATGTCTTACCAATACCTTGTTATTCATGTCTTATCAATACCTTGTTATTCATGTCTT
The DNA here is from genome assembly GCA_035048485.1 of Pteria penguin. Classification (NCBI taxonomy): domain Eukaryota; kingdom Metazoa; phylum Mollusca; class Bivalvia; order Pterioida; family Pteriidae; genus Pteria; species Pteria penguin. The sequence continues at coordinate 53,442,158 of CM068581.1, forward strand.
ACCAATACCTGGTTATTCATGTCTTATCAATACCTTGTTATTAATTTCTTATCAATACCTTGTTATTCATGTCTTATCAATACCTTGTTATTCATGTCTTATCAATACCTTGTTATTCATGTCTTACCAATACCTTGTTATTCATGTCTTACCAATACCTTGTTATTCATGTCTAACTTATCAATACCTTGTTATTCATGTCTTACCAATACCTTGTTATTCATGTCTTATCAATACCTTGTTATTCATGTCTTATCAATACCTTTTTTATGTCTTATCAATACCTTGTTATTCATGTCTTATCAATACCTTGTTATTCATGTCTTACCAATACCTTGTTATTCATGTCTTATCAATACCTTGTTATTCATGTCTTATCAATACCTTGTTATTCATGTCTTACCAATACCTTGTTATTCATGTCTTATCAATACCTTATTATTTACATCTTATCAATATCTTGTTATTTATGTCTTATCAATACCTTGTTATTCATGTCTTATCAATACCTTGCTATTTATATCTTATCGGTGCCTAGTTATTTATGTCTAATCCATAACTTGTTATTCTTTTCGTATCTGTGGTTGCATCAGAGACTAGACTGAAAATTACAGATTATGATCTCTTGGATTTTTTGTTTGATTTGTGTGTGTGTGTGTATGTGTATGTGTGTGTAAGTGTGTGTGTGTAGGTGTAGGTGTGTGTGTATGTGTGAATGTGTGTGTGATATTGCATGTTTGTGTTTCTTTTTTATTTTTAGGGGGTTTTTTTTGGTTTGTTTGTTTGGTTGTGTGTGTGTTATTTTTTTGTTTGTTTTGGTTTTTGTTTAGGGGTAGGAGGGGTATAAAAGGGGTCTCGTGCACCTCCTTTGAATCCACTGAGAACATTTAAAAATCTAAATAATATAAACATATCGGAAATGTAATTCGTATTAATTAAGTGGTATTTGTCCATTTATGTCAATGACGAATGTAATAAATATTAAATATCTATCTATCAAAGTCAACATGTATGTCGATTACAATGAGATTCTTATACGACGTGGTTTCTTTTTTCGTGCGAGTTCATTTGAAGTTGATTCAGAATTATAGGGTCATTTAGTCTCGCTCAGAATTCAGTCATTGATTTCTCGTTTAGTCGGCAAAACTAACAAACTTAACTCTTTCCGGGTTCTATCGAGAAACATTATCAGCCATGCGTGAAATGTACTGGACTGAGTAAAAACAACCGAAATATTCATGTGTTTTTAAATCATTTTCACTGATGAAAAAGTAAATCAAATTTGTGTATCTCATCTAAAAGTTGCACACTATCCTTTCCCACAAAATTATATCATTATGTTTTTAACGTGTACCTGACATTTGTGTCTGGGCTTTTTCCCATGGACCAAAATCAGACTATTTAGTAAATTCTCGTGGAGAGCAAACCAAAAATCTATTATTTGCATGTTGGAGGTTTGTGGCCTGAGACACGGATAAAGGAAAATTAGAGAATTTAATTACCCCATAATCAAGATAATATCTTGGCAATGTATGGTAAATTTCAGTCATTCATGACATTAAATGATAAATTCCATTGATAATTTCCAAGTCATTGCAGTTAAGTTTTTCCCCTGTGTTTTCTATCAATCAACATTGATTAAAATACTATCACTTTTACTTTCACTCTAAATGTTCAGCCAATCAGATTGCGTGGTATTCCAAAGTGTATCATTTAAAAATTAAAGTAAAATATCATGGCAGCACCCCCTAACACAGACAAGTTTTTGACGTGTACTCTTCCTACTCAATATCTTTCAAGCAACGATGACTTACCCTATTGCCCTACACATAGCCCGGACAATGTTTTCAAAATCCATTCTTATCTCCTGCACGAAACAATAGATCGTGTGATGTTTTGATTGATATAAACTCAATTTGATTATTTTATTTTCATATAATAAACTCTTTCCTCGTATTCCGTCTCTTCCACCCAAGCAGCAATTTCTCAAAATTAAATTTATTAATAAAGGCTTCGATCTACTTAACATTTCTAATATTTTCCGTGATCATAGAGTCACATCTAAAACCCCCCAATATTTTGAGAATTTAGAACCTCCACTTATTTGTTACCAGTACAAAAAACTTAGAAATCTTATTTTAAATTATAATAAAGTTACATCTAACCCTGATGTTTCAGACTCTATTCCTTCGTCGTGTTCTTGTGAAAATTCTAAATATGTTTATAAACCGGCAGGTCATGTTATTACTGGTGACCTAAACTGTATTTCGGACAAGAAATTGCGCACCCTTTTTGGAAAAGGACCTAAATATAGGTTACCGTCCAGGATAGATTTCAATAAATGCCGTGACGTTATAGAAGATGCTTTAACTACATATTGTAAACGTTGGTGTAAAAAAGAACAGGTAAAGGTTCATGCTCTTAATGATTGGAAATTCGAGATTTTAAGAATTGTCGATATCCGTATTAAGAACTTTACGGAAAATCCGCATTTATTTCAACAGCCTAATACATTGACGACAAATTCTATTAAAAAGAAGATAGCTGACTTACATGCTAAATATGTCTTTGTTCCCGCTGATAAAGCAGGTAATAACATAATAGTTGTTTGAAAACTATATTATATTGAAGTACTTAAAAACGAATTAAACGCCACTCATACATATGTGGAAAGCCCTACCTCAAAAGAGAGCACCTTGCACGATCACCTCATGACCATGTCCGACTTCAAAATTAAAACTGATAAATCTGATCTACCAACCATGTATTGGCTCCCAAAACTACATAAAAGTCCATATAAATCACGTTTCATATATAATTCTAGCCACTGCTCTACTACGGTACTATCGAAACATATTACGTCTGCTCTTACTGCTATAAAAGATCATATTATCAAATATTGTGATGTCGCATTTCATAATAGTAACATCAATTACTTTTGGTCGATTAAAAATTCTCATGAAGTTATAGACAAACTTCTTTCGCTAAATTTCAAAGCGACTCAAATTTCTACTTTTGATTTGATTAAAAGCAAGTTGCTGTCTCTTATACAATGGTGTTTTCACAGAGAATCTAAAACGTACATATGTACCTCCAATAACTCTGGATTCTTTTCCAACAAACAATAGACTTCATATAAATACTGGACTTGCAAAGAATTATGTAAAGCACTAGATTTTCTCATGAATAATATTTTTGTGCAATTTGATGGCAAGATATATCAACAAATAGTTGGGATTCCTATGGGTACTAACTGCGCGCCTCTGATAGCAGATTTATTTCTTTATTGTTATGAGAGGGATTTTATGGTTTCTATTCAAAAATCTAAACGTTTTGACCTCATTGACAAATTTAATAATACTTGCAGATATCTGGATGACATTTTGGTTATCGACAACCCTGAATTCGAACAATTTATATCAGAAATATATCCACCAGAGCTCACATTGAATAAAGCTAATACTTGAGATAAATCTACACCTTTCTTAGATTTAAACATCAAAATTATCAACAACCTAATATATACTATTATTTATGATAAACGTGAGGATTTTGGATTTCCTATTGTAAATTTCCCTTACTTGGATGGCGATGTCCCTCGACTCCCATCATATGGTATCTATATATCTCAATTAGTTCGATTTGTCAGAGGCTGCACCGATGTTTTGGACTTTCATAAACGAAATTTACAAATTACTACTAAACTTTTAACTCAGGGTTACAGATATCACAAGCTAAGAAAAACATTCGGCAAATTCTTCAGATCTTATTCAGAACTTCTATCTAAATTTGGAAATATTTCTTTTCAACAGTATGTATCCAATGGAATTTCCCATCCTAATTTTTACGGTGATCTCGTATATAAACTAAGGAAAGTAAAAGGCTCCGATAACGTTATTTTATCAAGTAATAAAATAGTCAAACGTCTCCTAAATAGACAATATGATATAGACTATAGGTCTTGTATTTGGCCCCTCTACAGCCTTATGCAGACTTATACTTGAACGTTGCACGCTGACTAACAGGGCGGTGGGGACTATATGACGGGCCTTGTCCAAACCTCTTTCAGAGGAGACATGGTCCTGAACCTCGTCCCCTCTGACTGTTAGTCGGGACTCCTACAGATCTAGGGTCTTAGCTCGCTTTCAGACTGGCAGAGCACGGTTTATCATGTTGATGTCGCATATATTTTTATACCATTATGTTTTTTACAATACCTTACGTGTTAATATTTCTATGACCTCTCAATATGCGATACCTGTTGACCCTTGTTCTTTACATGGAGGATTATTTATAAATTTTTAAATGTACGTCTTTTGATTGTTCTGCTGTTACGGTGAGTGGGAAGGTGGGCCCGTAAACCGGTTAACCACACCATTTGTTTGGCTTTTGTCAAATTAAATGACCGTCCTAAGTCGGTATCGTAATTGCACTATAATCAAATATTTTTGTAATGTGTTAAATGTTCTATTATATTATTTATATCCATGTATTGTATAGCTCCATGGTGACTTCTGCCACATAACTGAGCCGGTAACTCCTCTTTTTTCTTTGCTATAAAACTTCGTTGTATTGACATCTACGTTACTGAGCTCCGTGATGAATTCCATTGGTCAGTAAGACTAGGTTTTTAATAAGTGCTTTCCATATTGGCATAGAAACCAACGCATAATAAATAAATCATTAATGGCTACGAGCATCACTGAAGAGACATAACTTGTCGAAATGCGCATATGGTGCACAAAATTAAAGGTATATATGTTCTATTTTATTATAACCACTAGGCCGGTGTCACTGATGGTGGATTGATAGCTCCCGAGGGCATCAGTAGTCTAGTTTTCAGTGCTTTTGTACTGACATGAAATATATACTTCAAATTTTCAGTCATCAAATTAAGCAAATCACTCTAAAACTAAGGAGTATTTCCTTCATGCATAGCTCTGTCCTTAGATAGATCCTTTGCTTCACTTTTCAGTCATTTTAGCTTCAACACTGCTCTTCAATGTTTTTTTATATTTTGAGAATTCCAATCATTCGGCTACGAACATCACTGAAGAGACATAACTTGTCGAAATGCGCATATGGTGCACAAAATTAAAAGGTATATATGTTCTATATTTATTATAACCACTAGGCCGGTGTCACTGATGGTGGACTGATAGGTCCCGAGGGCATTAGTAGTCTAGTTTTCGGTGCTTCTGTACTGACATGAAATATATACTTCAAATTTTCAGTCATCAAATTAAGCAAATCACTCTAAAACTAAGGAGTATCTCTCTCATGCACAGCTTTGTCCTTTGATAGATTCTTTGGTTTACTCTTCGGTCATTTTAGCCTCAACACTGCTCTTCATATTTTTATGTATTTTGAGAATTCCAATTATTCAGCTGGGAGCATCACTGAAGAGACATAACTTGTCAAAATGCGCATATTGTGCACAAAATTAAAAGGTATATATGTTCTATATTTATAATGCTTACCTTAAATAAAACCACCAATCTTTTAAAAGAAACTGTTGATAACTGAAAAACGTTTGTGATATTGTTTTCCTGTCTTAAAATTGACAGATATTATAAAATTTATTATAGCCTTAACACATATTGTCGGGCGAAAACTAAAATAATTCACGAAATTGCAAAATTGAGAAAAATTCTACGTACACGTATAATATAGCCATGTCTTCAAATGGCAAATGGTAAAGGAATTATAAATTTTCTTATATCTTATGAAGAAAAAAAACCCGAAATATCCTTTTTATAATAAATTTTCCTAAACAGATAAACATATAATTGATATAATAAGTAATAATTCTTTATGACACTTTCCTCTTAAATTTGCAATTTCTAGGGGTAAAATCGGTAACCGTTTTGGTAAAAAATCTCTGAAAATATAGGGAAATCACAAAACACCGAAAGAATTTTAAAAGGCATAATATTCCGAAATTCAATTCATACTGTCAAAAATGAGCCATGGTAAGACATTTGTCGATTAATCCTTTTGCAGTTTGGGAGGATATAACAATTAAACAAATAATACATATAACAAAACTCTTAAAAGTGGCAAACACTGCATACCTAATTAATTTCTTTTTCGCACTAAATATGAATAAATATGGAAAGTACTATGAATGATCGTGTTTTAATGTTTGTTTTATTATTTATTAAATCGCCAATTTTTGTTCAAAATCCAACAAGAAGAGCAACGACAACAACAACGATAGTGACTTATTTTATTGCATTTTATATCAGCTTTCAGAATGTGTTACTCTTCAAATTCTTCCGGGAAAATATGGGTTTTGCTCACATAAGTGTATATTGATATTTGTCATTCTAAGCAATCTTAATGAAAAACAAAGCCGGTCTAGTGGTATTGCGCTGGACTCCTGATGGGGAGGCCGGGTTTCGATTCCCGCTCTGGTCATGCCAGTGTCCTGTCTTTCGGAAAAGACAGTAAAAACCGAGGCCCCGTGTCGTGGTATGCATGGCACGTTAAAGATCCCTCACTGCTTCGGTTGGGTCCGTTGCAAAGGTCCAAATTTGTATACCCTGCATCAGGCAGATGCCGTCACCATATACGTGAAATATTCGTGGTGTGACGTTTAACAAAAATTAGGGGCAGGCGTGGTGTAGTGGTTAAGCGCTTGGCTTGCGACGCCGACGATCCGGGTTCGATTCCCGGGTTGCGCCATTTTGTTTAAGAGGTTGATAACCTCCTGCTTCCATGTCGCGATATAACTGAAATATTGTTGAAAGCGACGTAAAACACCAATCAACCAACCAACCAACCAACAAAAATTAATCAATCAATCATGAAAAACAATTTTCCTATTTCTATTGGTAAAAATATTAAATTATACTAGAGATGTAGAAAATGTTCTACTTTCTCATTTCCAATAGTTTTTCTGTGGCATCCATGATTTTCATCCATTCGTCAAGGTGCTAAGGTGACTTATAAAATAATATAAGCCATGAAAAATTATTGCTTTAACAATTTGACAATTGTAAAACGTGGCTTTAAATCCATGTATATATGTATATATTGTTTTGCACCTAATTTTAGCAACTTTTATGAAAATTTGCGGATAATGAGTGTTTATCTTCTTGAAAATGTTCACTAGTAATTAATCTCATATATCTATGGGTACAGAAATAAAAACATACTGAATTGTGGCAACTACGTTACTTTTCCTATCTTCAGCAATTTAAGCTAAACTTGTTGGTGTTTGTTCCAAAGCTCCCAATTGCCCTAACTTCCAATGTGCTTACATGACTTATTTTGTAAGATATCTAATAAACGTTTGGGAAAATTCTTACTCTTACCATTTTTTCTTTGGTTAAGCATTGGTTTAATGCCTACCAAGTTTTATTATAATTTCCTCAAATATCAGTGATGTTGATAAAAATAGTTGATATAGTCATATTAACACAGAAAACATTTCAATAATATTCGATTGTTTATCATTACAATACCGACTTAAGACGGTCATTTAATGTATCAAACTCACTTGAATGGTTTAGTGAACCAGTTTATGGGCGGACACTTCACTCGCCGCAAAGCAACACAATCAAAGGACACACATTTAAAGGGACATAGTCCGAGACTGGAAATTTTTAGCATGAAAAGGACAAATTACCACAATATCTTATTTTTCCTGTATTACATAAATTATAAACTTTGTGTTAATTGCAAAATTTAAAACTAAAACCCCTCAATGTTTTCGTAGAATAAAGGTAATTAAGTCGAATTATATTCGGTTGGTATCAATTCCCCAAATAAGGCGATGCTCCGCCCATAATCGCGGATATTCATTGTAGAAAACAACATAAATGGAGGAATACGAGCACAAGAAAAGCAAAAGTGTGGTAGAAAATAACTATACACAGACTCAGAGGACAAAAAAAAAGTGGAACAAAAGTTAGAATCGGGTAAAGTTCGAGTTTCATTGTCACGTGATTTCCACTGACCGACCTCATCAATATTCAAGGAGTTGGTGTGGTTATGTTGCAAATTTAAAACGAGCATATCTCGTTAACGACATCGACTTTGGTAACGATACTTTGTACACATCTTAGATAATATACTAGCAATCGGTTGCCGTTTAAGAAATCCGTATATATTTTTTATATTTTTCCCGACTTCAATCGGACCATGCTCCGTTAAAAATATTATAAATAATCCTCCACATAGAGAACAATGAAAATGATCAAAATAAGAATATATAAAGACTGAGTTGTGGTGTGTTTCTAGTTTTCTGCTTTTGTCGTTGTTGTTGTAGCTTTTTTTATATTAACTTTCAGATTATTACACCCTTCAAAATTCCACCGGGTTGGATGAGTGCTTGTGAATACCTATATATGGATCATGGGCTTCAAGTGCGTACTATGTCTTGCTTTTGGGTTGCCTCACAATTGGATCCTTGTTTATTCTGAGTCATCGGATTTTTTGCACCTTATTCTGTAGTAACACCTCACATATGCACTTCATTCTTTTTATGTTTCTTGCATGATCGGTGTCTTTCTCCCGTCTTTGTAATGAACCTTTTATCCTCTCTAGGGGCATTGTTCCTGTCTGGTCTGTAGCCAGCTTTGTGCCACCTCACGCTCATTGTACTAATGAAAGTTGTCCCATGATACCCATCACGAATATTATTTCTTGTAGTCAACATTCTCTCCATTGTTGTCGGTCTTCGTCAAACGTCTGACAGATCACACTGCTAGCCACTTGTTACCTAGAAAATGATTAATAAACGTGCCAAGCTTAATCCTCAGCTCCTGGTTGTTGCCCAGGATACCTTCTTCTGCAAGACTTTTTCCTCCCACAGCACTGTTAGCTTGACAACTATCTGCGTAGAATATTGATACTGTATTTATAAAAGAGTAATATAACCAATTTATTGGAAATTTAGTTAAGTATGAGTTAGAGCTAGTTGAACACTTGTCATCATCTGATAGAGCGTACGAAGAATGTGGTATATATCACAGGTGGATCTAAGAGGGAAAACAGAAGACATCTGAAAAAGCTGTATGACAAAACTCATCAAGGAGATGGACATAAGAAAGCCCCCATATATATTATAAATGAAATAAAACAGGAAGTAGGAAATATGACATTAATAAGAGGAATAGAAAAGCTATAGAGAGAAACTCTCACACAGTTTAGTTAGTGTTGCGAAATAAATAAATAAATAAATAAATAAATAAATAGATAAATAAATTAATTAATAATAGAAATAATAATAACACATTAATTACAGTAAATACGAGTTATGTTATGCTTATTTATCAATTTAAAACGTGAAACTGTGATATATGGATATGTATTTACATTTTGTTTTTCTTCTTTATTTTACATTTCTGTATCATTGTCTAGTCTTATGTCTCCCCCTCTCTATCTGTCTGTTTCTCTCTCTCTCTCTCTCTCTCTCTCTCTCTCTCTCTCTCTCTCTCTCTTTCCTCCTCCTCCTCCTCCTTCTTCTTTGCGTACTTTAGGTTTGTATGGCGGATGCTTCTGGACAAATAAAATATACTTACTTGCTTCTAGGCACCTAATATCACATTGAACTCTTCAGTCAGTGAGTGCATAGTCACATTACTCTAGTTACTTTAGAATTTGATATTGAATATTACTTAACGTTATGATGTCATACCTTCATGTGCAGGAAATTTGCATGACTGGAAAGTGTAACTCAATTGTTTGAATAATTGAAGTTTCGCTGCTAAGCTACATATTCTGTAACTGAACACGTATTACGAAACAAATTTAATGAAGCCGGCAGATGACTACCAAACGTCAATAGGTACACAGATATAGAGTCTCAAACAATACTGTTATGATTCAACTTCTATCAGAAATGAAATACCACAGTCGATGTACCTTTAAGAAAACCATCAAGAACATTGCTATTGTTGTTGGTGGTGTTTACGTTGTGGTCGTTGTCAGATCCTGCATAGATTTTATGTTTTGATTGAAACTAACCCTACCGGTGACTCGTTGATATAAAGTCTTTCTGCTGGAACAGTAAAGATTACTTTTCCTGAATAAGGAAGGGATTTGGTGTATTATGCAAGACTTTATGTGCAATGCATAAGTCAGATGCCTTAACGATACAGATTTATTGACCTGAATCTATACTTTATACAAATTTTTAGTTTTTATTTAGTCAATTGTCCAGAAATCGTGTTGAAGGTTTTGACATAACTGTATATGAAATGCGAGGAAAAATAAACATTTTCATATAAGTCCGATTGTGTTAAATAACTATAAACATTGGAAAATATTCTAAATAAAAATAGTGCATCATCACTACAGCAAATAAACTAATAAAATATATTATATAACATCACTAAGGATAATTTAATAAACAGATGTTACAAATGTAAATCAGCATAAATGATATAGCACGTTGAGTGGCACGGAATAGCACATCAACTCTAATGTCAATCGTATATCGATAACACTCTATTCATATCATATTCATATAATATTAATATGTTTTATATAACTAAAACACATAGGAGAAGTCCATGAATTATCGAGTCGACAATATTACAATGATATAGACTTTACAATTATTTACCGAAGTTTTTGAGATTTTCTCCCAGGACAGATATTCTTATTCATTATACATGTACATGAAGATACAGCATACCCTATTGTATCTCAAGGAGCTATTACATTATATAATTTTAAAGATATTTCTTACTCTGGAACGAATCCATCGAAAAAATCTCCCCTATTAAATTCGCTAGTATTTCAAAATCTAACCGTTTCATGAAGTTATGATTATTATTATTCAGTAAATGTAGGACTGCATTTATATATTATAAAATACGTGTGTGTGGTTTTCAACAATATGCATTAAACTGGATAAATAATAACAAGGAATCATAACTCTTCTCATAAGTTTATATGACATACAACAGGAAGGGTAAACATAGATAATTTACAGTTAGAAGAAGCCATTTTGATTCATTTTCATTGATCATGAAATGTAAAGATGATGGATAAATCCAAACCATAAGTCTAAATATCATAAAACCAGAGGACATACAAAATCTGTGAAAATGAAAAAGAAGTGGAAAATAACAAAATATGTCTACTTGAAGAGCATATGTGAACCTCTGTGATGGAGTGAGATCAGGTGTCCGGGGAGAGTGACCATCTCCTGCTTGCTAGCAACACCCGTCACCAGTAGAAAGAGTCAAATCGTGTAAATCCCATATGTATTTATGTATGGAGAAGTCAAAGTAGGTAACCTTCTAGTATAGAAGGTGTCAAATCTGTAAAATGATCGGAATCGGTCTCAGTCCAGAATATCATATAAAAGTCTGGATAACTATCCATCTCCATATCGATCAACATTCACAGTGGATTCACAAAGCCACTGAAACCAAGGACAATTTTCCACTAGCAGAAGAAATGCATAATGTATTAATCTATGAACTTGCAAGTTGTAAACCTCGAAATTCTAAGCATTCGCATAAAGCTCAGTAAGGAAAATATTTATCATGACATTTTGATAGGAAATATTGTCCAGAAAACTATTATAGCATACTACTGAAGATGAATGATACGACCTATCTGAATAACAAATCAAATGTAAAAGTGACACCTCATTTATTTAAGTTGATGTGTAATATTCCTGGAAAAGTATCAATGAAACTATAACTCCTCACCTCCACCTCACTCCGAACAAAATCCCAAGCAAAGAAACACCCCTCCCCCCCCCCCCCCAAATAATAATAAATCCAAACAAAAACAAAACAAACAAACATGCGAACGATTGTACACAGAAAATTTTATCCTCTGTAAATAATCACGCCTGTATATAAAATGTTTTAAAGTCTGCCTGTTCTAGAAATATCGAAACGTTCATACACTTTGCATTTCTGTGAACGATAATGGCGATATAATGCTGTGTGTTGAATTAAATTGCTCCTTTGATTTCATGGAAAGCAAAATGACGAATATGATGATAGAAGTCTTGGAAACTGTCGACTCTTAGGTGTGGCTCCTATCTAAGACGGTTTATTAATGTGACAACAATCACTTTAAATTGGTGTATTTAATCTACCCACTCATATTTAAACATTGGGCAATCAGGAACAAAATTTGAAACTCTATCAATAGTTCTACATGCAAAGAAAACGTACCAGCAGGTAATTAATGTTGAGAAGTCACAAAAATATGAATGCAACTGTAACACCAAATATACTCTACTTAAATACACGATTCAGAATATCAAAGGCGTCCTTTATGATAGAACTGACTTAATACTAAAATATTGAATATTTTTAATTTATATTTCACCATATCTTTCCTATCTATCGTAATTTATTTCAATGGCAAATTCCAGTACTATATTACATAATGAACAGATCAATTGAAAAGAGATAACACACCTTACAACATTATAACTACATCGGATCGTTCATCCTACAGATGATTCATGCAGCACTTATTTGATCACACTTTTACTGTGCCTTAACCCCACTTCGTGCCACAGAGAATTTCGATTCATTTCACTTTTCTAGAAATCTATAATGCAATAAATGTTGTTAACACTTTCTTTCATTCGTTGGTTGGTTGGTTGATTGGTGTTTTACGTCGCTTTCAACAATATTTCAATTATATCGCGACATGGAAGTAGGAGGTTACCAACCTTTTAAACATACTGGCACAACCCGGGAATCGAACCCGGATCGTCGGCGCCGCAAGCCAAGCGCTTAACCACTACACCAAATCCTGCCCCTTCTTTCATTCGTAACCAATGTGTACCTTAGAAATTTCCCTCGATCACAATATATTCGGATTCAATATAAGATTGGCGGGTTCATTTAAATTTAAATGGATGTTTAACGCCACAACAGTCAGAATTTCAATAAGATAAGGAATGACGATGAAAAAGAGAATGTCGCAGTCATCTGATCAAGCTGTATGGCAAAAATCACCAAGGACATGCACATAAATCATGATTAAAGTCAAATAATCACAGAAAATGACATTACAAATATATTCGATTGTATTTCAGGTAAGATACCGACTTAAGACGGTGATTTAAAGTAACAGGCGTCAGTCATTTGGTGTGGTGATTCGGTTTACGGGTAGACACGTTTACACTCACTGCAAAAAAAGCACAATCGATAGACACAGATTTAAAAAAAAATTATTTTGAATATTCATCATATACAAAACAAGGAGTAACAGGTTTCTCAAGACGAGAGGTCATAAAAGTTTTAACGCGAATAGTTTTATGTGAATAATATGCTCGTATTAAAAATAGTTTAAGTGTCAACTGTGCTCCTCTGCCCGCCTTTAGCGAGCTCAGTCTCCTCAGTTTGTGCAATAGATCACCCTTGAAATTCAGATGAGTTTTTCCGCTGGATACATATTGCTGAAAATTCACACTTCCGAATTTAGATAAAATGTCTGAATAAGAGTTATAAAAATTTACCAAAAGTTTTTCGAATGTTATGACATCTGTAAACTTGAGTAAACAGTTTCAAAGTGATTTGAAAATGTTTTGCGTGAAAATCCTGAACGTTAGTGCAGGCTGTAGTTAATCGAATTAATTGATTAATATGGATTCCACTTGATGGAACGAACGAACGAAAATAATAACAAGCTGATCGTGCACATAGACTGGGCCATTTTAATAATATTGGTCGTTTGTTTATTGCAGGAGAACATGGAGTTATTCTCATTCTTTAAAGTGAATTGTATTGTATATATTATCCTATCTATGGTAGAATATCAGGTTTCTGGAGTGGTTTGTTGACCACATTGCCAGGCAAAACATGTACCTCACACTCCACCAACCTAGAAACAAAACATTCTTGAGCAGCAAGATAATAGATTGATAGAATTATACCGTATCCTAAAGAGTTGAAATGAACATACACTAGCAGAAATCCATTATTTGTATTTGTCTTAATCTGACAATATCTATCACACGTGTCAATTCTAACTTCTAACGTAGTGCGTTTATGTTAACAATGATATTTTGGAAATCCAAACGGAATAATTTAAAATAGTCATCCAAAATAGAAGAGAAAAATTGAAAATGTACGTATTTGACAATATGAACTGAAGCCTTAAAATCAAGAAAATATAAGATATATGTACTTAAAATAGCGTTCACTTACAAAACAATTCTATCGAAGCTAGTGGCATAGAATAAGCCATGGTAAGGGGAACCCCCATTGCAATAAATCGCCATATCAAGTTACGACAAATCGAATCTAATTCATCCGTATATGTATCAAAATGCCATGCTCATAAATACATAAGTAGTTATTATTAAACATATGATTTAGCCTTAAATTCCAGTTTATTCTAATGTGTCTCTGAGACTTTCTAACTGTATTAGTTCATTCGTGTAGTGCACAGTTTAAATAATTTTGTGTCGTTTCTGTTTCAGACATTAAAATGTATATATAATGAGGGAAGCTAGCCAAGAAGGAGTAGCTTATTCATCCCGGGTACGTCTAGATGTCAATGGTCAATTAATATCCACAGCAAGTAGCTTTGTTCCAGTTACTTCCATATTGAAATTACATCATTAATACCGAGTCGCTTAAACTTATTTTTATAATATAATTTATAACTCATTTAAAAGATGATATGTTAATAATTTTGACTGAATGATTACAGCATACCTTTTTGCCAATAATTGCACTTTATTACCAAGTCTTTATCTGTAAAGTCATGAGAATATCTGTCAGTATTATTATCATTGTTCCCTTTGAATACTTTAATATTATGGGATTGATAAAAAAAAAAGATATGTCAATTAATTAATGTACGTGAACGATATAGTCACTTTTTCATTTTTTCTATCTATTTTTATCTATTCTTTTCTTGAAATGATGTACATTTATATGCTAATATATTACTACATTTACATGTTTTCATTGCCGAACCGAGAACATTTCGCTAAATGGTGGTTAGTAATAAATAATGTAAATTCGAAAGCGTACCACTCGGTGTTCGTTATTCAAAGTTCAGTTAGAACACTACAATTTCGGGGCGATAGTTTCACCAACAACTATTGAGATTCCAAAATAGGATGACACTGGTACCCTAAAAGAGTGAGTATCTCCTGCTAGCGTGCTACATCCGTCGCGAATGTCCTATTAGTTCCTATAGGTAGTTTGTTGGGTTGGTAAATAGACGTCACAGTGTATAGTCGTGTTCCAGAATATCATTGTGAGTGGGAAGGTGGGCCCGTAAACCGGTTAACCACACCATTTGTTTGGCTTTTGTCAAATTAAATGACCGTCCTAAGTCGGTATCGTAATTGCACTACAGTCAAATATTTTTGTAATGTGTTAAATGTTCTATTATATTATTTATATTCATGTATTGTATAGCTCCATGGTGACTTCTGCCACATAACTGAGCCGGTAACTCCTCTTTTTTCTTTTACTTTCTGGGAAGGGGAACTTCATATTATCCAAGGATATCTTTGTAGTGGCCATAAATCTTCCTCAGTGACGTTTTCATGCCTTCGATTTCGTAGTTCTGTGTGTAGTAGGTGTTTTGTAAGTCCCCTGACCCTAAGAAATAAACACTCATAAAAGAAGTATGAAGCGTATAAGTTGTGAGGTTAAAACGCCATAAGCAGGCGAAGATAGGATGTTGCTTCACAGAAAGGGAATGGAGATGAAGGTCGTCATGTTTATCATAAGGGGAGGTATGTAACTAACCATACCTACTGATGACAACAATAGGTCTAGGTATGAAGCAGATGCACAAGTGCACAATTGGTATCCGTTGGAATGCCAAAAATCTGCGGTAAAACTTGTTGCCAAACCTCGAAAATATTGTCTACTAGGAACTTCGGCATCCTATCAATATCGTTTTTAGAATACTTGTTCTTTCCCTTAGAGTGTTCCTTCACTAAATACGGATCTTCACAGCTTAAGCAAGGTATCGAAATCTACAATTTAACAATTGAACTGCATTTTATAGATGCTAGTTTGTTTTTTAATTTTCTTGTGATGAGCAGTTGTATCGAGTCGAAAAATCAAAAGACTTGAATGGTATATATTTTCTATATTTATTGATACTCAATGATTGAAAGCGTAGATTTGAGATGTACCAGTAATTTCTTTATATTCTTAAGGATACATATCTGATTGGCCCCTCTTCTGTGGTATCATGTGCAGTACTTCTGAAGAACTTGTTTCAAATGTGTCAGTATTTTAGTACGTAAAATGTATAAAGACCTGGTAGAACACTTGGATGATCCGGCAATGAATAAATGTTAATATTGATTTTTGTGCATTTTTAGAAGCCAGTATATCTACTAGTGAAAAAACTGTGTACTTTTAAAAGTAAAATTAAAACATAAAACGTATTAAGAGCACTCGCTCTTTATTCTTATAGACATATTTTAATAAACTTAACGCGTATCTGCGTACACGATTTGTTAAATATCGCGTTCGATTCGTCTTGACGGCACACAGCACGCTTTTCGGGAGTTTGGAGCGGAAGGGATACCCGGTTAAAATTCGATTAGTATTTCTTGCATTCATTTACAGCATTAAATGTATTGAAATAAAACAAACCGTTGGTTTTTGGAATAAAATTTTTACTGAGAGATTCCTCGCATGATTGAAAATGATCGTTTGCGTTCTATGGGGTTGCTCAAATCTGGGATGACTTACAAAATGTGGCAAGGCAGTTTGGAGGTCACATTAACACAGTAAATGCTTTATGGAAACGATATCAGCTAAGTGGCATCGTTTGGGACCACCCACAATCAGGACACCCGCGTGTGCAAGATACGAATATACGGACGTCACATTTGGGTAATCGATTCTAATCGACTTCTTTGACTGCTAAAAGCATCCTGGGCATCGATGGATAAGTATCGTACCGTAAAAAACAGATTGCGAGAGGCCAACATCCGTTCTCGAAGTCCTTCTATCCGTCCTGTTCTGCTCTAGCGTCACCGTGTAGCGAGGTAAGCGTGGTGTAGGAGGCATTCTCTTTCAATAACAGTGATTAGGCGGAAGTTCTGTTTACGGGCAAGTCGAGATTTAATTTAGACAGCAGTAACGGTCGTGTTCTGGCTTACGGTCATACCGGCGCCTGCGTTATTCAGCGCTACCAATTCGGTGGAGGGTGCGTTATGGTGTGTGGTGGAATTACGACACATTGAAGGACCCCTTTGGTGATAGTGGAGGGCAGTATAACCAGCGTACGGTACCGTGACGAGGTTGTACTTCAGCAAGATATTTGATTTACAACAATCAGCTTAAAATCAATCTACAGAAGGACAAAGCATGACCGCACACTGCACGCGTTGTTAGTGACTATCTACAGCAGCAAAACATGAATGCACTACTCTGGTCTGTCACCGGATTGATAGCCTATAGCTCATGTTTAGGATGAAATGTAGCGATGCCTACGTCAAGAACCAATAATCCTCCACATCCCTGCTACGTTGGGCACTTTGCGTCGTTCTTTATTGCGTATATGGCGGAACCTTCCCTAAGTATTTCTGCATAACCTGATTTCTAATGCGTCGTAGGTTTGAAGAATGCATCGGTACAAATAGGGGTCCTACACCCTAACAGACTTTTGAAACTTTTTTGCACCTCCCTAATAATTTCAATGGTTCAATTGTTTGTATTAAAAACGAAGTGAGAACGGATTTATGGTTTTCTAATACATTCGAGTAACAGAATTCATTGAAAGTGTATTTATGATTTCTAGGCAATGAAGTCGAAGTAATCTACGTATAAAACATTCCGAATCCACTTAATCCACTCCGAAAGAGTGCCAAGTTCGACGTCCCTTTTCGTTGGTCACCGGCCTGCATACTCCTCACATAATCACGTTGAAGTTCTGGCCACATGAGAATTTGACAGGCCCTCCGTATTTCGGGCCATTACGAAACAAATCTCGCAGTCTTTCTTTGGTTATAAACGTTGTTGAGATCATCCGTCAAGACATGGCCACAACCACTGAGCGTATGTGAAATCACATGTAGAGTAAATAAAAAAAAATCAGTGCTGAATGAAATTATTTCCTGAACCCTCTACAGATTTATTTACTACTTCAGCGTTGTTTTTCCCAAACCGGAATTCGAACATCATTTTGTTAAACAATCACACCTCAGGGAAGGCAAGCATTATCCCTTATACAGAGGTGGCCTATATTTACAATTTTATACTAGACGAAACCTGAAGAGTGTTTATAAGAAATGACAATGTAGTCAGGTTTTACTGCAGTAAAAAGGTCAGCTTTGCTGTGTTTCTTCCAACTCGATCTCGGTGACCTTTATCTTATCACAAGCTATCGTAAATCTAATGTATAAATTGGCACGGTTGATGTATTTGCTATTTAGATTTATAACCATCATTTACAAAATTCAGGTTGCTTCATGGAATAATGCATTTGGTAGAGTCATACAATTTACATATAAATATCGATAATATTCTTGAGAGCATAATTATCTATTGTCATATATGCAAATTATCCATTGCCTATAATTTTACTCGTGTTAATCTACATTATTCATGTAATATATTTACACCATTTTTTTTCAATACACTCATCAATCTTTACATTCACGTATATACACAGTGCTGAATTGTATTGTTTCGCCTGTATGTCAGGGCATTCACGGCGGGCGTAGCTAAACAGGAGACGCTCACTCCTCCCGGCACCTGGTCTCACCTCTGAATTGCAGGGGTCCGTGAATAACCACTGTTGTACATTGTTGTTAGTGCCATAGTCATGTGACACCAGTTATTTTCGTATTTTACTTAATAACAACCCGAACGTTCATTATTTATGATATTTTATGTATCGTAAAAGACTGATAGGTACTTGTAGGTATACACAGCTTACTAATGTGCTTAAACTTTCATAAATATTATAACATACCGGATTTTACAGGCCGTATGATGGAATGCATGATTCTTATTAACATTTCTGCTACAAACTTATTTGATCATCTCATTCATTTAATTCCACCAACAGAAACTACTTTTCCAGGTATATTTCATCAACATGGTGTAAAAAAAAAGTAATACCATTGTGCACAATGTACATACAACAGTATTAATTCATTGCACCATTTACGCATTTTAATAATGTATTTCTCTTTAGTAAAGGTCGAAACTGTATAGAGCCGACATATACAGTGCAAACAATTTACAACATCGACATAAATCAGAGAAAAGAAATCTATCGAAAAGCAGCGCTGAAATGAGACAAATACCTTTTTAATCACAGCGATATTGAAGTATTCTGTATTTTTTGGTCAATAACGAAGCACTGAAACCCGACCAGGCGATGCCCTGTTGTACTGATATTTAAACTATATCAACCCAGTTGTAAAAAGAACCATAACATCATATACAGATGTATACCTGTAAAAAATAATTGCACTATATGTGGATTTTTATCTTTTATGTCTCTTCAGTGATGCTCAAGGCCAAAACTAAGGAAAATCAAAATACGTTTCAGACCAAACAAAATTTTAATGTCTAAACTGACATAAAAAGGAAAATCTATGTCAAAACAATGTAAAATCAAAATGTTTCAGAGCAAATAAATGACTCAAATGACATAAAAGAAAACCCTTAAACATATATAATGATAGAGATAAATATGTAGGATGTATTTTAAGTTCTAGATATATATAAAAGTCAAATAAAAGCATATATTTCAGGAGAGTACAAGAAAAACTGACAAATGTACTCTGTACAAGCAGCTACAGGTATGATCAATGGTATTAATAAGTATAGGAATATGTATACCAGACAAAAATTATTACACAATGAGTTTCCTTCATTAGTCTTCGGTTATGCTCAAGGATGAAACTGGAAGGCAAAATGACCCAAAAGGAAAGACACCGGTATTATGTGTTTGACTTTGAAATTCACAACAGCGCTCTACGGTTTACATACCTGGTCAAAACAAAGAGCCCACGTAAGAATAAACTCATCTTGTTTTGTTAACCACGCCCGCAATAAATGCTCAATACACGAGTGAAAAGGTATCTCAGTTGGCCACATTAAGAGTGATATAATAGTTTTGGCATTGAACAACACTAAAGAAATATACGATTTCGAAATGCGTATACAATAAATAAATAAATAAATGGTTTTTATTATGCTAACCAATGGACCGATACCGCTGCTGGTGGTTGGTAAGTTCTCCGGACATTTCTGTTTTGCACTGACCCGAGACATGTACATTAAATTTACAGGGAAAATTTTATTTTTCCTCCTCTAAAACTAATTGCCACTAAATGCGTAATCGTTTATCATTTGCAAAATCGGACATGTGGATGATTCAGACTACATATAAACAAAACCGGCAAATTTGACACAGGTTGGGAGAAAATGTATGTGGATCCTAAAACGACAGATCGGGGGTAAGTTATTATTGCCGATCGTTTACTTAATATGTTTCATATTTGCTCCATTTGATGGAGGACGTAGAATCGGCCTGGCCATTCTGTTTATAAAAATTGCAAGTTTACACAACGTAATGAATTGTGACCCTATCATTCATATAGGGCCACGCCTTGCGACTTACCAGAGGTATGAACAGGTTCCCGGGAAGAGTAAGCATCTCCTGTTTAGCTACACACTCAACAAAATTAAATGCATACAGACGACACAAGCATAATTCACAAAAGCATACGAGATGCGAAACCAATACTGTACAAAAAGTGTCAAAGTCCCAACATCAGAACAGGAAACATTCTACTGACCATGCAAATAGCAAGATATAACATTATAGTAGAAATCAATGTAGAATGAAATCTACTATATATTATAAAACATGTGTTATACATAAACTTTGTAATTTTGTAATTTCTTACGATATAGTATCATTTGTTATATAAGTATAGCTCTGTCTGCTGCTGGGATTTTTTATTTTTTTGATTGTTTATCAGCTGAGGAGATTTAATGATATTTTACTGCCACTAAAATATTTTCATATCTGCTTTTCTTATCAAAGTACCAAAATTAGAGATGTGTTTTAAATTTAACGTAAGAAATTGTATCTACAGTACGTTTGGAAATTATATACATGTAGTAAATCTCTTGTAGTACATGGATGGTTGTATTTGCATGTATGTTCCTTTATGTGGAATGATAGGTGGGTGTAGCATCTTCGTAAACAGTTTTAAAGCATATTGAAATAACTAAATATAAACTCCTTTTGAAATCAACTGAATTTGGCCGAGACACTTGAATTCAGAAGTCCCTGGGTAACTTGCAACCTCAACCAGTGACTCCCAATCAACAGCATGAATATCAATTAAGTACGCTTACTCCTCCCGGGCACCTGGTCTCACATCGATTTTATTGGGGTTTTCATTTGTCTGAATATGATACTAAACACGATATTGTTCCCTTTATTCCATCTTTTTACTTCAGATCCTTGAAACCTATATGGAGGATTGTTTTGAAACTTTTTTTTGTCTTCGGCGATATTTATGTTAGTGAGAAGGTGGGCTCATAAACCCGTTAATGACACCAATTGAGTGACGATTGTCCCTAAAATTGACCGCCCTAAGTCGGCACCGCAATTATACTTCATTCGTATACAATAAAGAAATAAAGATACATTCAAATGCCACAAATTTTCGGGCACATGCCATTTATCAAGTGGATAATAGAAAATATGAAAGAATTAAGTACAATCCATTCTGCTGGTATAAGCGCCAAACGTAAATAAAGAAAGTGCAACGGTATGACGTCACTAAAACAATAACATAATTAAAAGGCCGCTAAAATACCGTTAATAATAATGGAGGAAATTGTTAGAATTTAAAACAAAAAATAAAAGAAATGACCAACAGAGTGCCTTGGTGTTGACATATTCAAAGTATTTACCGGACATAAGGACCATACTACGGAAAGACCAAACAACATTACAAAAATCAGAGCGCATGTGCGAGATCTTTAAAGAGCCAAGATTACTAACATTTAGGCGCAATAACAATTTATGTGACGTATTGATACACCGGAAGACCGATAAGATTCTAGGAATAACAGAAGAAAAGTACCGGTGTGATATTTGTGACATTATTATTAAGGAGGATATTTTGGATACTAAAAAGGATAAATCTTACAACGTGGTGAGGAACACAATTTGTTAAGATAGGAATTTAATTTACGCTCTTATTTGTAGACGCTGTGTTAAAACCGTGTACGTCGGAGAAACTGAACGGACATTAAAGGAGAGAACGAATGAACATAGACGGGACATTAAACTTCAAAAGGATAAGCCAATTATGCGACTTTCTAAAAATCACAATGAAAAAGACCTTGCCGTGGCGGTATTGAAGAGAACGCGAGGGGAAAGCAAAATCTTTAGACTTATCAGCGAGGAAAAATGGATAAGAAAATTAGAGACTGGATTCCCGCACGGTTGTAATGTTAAAATAAATATATAGAACTATTTCATTTTACGCGCGTCATGCAACGTCATTTTAGCGGACTTTAAATTATGTCATTGATTTAGTGACGTCATATCTTTGCACTTTGTTTACTTGCACCGGGCGCTTATACCAGCAGAATGGATTTTACTTAATTATTTCATATTTTCTATTATCTACTTGATAAGAGGTATGTGCCCGAAAATTTGTTGCATTTGAGTGTAGCTTTATTTATTTATTAGAAACGACTTCCCTTTGGAGGGTATGTTAATAAATATTTTCATTCGTATATTTTTTGCGAAGTCTTTTAATGTGCAGCCGGTGTACATCAGTGGATGAGGGTCTTGACTCTTGATCGAATGGCTTTAGGTTCGACAGCTGCCGTCGGCCCACCAGTGGTACTCTTTCTTCGGATTAGACAGTGAAATCGAGTTCCCGTGTCACTGTATGCCTGGCACGTAAAAGATCCCTCTGTACTTCTTCTGGGTCTGTTCTATGCGATTCATCAGGCAGATGTTGTCATCATATACGTGAAACAAGTGTGGAGTGATACAAAACAAGATCAATAAATCAATTTTTAATGTGCTTGTTTCCTTTTGATGCCCATTTAGACCTTTGCCATACAGTTGTCATATATTTAAAAAGTCCGATGTCTTTCCCTCTTTACTTTCAGTGCTCGGTGCAATGTAAATTATAATGTAGACAATATATACATTTCCACTAGCAAACTCTCATAAGTGATCGTAAATCCAAACAATGTATAAACCAAATAGACAAACGATATGTTATTATATGTTCTCAGCAAATTATATATACTCTGTACATGCACAGGTTCTCCTCAGAATATAATGTTAAAGTATCAAAATTGTGTATTACATTTCACCTCTACTACGAAACGGAGTAAACACAAAGCAAAGCAAAAAGGAATAAAAGAATGAAAGAAAAGACTCAGTTTATACTCTGAACAGTAGTTTTGCTGCCAGTCGACACTGCGTGTATTGAGAGAAATATCTTGTGTATAGAAGTAATTACGTGAAAACACATAAACACATTTTTAGAATGTATAAGTTTGTTCAAAGAAAATTATGTGAAGAGTTAAGACGAACGCACAGCATACAAGCAATTGCCATACACAAAGTGTGTTGCGAGGACATAACATTTCAATATTTCTTTAATTATCTGGATTATATATGATGATATAAATAATATCAAAACATGCATACGTGTATCGATTTGGTGCACCATATGCAAATTTCGACAATTTATGTCCATTCAATGATACTAAATACATAAAGTGTGTAAATGGAGGTTAAAATATTTGAAGAGTAAACTCTTTACAAAATTGATCTAGTAGTAAGCGTCACAGGACTCAACTAAGGACAGAGTAGTGCAAAAGAAAGATTCCTCTTACCTATGGAAGAATTTACAAACCTTTTCGCAGTAAATCATAACTATATATTTCGGGTTATCACAAAACTCCGACTTGATAATAATCAGTTTTTATTCCATTGTATTAAATATAGATACCTCACTGAAGAGATAAGTCTGTAGGTATTGTCTCCGGTTTTCTTGTATTGGTGTTGTCCGAATATGATCAGAGAAAATACTTTCTTGAGAACACGGAATTTTTTACCTCGCAAAGAGTCGCCGTTCAAGCGCTCATAAAAATGACGATCTTGCGGGCAGACAGATATCTATGAACTCCTAGGCATGCTGGTTTATTCATTTAAAACAAAAATACTATCTTTATCGGGTAAATAAATGAAGTATTTTTTGTTTTATACTTGTTTTTGGTCACAATAAAATAATTGCACTTGAGTGATGACGACAACTGTCTGATGCAGAGTAACTAAGACAAATGTAACGCACCCACTTGAAACAGTATTGGATCTTTTACGTCCCACGTCTGCCGTTAAATGGGACTTCGGTATTTAAGTGGCATGCAAAACATAAGATGCCGACTGCACTTCGGTGGGGGTCAAACCCGGGAACTCTCGATTACAAAACAAACACCTTAGTGATTGAGCCGCACCTACTCTTAAATAAATGAAATATAGCAGTGTTGTACAAGCGTTTCACTAACCCCCCCCCCCCCCCCCCCCTTGCACACACACACACCTTTTCTCTCTCTCTCTCTCTTCAGAAACAGATTCATCGCGTCCCTCGGCAAAACAGAAAACATCAATCGTTTTTAAAAGAACCTCTATGATCTAACTATTAAATCCGACATAAAATGAGTCTAGGGAGAGAAAATTTCGAATATACCGAAAATGGGTACTTAAGCCAGGATGAATGTCAAATGTCGCTGGGATGGTAGTTTGTTACAAACATCACGCGATGAATGTTACGCAAGTTTATCCATATATGTCTGATTCTCTATATTCTTTAGTTAAACTTTGTATAAATTAAATGGTAGCTTGGTATTGCAAGCTGTATCAGGTGTCCATCAAACAAAAATTTGACACAATAAAATAGCTTAGTAGATTGATTGGTCGGCTGATTGGTGTTTTACGTCGCTTTCAATAATTTTTCAGTTATATCTTGACATGGAGCTTAGTAGATCTGAGAATAAACTGTAATTATTCCACTCCTCTGGAATTTGAAGGTCTGCCACTTAATGTATAGCATTAACCTACATGTATCTCAGTTGTACAGTGCAGATTCATTTGTGAACTCTCTCTTTGGTTTAGGCATTAATTGTGTGATTTAACTAGCCAAGCAGGAGATGCATACTGCTCACTTTTACCTGGTCTCACCTTCTGTTTTCAGGGGTCCATGAATGCCAACTTGGTATATTGTTCCACAGTAATACAGCACCAGTTTTCATTCTATAATTCGTTTGTTATACATGTATATCATATTTGAACAAATGAACAACAGCTACTTGTGTCAATTCATTTAATATAAAACAAAGTACAAAATATGTACATTCAAAATATTTTCATATATGTAATGCCCTTACATTATGAACACATAATTCGAGAAAACTGTTTTAAAAGTTTGTCTTAACTACGAAAAAAATAAAACAATTGTTCTTTCTTCCTTATGAAATGTTCAATATAAAAATAAACACATGGAAATACAGCCTATTTACCACAATATCATCAGCATCAAAACACTCTAGAAATTATTAAGATTATGCATAATCATAATTAATTACACAGCAAACAAATTAATACTATGAATAAAGAATTAACATGGTAACCTTTTTGATATATCTATACATAGACCACTTCTTTGTGTCTCTTCTCATTTTTAAGCTATGAGTTTAGGTCGAATAACACCTGAATGGTAACAGGCTGAAAACAAATTCATCGCTACAAGAATGAACAAAGCTGCTTTGCTTCTAACAGAGTTTGGCATAACATACTTTGTGCTAAAAGTAAATCTACATTGATTGACATATTGCGAACATGAATGTGTGTTACTCTATACAATTATTGCGTTAGCACTAAAATATTGGCACATTGCATCATTTAACCATGAATACACGACGTACAAAAAGGTTATTATATTTATAGTATGATTAACTACAATACCATCAAATTTTATCAGCTACAAAATGCATCGCAATTTATATACTGATAACAAACACATCTTTGTAAAATTTACATGGCACATGTGATTTATCAACAAAAACTTAACAACCTTTTGATCCCTTTAAATGGTCCTCTGGAATTAAAAAATCTAATCCAATATTATAACGGCGCCTCCAGCCTCGCTGTTGTTTCCCCGACCTTTGTCATCTGCGAACAGAGGAATGATTCTAATGTCAATATCAATGGTTACTTAAATCAAATTTATATTAAAATGATGTATAAATAACTGGAATATTTGAGTTTACTATTACATCGTATATAATAACACTCATTTTAAGGGTACACTTCGTAATGGAAGAAAAAGTTGATGATTGCATCGTATTCTTCAATATAATGCTCCGAAACGTTAAAGGTTCAGAGCACTATTACCTACCTGTAGCAGACTTTACAATATGGTCGACTAACTGATAAAGGCTTTACACCATCACGATTCTCAATCATATTGCTACATGAAAGCAGAACGTAACAAACTTTTTTAATGATAGTGCTATTCGGGAATCAAACTCAGGTCACCAACAATGCAAACCAAACAAGTAACTACTACACCAAATTTGTTTCCTTATATTTACATAATGGATTCCTGACAACAAGCCTACATCAGTCATCCTAAAGCCAAACAAACGATAGATATGTTCAAGTTTTACGTCGCATCATCCAAAAATGTGAGTAACCCTTCAGACTTTCACTCTCCGTAAAATCCGTTTATTTAAATACTGGTTTAAGCCAGTTTAAGCGGTCATCCAGTTATGTAGTGGAGACCAATGTTTCAAATTTCACCTCCTATCGTTAACTCTTAGTAATCTTACATCAAGCAGCTTAGGTTATGAAGTATAGATTTGAAAGGGCACCATTGGATGTACGATATTAATCACACAACATCAATGTGTCCTATATGAGCTCACACAACACCGATATGTCCCATATAAACTCATACAACAGGGAAATATGGAAAAACTGTAACGTCCCAGTCATCTAAAGCTCAACTGATTTGAAACCGAATCTCAATCCTGCTTTTTGATTACCAGTCGAATTTGCTTATCACTTCAACGCTTACAATTAAACACTTGTTAGTGTAATTAACTGATAATGATTTCAAATTGCAATGTAAAATATTTTATCTAATATGATGCAATGTTATTGTAATACTAACAACACAACATACCCATGATAAATAATTAAAGATCCCTGAAAACGGCGAAAGGAAAAAGAAAGTGCTTTATGTTCAAATTAAGATTTAGATAGAAAAGCATATTATTAACCTTTAAGGAGTAATAATTATTTCAAATTTTCATTATCATTTTACTCACCCCCACTATTGGAAGATACGTGTTGCGTCATTAGACGTTTTGTTATTTCGTCAAGTCTTATATTTTTCTTTTTCACTGGGGGACCTCCTGCTTGACTAGCTGATCGCTTTATACCAGGCTCTATGTGACTTTTGTTTTGCTGAGAAGAAGCATTAGCTGTATTACTACCATCGGTTTTTGGAACATCTCCATTAGAACCAGTTTTCTCCCTAAACATGTAAGAAAGCTGTGGAAAATACTTTTCCAAGTCGTCAAAGTTGATCATTTTATTACACTTTAACACACTGACTGGTAGACTGTAATAGTGTATGAAGGATTTTTCTTCGTCATCTGTACAAGTCACTAGAGGCACCGATAGAACATTTTCCAAAGCATACAAAAACTCGTTCACACTACATCCATTGAAATACAACTTGCAGACAGCTTCTACTAGACAAAATTTCCCATTTCTCGGCGGCTTGTCTAAATGCATGCAAGAAATGGACTTTCCAGCTAGCCACACTCCTTTTATTTTGTCTACTAGACCTGGAACAGGCTTTTTGTTCACTGACCCCACCGATTTGTGATTTTCTTTGTTGTCATTTTGTTTACCATTGAGAACAGAGTATGTCTGTCCCTGAGCCTTTGATAAATCATGCCTTAAAGGCCCACCGTGCTGATGTGGCATATTAGGTCTAGCTCCCTGAAAGAAAGGTTAATTATAATAAAAGTATACGGATATGCCAACAGACTTTACACTCAAAAATAGTATACAGTGTTTTATATTTTAGATGTGTACTTATCTAAGCTTTCATTGTAAAAGTGACATCAACGTTAAAATATGATTAACCAAACTATCCATTCCCAATTCTCTTGAAAAGTGAAGAAAATGAAAATATACATCTTCCACGTGATATCGATGAAATACATTTTATTGACGACATTTTCGTATCTTGCTAAGTGAAAGAAAGCAGTTCGTCTAACCTTTACATTTTGTGGTGCAACAACTGCAACATGTGGTGTTTGTTGTCTTTGATTGTTGTTTCCTGCCCCATGCGGTGGCGGATGACGTTGTCCCATAGCCTGGTGAGGACCAGACATATTTGGAGGAGGTGGAATAGATGGATTTGAAGATGCACCAAGATGTTGTTGATTTGTTTCGTTTGGATGCTGACCAACGTTTGGCATTGGGTAGTTAGGTATAAAAGGGAATTGAGATGCAGGATGCCCGTTCTTTCCTGGCACTGGCCCCCGTTGCGTATGAGGATTTGACTGTCTTTGCGGCATTTGCTGATTTTGTCCTGGATATTGAGATGTAACTCCTCGAGGGATGCTTCTTGAAAAGTGGTTTTGATTTGGATAAGAAAGCTGCTGCATCATTTGGGACTGTCCCATATTCCCTCCTCTACTATTAATTTGAGATTTATTATTTGTTCCATATCCAGTAATACTTCTAGCAGGTGATGTCCTATTATTCATCTGATCTGAATTCATAGAATGCCTAGGCGGTATCTGTCCATTTTGAATATACTGTGGCCTTGACATTGGCATTTGAGGAAATGCTGGATGAGGTTGGTTGACAGTCACATTCGGGGGACCATAATGCTGAGGTGGATATATTGGATAACGATTGTAAGAGAACATATAACGTGGATCATAATATTGCTGTCCTAAAGCTGGACCTGGGGGTGGAAACCGTGTATGAGTTGGAGAAACTTGTTTTGCATTACTTTGTTCATTTGACTGAAGTACTATTTCAGCTGATGGTGGTGCTTTTGGTGGCTTGGGTGATGGTTCCTTTGATGGACTGACCTGTTCTGGAGATAAATCAAGATATTGTGCATGCTGTAAAGGATTTTCCATTGGAAGTTCTATCAAATGTACATTGCAGTGCTTTGTGATATCCGATAAACAAATAATGCGGGTTGTCTTAGAAAAGGTAAAGTTGAATCCAGCTAACTTGCAAGCTTTGTTCAATAAATCACACTCTTCATCTGTGGGCAAGACTCCCTTTTCTGGAATAACCAGTGCTGCTGCATATTTCATAACCGACAACGGCACAAATTTTCCTTGACCTTTACGTTTCACGTAAGGTGTAACGGTATTGTTAACTTGTATCCAACCACAAGGATCGCCAGAGTCTTCTTCTGCGGAATTCAGGTATACAGTAGTTGACAACGATGCCGGATTTTGCTGAGGAGCTGAGTTTTCCTCGAGTGGAAAAGTCTTCTTCACTAAGTTATAAAAATCAACAAAGTCTTCCAACAAAACTATTAAATCTTTAGCATTAAATTGCTTCTGTCCAAATTCACCACCACAATGCTCCATATTAATTTCGTTTAGTAACTTTGCTTCATGCACAGTTATAAAATAACTTGTGAGTGGTTGATGTTTACCAAGTTCATCTGGATAAGAATTTGGATATCGACTAAGAAGTTTCTGCTCAACAACACGCACAGACACAAATTTCTTCTCCTTTCGAAATATGTATGGGACATTAATACCGTCAATTGTAGTCCATCCAAATATTCCTTTAACACTAGAAAAATCTATTTGATTCTCTGACACTTTAGGCTTTTCTACCTCTACCTCTTTTGGTTTCTCTGGAGCAGAGTTAAAACCCTGTGGTACTGGAGGTGGGTAAAAGGGTGGTTGTTGGCCTGAAGACATTGGGAACGCTGCTGGTCCCAATGCAGGAGACATTGTATTATTTTGATATGCCGGAAGACCATGTAAATGTTGCGAGTTCAATTGTGATGGATGTGATGGCGGATTGGAGCATCCATTTTGCAGAGAAACAGGAGGAGGGTGCTGATATCCTCCAGAAATTCCATATGCAGAATCCTGTCGCTCTTCTTTAATTTGCAATGTCATTGTTTCTGCAAAGAGGGTGAGATAAGAATGTTAAAATGTATCAATATTACAGAGAAAACGTCATTCAGCAATGAAAACAATAAACCTAATAATCTCGATGTATGTTAAATGCTTACCATGTCCATTTCCTCAAACCTAAAGTGAGTTGAAAAATATGAAAGTATCAACAAGCACAAAGATGGAATGGGTAAGGTTAAAAAATGTTACGATTCAAGATCTGTATATTGAAATGAAACTCACTCTGTCTTATATTAGAACCATCCTATATCTAAGACTGGTCCAAGTTATTTGGATTCCGGTGTATTACAAATATTATTATTTTACATTAAAGAAGCGTTTCGAAACACGAATATTCTTGAACTAATGATTGTACATTAAACCCTATGCTACCTCTGCAACACTAACCTAGAAGGCTAGATTACTAACTGGTTCTTGAATGATGATATTGTTCTTAGACTTCATTAGTACAGTGTGCCATATAATATACCATACCATTTTTAATACCTTTCATACATACATTTTTCGGGTCTTAACACCATCATAAGTGATCTAAATGCCAAACAAAGTATAAATCAAATGGGAAAATCTAGTAGTCAACAGGAAACAAGAGAAAATATGCGAGTACATGTAGGTGCATTACTTCAACTTATAGAGTATCAGTATGGTCAACAGTCGATTCCAGAGATTCACAGTTCATCTTGGAAATGAGCAAAGGCTTAATACCCTTGAATACAGTATCTACTTTTATAAATATTTGGTCAAAATCAACAGCATGATTTCGCTGTCTAGTCGCTTTGTCTATTCACTGCCAACGCCTCAAGAATCATTCTTCAACAGAAACAAAATACAATTCCGATTAATTCATACCTGTTTTTATCTTTTTTAATTAATATGTGTTGTATATTTTGTATTATTACAGGTGTTATCGGCATTTACGACTAATTACCTGGTATTATATAACATATTATAAAATGAAGCTACATACGAAATACAAATGTTTCATGATTGCCTGGCTGTCCCGTTTTCATAGCTGACTTAGTACATTAGTAAATGAAGCCAATAAACAGTTATATTTGTCGAGACCTAAAACATGTCAAATATGTTACAATACATGTTAGTCCACACTCATTTAATACATGCACTGTTGGAAAATTTTGTGTCGAAGATATGTTTAAGGTATTCATAGCGGGAGACATTCTCTACCTCTGGACATCTGACCTCAACTCTGGTTTCCAGTGGACCTTGACTGGTTACTGCAGTGAAAGTCGGTGATACTGCATCAGTTACTTTCGCAACAAAGATGAATAATACACAGAATTACATGTTTTCAATGTGTTAAAAATGATTATAGTCATATAATTCCTCCCCTTCCCCCCTTTTATTGTTCCTGTTCATGGGGAATAAATTTTTGTACCGTTTCTTATTTACTGACTCAACTACGCTATTATTTTCTGATAGCATTCTGTAGATTGAATACTGATGTATACCGACATGACAAAACGAATGTTCGAACTAAATGTATGTGCAGTGAAACCTGTTTTAAAGACCACCTGTACCAAGCAGTCACCTGTCTTTAACATCTACCATTCGGTATTCCTTACTATTAATTGGCTTTGCCAAATCAACATTTAATAAGACACAACGTGCCTTAAGCTTCCACTATTCCATGCACAAACAATACTTCATGTCATTCACAACTTAAAGTATACTTGCAGGCAGTGGTATCTGTGTTTGTACCTTGGCATAGCTATGACGCTGAAGTACACTTTCCTGTTTCATGCTATTATAATTGTCTTCAATACAAATAACTTCAATTATTATGGAAACATCCTAAGACATAGTCTCTTGAATAATTTTAATTTCTACTTCACTATTTTTGTTATGTTACTTTTTATTGACTGATACGGAAACAGCCAGCAATGTAGGAACATAATAAACTGGTCCTAAATTACCCCAACCAATTACATAAAACACTATTTCCTTCGTTTTTTTTTTTTTTTTTTTTTTTGTTTCCTCCTTGAGAACAATTTATATATATGAAACACATTTAAAACAATCAGTTAATAATGTAATGTAATAAATGTACATTTAGGTACTTAGGATTTCCCCGCTTAGTAATGCGTCGTCTGACAAACTCTGCTTCCAACCATACTACAAAGCTTTACGAGCCGGAACCAATCATACATTATCGGTTTATCCCCACAATGCACTGTCAAAATACGAACAATGAAAAAATAACTGTAAAACTTACTGTTCTAGCTATCTTCTTTAATCGTGATCATTCCAGGGCTCTCACCGGTATTCAGTATCTGAAATACAAAAAATTATCATTCTAAAATTATCATTTTTAAATCATACGTATAGACATTATGACGAAATATACTTATGACGTCATAATATGACGTTTACAAATTTACAAATGACATAATATTTTGTACAAACCCTGTAGTTTTAACAATAATTTTTGCAATACTACGAAAAAGGCAAATTATTTACCACTAGAAATGATTGCCACGCAACTTGAAATATTATCATAAAACTATATGTGACGCTTATGACACCTGAATCTAGAGTCACCTGTACAATTTATTGACTAGATCCAGGTGAAGAAAAGAAATAAAGCTGATCAGACTGATGTTGATTGTTCATCATTAGTTCTCCATTGAAGGCACACAATCTGGACAGTTTCCAAATGTTTATTTTAAACAATCAGTGGTGATAACTTGGAAGCAATCCAAGTTAAAAGCTCAACCAAAGTCAGATCGATAGGTAATCTAATGTATAGTGATTACACATTTGATAACATAGGACAAAATAGACATATGACTGTTCGCTAGTTAACAGTATAGCGGCAAATCGGTCCCATGATATCGACAGGATTTCAAATCGGAGGACCTAGGTTCGATCCCGACGGTCGGCTAAAATATTGAACGGTGATTTATCATTTTCTGCCTCCTATTAAATGTCCTTCGGATGGGACAGTACAAAACGACGTGACATGTCACGGTATGCGTTGTTATGTAAAGATCCCTCACTGTTTCGAGTAGGTCCGTAGCATTAGACAAAATTATGAAGCCACATACCAGGCAGGTGCCGGCATCACATAGTTAAACAATTAAAATAATTTGTTCACACTTACTTTGTGGTATTTTACAGTTTTCATCATTCATGTTAACGAATTTTGAAAATACTTTCACGAACAAAACAAATCTACCAGATATGCGCTCTGTTAACAATTTATATACTTTATATGGAAGATTACAGTAAGCCATTACACGGAATTATAGTATTTGAAACATCTTTTAAAATGGCCAAATGTTAAACAACCCTCGTTCATTACGATCGACAATGTTAATAAATTACAAATGCTCTTGATTTGAAACTTTTATGTAACTCGATTATAAAATAAAAACATTTTTGCAACCAACCCCCCCCCCCCCCGAAAAAAATCGTATTCATAACGAAAACAGTATCTTCCGTTTTAACCGGTGTTAAACACCTCCTCTACTTCCCATTAATCTATGCAAACAAGCTAGCACACACTACATTATACTTAAAATGATTGATAAGAATACAGGTGTATCAAATTCTGCCGGAAAAGACTATAGCGTGTCGTGTAAAATTACCGGGTTCCGCTTCTTTATAATTGCTCCTTTTTTAAATACTTCTTTCATAGTTTCTTCTAAACTCGCATATTCGCTGTAGAAAAAATAAAAGCTTGATGGTCCATGATTCGAATCCTACTGCCGCTTGCAATTATCTATCAAATTTCCGGATGGAATATTTAAATCTGATGTCAGTGTCACAATGTGCTTTTACACGCCAAAGAACGTGCTTACTCTTCCATCACATTCATCCGGTCGCGCAAGTTCCAACACGGTATCATGATTATGCACATCAAGGTCAGAGTTCAGTACTTTGAGCTCCAAGTGACGTAAAACATCTAGATCTACTTGTAACAAATTACATAACACATGTCCGATTATAAACTTATATATCCGGGCGACGGTCATATGTGCATGTTTTATCCTTATCATTCGTATTCTACATATTAGTTCCTTACAAACAAAAATCGAAACCTCAAAAAAAAAAAAAAAAAAAAAAAAAAAAAATCCATCAGTCATAAAGATTAATAGTTGAACGCAAGAAACATTATTCGTCAACTCATCAACTCGCGACGTTAATCTTCGTTGAGTCAAATCGATGGCAACGTTAATATCAACAGCGATAACATTAACGGAAGCGCTGAAAGGATGTCCTGTACATCCACCTTTCATCCGCTGCTAACAGTTATAAACACGTTCTTCCTCTACATTTTATTTCCTGTGTCTAAATTTACCTCTTTCTCGAAAATGGCGCACATGTAAATCCATACTCCGCACATGGGAACATCTCAACAGCATGTGTTTGCCTTAGCGTGATCCCGATAACAAACCTCGCTGTTGTTAACAATGTAAATTTCTTTCACTTCCTCTGGCATAACGCCAAAACGTAGAAATGCAATAAACCCTGTTCCATTAGATATCTCTAAATCGATTTTATTCTCCTACAACGTAACAAAAGAATTTTCAACACATTGTTAATATCCACTCAACCATTTCACTTACTCGGTTATCAGCAGACGATTAAACGCAACTCGTATTGCGACTTGCAGACGACATCTAGAAAAAAAGTTTTCAAGTACCTTATCCATCGGAAATGATTAATAGTCGCTCGTGGTAACCATTGGCAACCGTCCATTAATCTCAGTGATGCGTGATATGAGCAGACGATCAATGCGTACACAATACAATATCCTTATTACAACATTAAGGAGTGAACGAAGGAACGGTAGTTGTATTTAAACTACAGAGACTCGGGTAGAAATAACGAACACCAGAAATATCCTCCTTATATTGATCTCGTTTCATCCATGACGTATAAATCGCTCTAACCCTTTTGTAAATTAATTACTCTGGCACAGGGCCAACTTCACACAACTGCCCTTCTCCGTATACCTTTGATGAAATCAACACAAGTACAACACGTGATACATTACAACAGTATACAATCGCAGTATTCCATGACAATACTAATGGCTTGTTTTGCTTCCTCTCGTATTCGAAGTACAATAAAACACTGTAAATACAACTTGCGTGTACAAACCTTGCTTACAATTTAAGACCTGGATCTGTAGTATAGATTTCATTATTGCCTAGGAGTTGGAGAGCAGACTTTATATTACATAATACATTATAACGTTCATTAAAGTTATATATTAACTATTAATATTTTTTCCCAAAACAGTAACACCGGGAAATAGAATTAATTTCAATCATTGGCACACCCTCACGATCACACTTTACAATCGGACGAGTTCGTCGTCAAAATCGGGGAAAAAAGAGAGTTGGCAATATGCCGAAATCAGGTACACGTACAATAGATGTCACTTGATGTACACTTACATGTAGAAGTTATGTAAGTAACATTAACGTTTTGATATTAACATCCTGTGTTCTGAACGAAATAGTCATGACTTGTAAGTTTTATGGCTTGCTATGATCCCTCGGGTTATTTGCCGTGGTAAACCCATTACGAGACCCGATACTGTCCAGAAGGTCACGGTTTCAAACCTTAACAAAACCTTGATCGGGTTTTGTACGGTGTATTTGAAATACGATGATCGAAATGTCAGAAAAGGTAAAAAGTATGAAAGTCAATAAAAAGCAGATATCACCATGTACAGTATATTGACAAACCACGTCAATGCAACCATAACTGTCACAGCTAAGGCGCTCGACAACACCGATAAACACATTATTTTCCCCTCGAGGGAGAGGTTAACCAACTGCATAGATACTGTAAAATGTTTCTCTGCGCCAAAAAACAAAAATAGATAAAAATGAATAAAATAAAAAATGATAATAAAATGTGTGCCCTTTTCCAAATTTACACATAAAAAAAAATAAAATCGAATATTAACAACAAAAACAAAACAAAATCACGCGATAAGCATGTAAACATGTTTTTACACGGATGTACATATAGCCAATACCAGTATCAGAGTGCGCGTATAGATGTAGAGTGTGCATTCCTCAGTACTAATTACTTATACCAAATAATACCGCAGCTATCATAACCACAATTTGCGTTCACACACATATATATGACAAATAGCGCGTGAATCGGTCACATAATTATGTAACCTATAACATGACAAGGCCAAAGCCGGCGTGGCCTAGTGGTATCGCGTCGGACTCCTGATCGGGAGACCGGGTTTCGAGTCCCGCTCTGGTCATGCCGGTGTCATGTCTTTCAGATGAGACAGTAAAAACCGAGGCCCCGTGTCGTGGTATGCATGGTATGTTAAAGATCCCTCACTGCTTCGGGTGGGTCCGCTGCAAAGGTCAAAATTTGTATGCCCCGCATCAGGCAGATGCCGTCACCATATACGTGAAATATTCGTGGTGTGACGTAAAACAAAAATCAATCAACTAATCAGTATGACAATGCCATACATTTAAAAATGCGTTCGCACACCATGATCGGGATCGAGGATCAAATCGGTTCTGTTCATGGTATGAAGAGAGAGGAGGGAGGTGACGGTGGTAGGTGGATGGAAATGTTTCTGGTTGGTGTAAGTTGACGGAGAGGTTTCTGGTTGGTATAAGTTGACGGAAAGGTTTCTGGTTGGTAGTAGGTTCATATATAGAAGTTTCTGGTTGTTAATAAGTTGACTTAGAGTTTCTGGTTGGTAGTAAGCTGACGGAAAGGTTTCTGGTTGGTATATGTTGACGGAGAGGTTTCTGGTCGGTAGTAAGGTAATATATAGAAGTTTCTGGCTGTTAATAAGTTGACTTAGAGTTTCTGGTTGGTAGGAAGCTGACGGAAAGGTTTCTGGTTGGTAATAAGTTGTTACAGAGGTTTCTGGTTGGTAGTAGGTGGACAGATAGGTTTCTGGTTGGTAGTAAGTTGATGTAAAAGTTTCTGATTGCTAATACGTTGACATAGAGGTTTCTGGTTGGCAGTAAGTTGATAGAGGTTTCTGGTTGGTAGTAAGTTGACGTAGAAGTTTCTTGTTGGTAGTAAGTAGGCGTAGAGGTTTCTTAATGGTAGTAATTTGATATAGAGGTTTCTGGTTGGTAGGACGTGGACGGACAGATTTCTAGTTGGTAGTTAGTTGACAGAGAGGTTTCTGGTTTGTAGTAAGTTGATGTAGAGGTTTCTGATGTCAGTTGTTCGAAACTTTAATCACTAGTTCAGCTAACAAATGGTTAAATTTCGTCTGACTATATCTTTGAAATGATAAGGCTTTAAGTCATAGTCTGTGTACTTACTTGTAGCATAGGAAACAAGCTTTGTAAAGTAATTTATTTTTTTTAAACAGACAATTTATAAATTAAATTAATTGTCCCTCGACCCTTAACCACTGGTTATCTTAACCTTAACTTAGAGTTTCGAACAACCAGCCCCTGGTTGATAGGAAGTTGGCGTAGAGGTTTCTTAATGGTAGTGAGTTGATGTATAGGTTTCTGGTTGGTAGTAAGTTAACATAAAGGTTTCTGGTTGGTAATAAGTGGACGGAGAGGATTCCGGTTGGCGATATTAAGTTGATACAGAGGTTTCTGGTTGGCAGTAAGTTGACTGGTAGGTTTCTGGTTGTTAGTAAGTTGTCTTAAAGGTTTCTGGTTGGTAGTATGAGGACGGAGAGGTTTTGGTTGGTAGTAAGATGACAAAGAAGTTTCTGGTTGGTAGTAAGTCGATATAGACGTCTCTGGTTGGTAGTACGTGGACGTAGAGATTTCTGATTGGTAGTAAGTAAACGGTTGTTTGGTTGCAATTGAATGAGTATATATGGTTGTTTCAGTGTGTGTGTGTGTGTGGGTGGGGGGTTGGGTTGTGCGTGTGTGTGTGTGTGTGTGTGTGTGTGCGTGTCCGCGCATGCATATACATGTGTTATTTTGTTTATTATCTGGTTGACTGTTTAGTCGGCCCGTTGCTCAAGAAGTTGTTTTTGTTTTTAATAGTTATTGGTGAGTTGATGGGGATTCGTTGAGTTATACGGTTCATAACCTTTCTGCACTACTAGATCGTTGTGTATAAAAAAGGTACAAGTCCTCTATTACACATTCTTAATATTTAAACATATATTAATGTACTTTGTTATGCGTTTAAAGAGTGTTTCCAGATAATCAAAGCCGGTTTCTCCCGATCGAGGCTCCACTATTTGTAAAACATGTTTGTCTCAATTTAATCCTATCCTATGATAGGAAACGTATAAAAATTTTCCTACATTTTTTTTTTTTTTTTTTGTACTTGATGACCCTGTTTCGTCAATTTCGAACTGAAACTGTCCTATAATGTTGCACTGCATGCTTGTGTTCCTGTCGCTTTGATTTCAACACTTCATTCAATTTGACCTTGAGACAGAGCCAATTATAGCAACAATTATAACTTTTCCTCGAGAATAATTTAAGGTTAGTTGTATAATTTTACATTAAATACGACAGCTATTGGAGCAGGACCAAGCAGGCGATTGTTTAATAATCATCTTATTACGACAATAGTAAGATATAATCTTAAAATCTTAAAGCAATCGTTACAGGACAATAATTCTCTTTCTTAGATGAAACTCGAGACTGGAATAGATACAGGCACGATATTAAAGATACCCTATTGACCTAAATATTGCGTGAAGAGTCCGTTGCAAAGGTCGAAAACCTGATATGGTATAGTGGTATGGTACGATGGTATCAGGTATGATCACACAGTGTTGTTATGATTCAGTGGTATGATGGTACGGTGGTATGATGGCACGGTGGCATCTTGATACTGTGGTATAATGTGGTAAGGTACTTAGTACAATGATATGTTGGTATGATGGTAAGGTGGTATGATGGTACGGTGGTATGATGGTACGGTGATATAATGGCACGGCGGCATCTTGATACAGTGGTATATTGTGGTAAGGTGGTATAATGATACGTTTGTGTGATGATACGGTGATACGATGGTATGATGGTACTGTGGTATGATGGTACTCTGATATGATGGTACTGTGGTATGATGCAAAATGTCACGAATGATATTTATTCACATTTGATTTATTACACCTTCTACCGCGAACTGAGAGCAATGCTGTAATTCTTTTAAAAAGCCAAAAAACTGTGCATTTCAAAGAGAAATTGATAGACCTAAATATTTTGACTGCACTATAATTTGGTTTTCCAACCAAAATATTTATTTTTGTTCAGTATAGTCATGACGTTTCACACTATCTTTGTATATACACACTGTGGATAGACT
The DNA here is from genome assembly GCA_035048485.1 of Pteria penguin. Lineage (NCBI taxonomy): Eukaryota > Metazoa > Mollusca > Bivalvia > Pterioida > Pteriidae > Pteria > Pteria penguin. Next base: position 53,481,619 of record CM068581.1, read on the forward strand.
GCGTCACCAAGGATTTAATTTGTTCTCATACAAACTGAAATGACAGAAATTAGATTACGAGAGTCCCGGGTGAAAACTGACACGGGAAGCTCTTCCCCTTGCACTGGTTGACTCTCCAAAATTAGGATCAAGAGTAAGAAGTTGTGCAGCAGGCTCTGAACAACTACATTTCATTGTTGAAATCAGATCATTGAGTGACCGTGTACAATGAAACGTAACACAGTGATATAAATGACCCTATATTAAAACACTGTATCATGGTACCATCTTAACCACTATCGTGCCATACAATTACACCAAACCATATTTTACATTATGCCCAACATTTATGATCACAGTACGACGTTAAAACAAACAACAACTACCACAGGTACTACCACAAGGCAACGTATTCTGTATGCACTACATATGTCATTTCCAATTTCTTTGCAATGGTGACGTGCTTAGTTTTAGACGTAAACGGTATAAGGTTAGATTCCAAACTGACTATTTTGTCATTCCTGCCATCCACTAATACACATTTAAAGAATGGGTGAGCAAAAGAAACAACTTAGATTTTATTTGTACTGGTAAACTGGAAAAGTCTATGCTGGGAGATTCCTATGTGAAAATATGTATACATATATATATAAGTTCGTTTATACCATACTTTGCCAAAATCAACAAATGAAGTCTTACGCGGTCGATACACAAAGAAATATGGGTGTAGATTTTAACATTTCATGCCAAGGAATACTGTTTGAGCTGTTGGTGAGGATAATTCATTGTGAATTAGTTTTGTATTTTCGACTGAAGGCAGCGTTAAATTAGCGAAGTAAGCAATATTCAATCTTTTCGTTACACAGTTATTTCCCATTTGAGACGGTATCTGACGTAAAACAATTATGACGTCATCAAATTCTATGGAAACCGATCTATAACTCATCAAGGTAACCAGATAAAAATGTACTATATTCTAAAGCAAAATGATTATTTTCTGGAATAAAAGTGTTAAATTTTTATCCCTTTTCCACTTAATGTGTTTTAATATGAATATCCTATCTAGGAATAGGTCAAAGTCACAAAATCAAAATATTTGATTTGAATTCAAAGCCCTTGCCATCATCAAGAAAAGGCACATATGGGCCAATTTTTCTCAACTGGGCACTTTGGGCACACGATAAAACCAGAAAGTATATATATATATACTTCAATAATAAGCTTAAGCTGGTGTGGCCTAGTGGATAAGGTGCTCTGTTCGTGAGCGAGAGGACCCGGGTTCGATTCCCGTCCTGGGCGCATCGGTGTTCTGTCTTTCGGATGAGACAGTAAAAACCGAGGTCCCGTGTCACGGTGGGCGTGGCACGTAAAAGATCCCTCACTGCTGGGTGACCCATTGCAAAGGTCTAAATTTTCTATGCAATACATCAGGCAGATGCCGTCACCATATAAGTGATATAATCGTGAAGTGACGTGAAACAGTATTCAATCAGTCAATCCATAAAAAGTTTACTTAATACCACGTCGCATCCATTTATACAGGTAACCTCCAGAATCTTCTTTTTATCACTCTTGATCTACTTGGGGCAGGCTTGGTGTAGTAGTTAAGCGCTTGACGATCCGGGTTCGATTCCCGGGTTGCGCCACTATGTTTGAAAGGTTGGTTACCTCTTGCGTCCATGTCGCGATATAACTGAAAAATTGTTGAAAGCGACGTAAAAAATCAATCAACCAACCCACTTGATCTACTTTTGGGCAGATCCAACCATTTTTATATTTTATAAAAACACTAAAAAACTTGGTTTCTTTCAAAATTTAAGAAAACATTTTCATTAGTTCTAATTGATTGATTGACTGACTGATTGGTTGTAGTTTTAAGTCACTCCATGATTATTTCACTTATATGTTTACGGCATCTACCTGATGCATTGCATAGAAATCTGTACATTAGCACCGGACCCACCCAAAGCAGTGAGGAATCTTTTACGTGTCACACCTACCGTGACACGGAACCTCGGTTTTTACTGTCTCACCCGAAAGACAGTATGCTGGAGTGTCTATGGCAGGAGTCGAACCTGGAATCTCTAGGTTACGAGTCGAGCACCTTATCCACTGAGCAACACCGGCTTTCCATTAGTTCTGAAGAAGCCCAATGAAACTAACTTAACATATACACTAGTGTAATCTATTTTCAAATTCAAATCTTGAATTAAAAATTCTGAAAATCAATTTTGCAATCCAAATTTTTCGCTTACATTGATTCCCTAAAACAATGCCAAATATAAAAAAAAAAATGTAAACTTAGTAGCTTAAGAATTCACCGGTGTGAGAATAAATGAAATTACCTGAAAAAAATGTGAACAAATTACAAAGTAACATTTCACTTTGAAAATGAACCAAACAACAACAGTTTTATAAATACTCTCCTGAACCATTTTTATAAAGTCGGATTGTTGAGTTTTGCATCATGTGAAAAGTCGTTAAATGAGAATTTTTTTCTATGGCATTTGTTCCTTGAGAACTTCATCCCTACCAAGTTTCATCGAATCCCTTCAGTCGAAAGCGTAAAAACTTAACACCGGACGGACGGACGCCAGACGTGAATGACAACGATAGCTCAATTTATCCATCAGCTCCGGTGAGCTAATAAGCATGTCAAATTTCGATCTCCTCCCTAAAAAAGAAAAGGAAATGTGTTCATTAAGCTGGCTATTGGCGGGTGTTGCTATTGTGGCCAGAGACGGCAACGCCAGTGCATGACAAAAAACTTTTCCGAAATTTTTTTTTGACAGGCTTCTTTTTACACCTTAACATTGTAAGTTAAGTATTGTTAACCATTACACCCGGATTACTTCAACATTAAGGTGGCAACACCCGGCTGATGCGCTGCTTCATTCCACAATTCAACGATCTCAACCGCAAGTCATTGTTCTTAACACTAAATGACATAAGCAGAGAGGGATTTATTATATTGTTATTATTATTATTATTATTATTATAATATACATATATATATATATATATATATATATATATATATATATATATATATATATATATATATATATATATA